>NHZP01000037.1:0-561939 GCA_003313425.1 Pseudopyrenochaeta lycopersici | reverse complement strand
GTTAGTTAAGAGCAGAGAACTAGTAATTATAGGATTAGGTAAACTTTTATATAGAGAGGAGAGTTCCTAAGGCTAGACATACTTGTACTTATAAGGAGAAGAAGAATTTCTAAGGATAGGTAAATTTATATATAGAGAGAGAATAAGAGTTCTCTAAGGTTAGGTAGGTTTAGGATTACAGAGAGAATAAGACTCTCTAATACTTAGGTAAACTTATATACTATATACGCTATTTATAAACTACCTTATAGATTATATTTCTTTACTTTTTACTAGGATTTAGCCCTTTAGTTAGTTTACTATAGTAATACTAAACTAATAAGTATTTCCTAGGTATTCCTTACCTTAATTTATTCTAAAGGATATTATTAAGTTTACGCTAGTAACTATTATAAACTCCCTTATATCTTATATTAGATATATACCCTTAGAGCTGCTAAGTCCCCTAATAAGTAATAGATAGCGTCTTAGAGAAGGAATTACTAGAATAATAGTAATAGCTAAAGTGTTAGACACTTTATACCTAAGCACATTAAAAAGCTTAACTAACCTTTAGTATTTAATTAGAAAGTTACTATTATTAGTATCTAAAAGCTGTTAGTAATTATAAAATATTAAAAGCGTTTAAAATAAGACTTACCTTACCTTATAACTCTAAAAGAGTAGTTAGCCTCTAGAAATATTAAGTTAATCTTATAAGCTTATATCCTAAACCTCTTTTTATCTCCTTAATCTCCTTAATCTCCTTAATCTCCTTAATCTCCTTAATCTCCTTAATCTCCTTAATCTTTATCTATAAGATCTATTATCTATTTTATACTACTAAAGTCTACTATATAGTTACGCTAAGCAGACTGTCTTCTAATTATGCTAAGCAGATTAGGATTATTTATATTAAATCGCCTTCTCTAAAATAAAGGACTTTAGTGCCTCCTATTAGAGGACTTCTAGTATAGGTTAATTAGACCTAGCTATTAAACTAAAAGGTAGACCTTATTAACTTACGTGTAAAGCTCTTACTTATCCTGTAGGCAGGTAATAAGCAGAAGTAATTACTATAAGATTAAACTTTATATTACTTTTTAGGGCTTAGAGCTATACTAGAGGATTTATATTACTAGATAAACTGTAACTAATACTAAGGTAGGCAGATAAGTTAGAGGATTAAGGGGGAAGAGGAGGTTTATATAGTTAAGATCTTAGGGTCCTACTAGTAGGCACATAACTAGCTTACTAGTAGTAAGTAATAAGGGTAAGACCTACTTTTCTATAGAAACTGCTAGATTACTATAAAAAGCTTCTAAGGTAGTAAATATAAGGGTAAGGGATAATAAAGTATATAAATCTTAATCCCTACTATTAGCTAAGGCAGCTCCTAGGGTATTACCGCAGGGTTTTTACCTTTATAATTTTTTTACCTTTACAAAATATAACTTATAATATATAATAGTAGGTAGTAAATATAAGGTTAAGCTTACAGCCCTTAATTTGCAACCCTAGAGCCTTATTTTAGTATATCTTAAAATTTAATAGCTTAAGGCCGCTTACTAGGGCTATGTTACCTACTCTAATTACTATTTTTAAATACATTACTAGCCTAGAATACTAGCTTAAACCTGCGAATATTATCCCTAAAATATTAAATAACTCTATCTTTAAGCTTAAAAGGCTCGCTAGTAGCAACCTAATATAGCTTACTACTTAACGTAGACATATCTCTTAAATCTCCTATTATCTATATCTACTTAATTACTACTTTACGAGCTCGCTTATACTCTACTCTGTCTTTATCTAACTACTCTTCTATAAGCTATTTTATAAATACCCTTATAGTACCGCGCGTGTTAGGCTTTTTAGCACTAGTAACTATGCTTAAACTTATTATATAATTACTCCTCTCTAACGTTAGATTTAGTACTGTAATATAAGGATCATATAATACTAGAGATATAAAGTTAGTAGTAAGATATTAAGTAAAGCGCTTAGATAGTAAGGCTGCTTTACAGGCCTCCTGCTCTAACGCACGCTGCTTATATCTCTCTTTCTTATCCTTAGCCCTCTCCCTTATGCGCATAACCTGTGCCTGTAAGGTAAGCTTCTCCTACTATCTTATTATTTATATAAGCATATTAGCTGCACTATTATTAGATAAAGATAAAGACAGAGGGCGTTTCTTCTTTTTATATCTAGAGAGACTGCGTCTATTATAAGGATTTATAGTAAGCTTATTTAGACGCGTCTACTAAAGCTTAATTAACTTTACTAGAGGAAGGGTAACTAAAGCTTCGCCTTTTAAGATTATCTGCGTAAAGCTCTTAACCTTGTTCTCCTATATCTTAAAATACTTATGCGTTACTTAATAGACGTAGTACTAGCACTAGAAGTTCCTATAAACAGGAACCTTATAAGCCTAATAATAGTAAATTAAACTAATATAATTAATCTGCGATCTTATTCTCTCTACTTTTTTAATTACCTTATTCTCTTTTAATAATTCGTTTATCCTAGTTCTACTTAATAGCGTAGTAACAAGCAGATTAGAGGAAGGATTAACAGCAGTCTAAATAAAAGCCTTAGCTATATTATCTACTATAATATAGACTTTAATTTAAAGCTTAACTTACTAAGTAACACTTCATCTACAGCAGACGTATCCGTGCCAAGGCATAGCTGATTACTCAGCTAAGTGGCCTTTGGCCACACTCGCCGTAGGCGAGTGCCGACCATCAATACGATAATACCATTAATACAATAAAATTTCCAGCACGTCTGCACGTTTATGCGTCGTACGACCACAACAATACCTTAATTAGGGCTCTCAATTAATAATCAGATTAAGCAGATTCTTAAATCTATTAAAGACGTTAAAAAGCCTAATTTTAGTAAACTCGCGCGTAAGCATAATGTGCCTTATTAACGCCTCCTCGCGCGCTTAAAAGGTTAACTAACGCTTTCTGAGCGTCTATCTAGCATATATAAGCTCTTAGATGCGTAAGATAAAGCACTTTATAATTATATAGCTTGTCTTAATTAGCTTAGGGTCTGCGTACGACTACTAATAGTCGTATTTTATGCAAATTACCTTCTTTAGCGCAGCTATAAGGGCGCTGATACCTTACCCTCTACGAGCATATAATAGGCAAAGCGCTAGCTTAAGCGCAATCTTAAGCTATATATCCCCTGCTAACAATCCCTTAACCTTAATTGCGCAGTCGCACATAATAAAGAGGCTATTTTTAGGTAGTTTAATAGCTTAATTAAGCTAATTAAGCTGCATAGTATTACTATAGCTAATACATAGAATTTTAATAAGACAGGCTTCTGTATTAGGATTAGAAAAGATTAGTAGGTAATTATATTTAAGCCTTATCGCCGCGTTTATCTAGCTACGCTAGATAATTGTACGACACTTATAATAACTAAGTGTGTTAACGCGGATAGCAGTGTAATTAAGCCTATAGTAATTATTAAGGGCGCTGTATTACTTAAGTGTTACTTTACTAATCTACCTTATAGCTATCTTATTACACGTAGTAGCAGCAGCTATATAAATAATAAGCTTAGTCTTAAGTAGGCAAGGCACTTTATACGACAGACGCAGAAGCATCTTAAGGGCGTGTATTAACTTCTTCTTTTTAACGGCTTTAATAGTTACTGCATATAAGAGTTTCTTAAGTACCTTAAGGATTATAAAGTAATCGCTTATTATCTTCCTTCGCACACGTTACACTTCCTTTAGCCGCTTAATATTAGCTGTTTTTAACTATATAAGTACTAGCATGCTTAAGCTGTAATGATGTAACTTATACAGGCTGTATATTATTTAATAAGGCTGAGTTCTTAGCAGTAGTTAAGTTAATTCGCGCGCATACTTTTAAGCCTCGTACAATACAGAAGGGCTGGCGAGATACAGGACTATATCTGCTAAATACAGTGATTATTAAAGTAAATATTTAGTAAGATGTTGCCAAGCTTAAAGCTAATTATGCTAGCAGTAGTAATAGTAAGGCTAAGAATAAGGCTAACAGCACACTACTACTATAAGAGCTTAAGACTCCGCTAATAATTTGTACGCTTAAGCGTAATATTAATTATTACCTTGCGAATAAAGACTTAAGTAAGAACGTTAAGCGTACGCTAGTTAGCGCGTTTAACATGTCTGTCGCTAGTAATTAAGCGATTAGTAAGCTAAGAATAATAACTTTAGTTACGTAATTACGACGAGCTTGTTAGCAGCAGTCTCGTATAATACTTAAATTATTAATAGGTGTTATCTATTCATATTAGGCCTAGCAGATTATAAAAGGTAGGCTTAAGACTAAAATAAGAGAGCTTAAAGCTGAGTATACAAGAATAAAGGGCGTGCTAATTGTGAAAAAAAAGCGTTGTTTATAAGCTTATTAGCCTATACATAATTAATTACAGCTTATGTAGGTATCTATGCGTACTGCAGGCCTCCTATCGTACGAAAATAAATATAAAAATTAGCGTAGTTAATAAGCTGTTTGAATTCGAATGAACGCGTGCCTTAAAATTTATTGTATTGATGGTATTATCATATTGATGGTCGGCACTCGCCTACGGCGAGTGTGACCAAAGGCCACTTAGCTGAGTAATCAGCTATGCCTTGGCACGGATAGAGATTAATTATATTCTATACCTTCCTCCCCTCTACGTTACTAAAGTTAATTATCGTATAATAGTTAAAAGTAGTATGTAATTTACTAGTTTTAAAGGCAATCTCCTATCTAATATATATATACAGGCGCCTGTTAACTCTAGACTAAGAGCTTATAATTAAGGCTTCTACTACGTCCTTAATCCCTAAGAAAGTAATTAAAGACTTTAACGTATTAATATTAGTATACCTAGCCTTCTGTAGACTATTTACTATTATAATATACTGTATCCTTACATCGTAATCTAACTCTTTAATTAGTAAAGAAGACAAGAGCGGCTCTTAGGCTAGGAGTAGTTAGCGGACTAGACTTAGTTAGCGGACTGGATTTAGCTAGTAGACTAGATTTAGTTAGCGGACTAGAATTAGTAACAAGACCTTAAAGTTAATAATAGGAGGCGAAGATAGGACAAAAATAGGTTTGTTGCTAGGTAGAGGCTTATTATATCGTGTAGAGTTTTTAAGCGTACCGCACTAGGTAACACTCTGCTTAACTACTCCCTCTTGTAGCCTCTCTATCTCTACACGGAGTTTTAGCTTCGCCTTTAACCTAGTTATTATCTTTACTCTTTACCCTGTTCTTAACTTCGCCTTTAAAGATGCGGGTAAGTTTTTATTTAGCTAGGCTATAATATTTATTACTATTAATTTTAACTTTACAGAGTAAGTAGATTTAGCTAGTAGTACTTTATACTCGTGTGTAACTTCTGCTACTTTCTGCTTATAAGGAGCTATTTATAGTTTAGGATTTAACTGCCTGCAACACTAGAGATTAGTATTAAGACTTATCCTACAGCCTAATAACTTACTTCGCGTTGAAGAACTAGTTTAGAAGGGTGCATTGGCGGATTCACGAGAACGCGTTGTTTTGGTGTGATTTGAGCGCGTTGTAGGAATTACGCGATGGCGCCAAGGAATTCCCTGATTTTTGCAACCGATAGATCAACAAACTTAAGGCTATTGAGCCTCATACTATAGCTATTATCGCGATTTTTTCTAGTAGATCGAGTTATAAGGCTAATAGCTATCTAGAGCTACTAGTACTTGATAGGAACTTTAATTTCGCGGCCGCTACGTGATAAAACAGGCGGTAGGCCTAATTCTGCACCTGCGGCCTTCTTACAACTGCGAGGCCTTATAACCTACCTTTTTCTAGTAACAGCCTTTATAGTAGTTTTAAAGCTACTCTTTTTTCTTTTTTAGGATAATTTAAGAGCTTATTTAAGTTATTTTGCAGCCTTATAAGCAGCCCGCCTAGCGGCCTAATTAGCAGCTTAATCTACCTTTTCCCTCTGCCTTAGTAACCTAGCTTTAGCCCTAGCTACTTACCTTACTTAAACTATCTTAGCCTTAGCCTGCTTTTACTCCTTATAATACTTAGCTACTTTAAGCTTTTAGTATTACTACTCCTCCTCCTTATAAGCTCTAGCCTCCTATTATTTACGTGCCTTCTTTAATTTCTTAAGTAACTAGAATACAGTACTACTATAATAGTCCTTATCTAGCTATAATAAGAGGACCTTACTCTACTTCCTACACTTTCTCTTATAAATAAGAGCGCCTCTTATAGCTATTACTTTATACTTAAAGATAGCCTTTTTAGTATAGATATAGTAAAAGATCTTAGTAAGCTTTCTAGCCCCTTTATTCTTATAATGCGTAATAACGTAGCGTACTAGCGCTTCTAGCTCCCTCTAATTCTTAGCACTTAACTTTAAAGACTTACTATTACTTATATTCTCTTATATAGCTAGCCTAGTATTAAACTTTTTAAGGATAACTTTAAGATTAAAGGGTAATAGGCTAGTTACCTTAAAGGCCTTAAGGATAGTCTCCTTTTTAAATAAAGCTACTTAGGCTACTTTAAAGAAAGGATAGAAGTCTCTTTTACTAATAGAGACTAGCTTCTAGCTTCTCTCTATAAACTATAAGATCTCCTCTAAGTATATGAGTAAGAGAGGCTTAAATATACTTGCGTTAAGTAGCTATAAGCTATAGGTTAAGTAAGGAGAATAGCTAGCTAGGAGGACCTTATTTTAGTTATAATAGTTAATAAAATCTATAGAAATATAAGATCTATAGCTATTAAGGATAAGTAATTAATAGAAGAATTAAGCTTTTACCTTAGTATTATAATTAAACACCTGTTTTAGCTATACTTAGCCTATATTATTATTTATTTATCTTAAAAGAGATAAAGTAAAGGAAGCTTAATTATTCTTAGGATTAAACTCTTATAGCTAGCTATCTTAGATTAAGTATAAGGCTAACTAAAATATTAGGGTAGGCTCTAGAGATAATCTATCTGCGTAGATGTAAGCTATTAAGGTAATATACTCTCTATTACTACCCTAGATTAAGAATCTATAGTTCCTCTGCTTATATAAGGTTCTGCTAAATATCCTTTTTAACCTGCCTATTACTCCTAATAGGAACCCCTTTTTATCTATATTATATATATGCTAAGCTTCTATCTTATATTACTTAATCTTATTATCTAAAAGCTTAAAATAGAGGCTATACTTATTAAAGGAATTAGCCTTATAGTAGCTGTTATCTATACTAACTATATATTAAGAGATAAGATAGATACTATGCTGCTTAATAAAGTAATTAACCTAGTTCTTTCTAATCTCTTTTTTAGCTATTTAAGACGTAAAGTTTTAAATTATAGCCTTACTAGGTAGCAGGCCTTACTTAGTAAGCTGGATAATGTACTAGATAAGCTCCTTTTCTTAGTGTGGATGGAGATTTTGTTAATTTTGAGCTTTGACTTCTCGCGAGGTTGAAATGAGCTGGTGCCGCCTTGCGATCGTTCTACGGTCGACGCCATAGGTATTCGCCAATTTTGTGTAATTAATATCTTCTCCAGACTCTAAGGAGTTGATAGCTGTAAGCGCATCTATAATTGGGTCCATATTAGTTGAGATACGTGGTGTTGAAAAAACCGTGCAATTGTTAAGGAGCGGGCGTTACGAGGGGCCGGGCGTTACGAGGTGAGCCTCGGTAAGTCACAGTTGATTATTTCGGTGGAGTTTCTTAAGACGATCGAGATAGGTAAGCATGGTTCAGTCGACAACTTTCTGGTACGTCCACCCCTGCCTCGGTCAAAATAGATACTGACTGTCCCGCAGTGCTTTATTAAATGGATCCTCTACAGCCCTATCGCTTCCGCCGCCTCATGGTCATTGCTAAAGAAGCGGAACTCTTCATCCCAACACTCCGCGCACAGATATCCCCCATTAAAGTCCACCTCCTTACGGACTCGGTACCTATAACGAAGAAAATGTTGTATTTCAGTGATTTAAGGTAATACGCTCTGCCTGCACTTCCGCATGACAATGTCATTCCCCACTGTCTTACGATCGAGCTCGGCATCTTTGCGGTGGTGAGTGTACATAGAATTCGACGAGAGTGCCCCCTGGCGGAGCAAATCGAGAACGCCAGCGTTAGCAAGCGATGGGATGCGCCAGCGACAAAAAACCATTAATTTCCTCCTCGAGTGGCTTTGTCTCCGTCGCAAAGGTCAAGACACTATGCACACGCTCATCGGCTATTGTGCCAGGGTCGTCCGCTGACGGTCATGCTTATTTCGTGACGCATCGTGTTGCCGACCAGGGCGTCGTCACCTCGTATCGCATCAATGGTGCTGATGATAGGACAGGTGAGGAGGGGGGAGATGAGGAAAGTAAATGGAATGGTGTTGATGAGAAATGAGTTGGTGTCAGGTGTTTCATTGGTCGCGGCCTTCGGGGCGCCTCGGGATTCCCGGGTGCATGACTTGGATCCTCGCGCAATGACAGCCCCCTAAATCAACAATGCCTCAGTGCTAGCGGCAGGGAAACTATTGTTGGTGAGGATTATATGCTGCATCGTCGATCGAAGCTTCACGAGCGCACTGCTACCGTTCAATTGATGCATGTTGGAAGACTCATAGTGCCAATATCCTGCAAATCTTCAAATATCACCGTGCGTCGACTCAAGCGTGTGCGGACTTTTCAACTCATTGTGCTGGGACTCCAGTGCGAGTAGTGATGATCGTAACAGGCTGCTGTGTTTGCTTTTGCAGGGGCCCAGAGCGAAGTATATACGGGGAAGTGCTTCCTTCATCCCCCAGTGGCTTATTGTAGCGGGCTGCTTCTCCGGGTCAGTTTGATTCGCTGGCTTACATTGGACTTGAGATCTACTTTAATCGGCTTTCTTCCCTTTTCAGTTTTGTCTTCTTAAAGCAGGTCCGGTTGCCGCTTATTTACCATTACTTTGTCCAATTACAAGCACTGGCTGATGCCGTCAGCTGCAATAAAGAGCAGCACAGTAATCAGTCCATTGAAACACAGCCAGTGCGTTTAGTAAGTAAGCAGATAGTAACATTGGCAATCGTAGAGATTAGTTCTTATCCTGTCTTGTACCCTTTGAAATATTGACGTTATGTGTTACTCAAGACCTAGTGCTGGTTTTAAGGGAGGTCTCACACATGCACCGCCATATGAATCAATGCAAAAGATCTTCGTCAGCCCGCAGTCTCGAAACTTACTTTGCTTTTTTTACGAGCGTCTCGAGCCCCTCTGCTTAGAAGATCCGACCCGTCTTTCTTCAAGGGGCGCAGTCACCGATCACGGTTTGTGGCCATTGCTACTGGCCAGCTTAGCGAGGGGTTTAATTGTTCGTGGCAGATTAACCCTCCAGGTCACTGCCTTGACAATATCGATCCTAACACAAATAATAGATATCTTCCTGATTCGCTCCTGCTATCAATTATTTCTTACCGCAATTCTCTTAATCTATCGCAAGCTTCCATAGTCGCAATTTCACGATCAACATGGCTTCTAGCTCCCCTCCGAATTCAGACACTAGTTTAGCTCCGCCGCTTATCGGAACAATTATAGTATTTCATGTTCTATCTTGGAGTGCGTTCGGAGCGCGTATCTACACTCGTGTGAAACCGGTTATACGTCTCAAATGCGATGACTACTTCATCGCAGCAGCGGCTGTAAGATCTGGCCTTGTAATCAACCTACAGGAAAATGCGTTAACCTCCACAGACTTTTGACGTTGTCACATGGACACCATTAGTGATTAGCACTGCCTACGGGTTAGGCCGTCACAACTACTACGTCTCTGCAGCAGATATGATGCAGGCCGAGAAGTTATTGTTTATCGGCCAACCTGCCTTTGCCTGGGCTTTGGCATGCACCAAAATCAGTATTGTATGCATGCTCTTCCGCGTCCAAACGGGCATCTTAAGCATTTCGGGCATATACTGGAGGATTTTCTTGTCAGTCATGATTGTAGTCCAAGTCTTGACAGCTATCATAAACAACGTCTTCCAGTTCAGTCTCTGTAAACCGTTTCCGGCGATATGGGACCATACTATCAAAAACCCGAAATGCATAGTAGCCGCCATGCACATTAACATAATTGTCACCGCGATTGTTACGATCCTGACGGACATCATCCTTTCCTTACTACCATTGACCCTTATTATGCGCATGCAGCTACCTTTCCGGGAAAAAGTTGCACTTGCTTGTCTTATGAGCTTGGGTCTTGTGGCTAGTGGCGCCTCAATCTACAAGACTTTTCTAGCGAAAACCTATGGTGTTACAGGTGATACTCTAAGAGACGCTGTCGGGCTGGCACTGTGCGCGATGATAGAACTTCAGCTTGGGTAAGTTGAAATTTGGTCCCATATGGATTATATTAAAATGTGTACTTAAATAGTCTAGTATCCTTGCAGCTTGCGTCCCTTACACTAGACTGTTCATAGAAAAATTGCTTCGAAGGCTGGGCCAACTGTCGGATAATCACCCGGCAATGTCCACCGAATATGGCACCCGAGGCAATGATCCAAACAACGAACTGAGCAAAATGCGCTAACACCATCCGAAACAACCAGAAAATCCCAGGTAATGATTACAAAGAGTGAGGAGAAAACTCTGCCGTACGCTTATGCTTCTACCCTGAAAATAAGCACATCTCAAATCGCCAAAAGAACTGGGGTCTCTATCACAAACAATCTAGTTCACGAGATAAATAACTAAGGCAGAGCAGACTAGCACTCTGGTTTTCAAAAACTACCACCTTGGAACGGCTCTGAGTCTCTTAGGACCCCTAAACATAGAGAATTGCGGATACATAGATAAATAGGGGAGGGACAAGAACCTAATAGTCAGAACATTTAATATATTTTGTAATATGTTGTGTTCTACAATAATAGGCTTAGTATTATAATCTACAGGACTATAAAGCTAAGCGACTTTATTAAGGCTTTAACTATTACCTTCGAAACAGAGAGTAGGGTTTCGAGAAAGACGTAAGCTGGGAGAAGATGATCTCTTCTAGCATTACGGGAAATGCATCAGCAGCGACGGAAAATATGAGGAGGGGGAAATGGCTTACATTCAGTGAATTGAGATGAGTAAGCGAGCACTTGGCGAAGAGCACTTAGAAACACTAACTACAGTGCCCTTCCAAAAGTTCTCGCCGCGCACGTACAAGCTACCCTCACCAGCATATAGGCACAAAACTTTAACACTATAAATCTTAGCTAATATATAATATAATATAATTTTTTTAAAGTAGTAGTTACGTACAAGTTTAATATTTTATTTACTGCCCTCGCGCTTTCTTATATATATTAATTTATTATAGTATACTTATAATAAAGCGCTAAATTAGGCTAGCTAGTATATAACGCTAGTAACTTTTTAATATAGTATAAAAGCTATCTTACTCTTCTATAGCTTAACTATAATTATTATACTAAAAATAAAATCTATATATAAGCTTTTTAAGATATTACTAGAGGTACTTAATTAGGTTAAGATTAAGTAAGTAGAGTAGCTAGTTAACTATACTAATATAGTGCTTAGCTAGAAATCTCTTTATAGCTATAGCTGTATATATACGCGCGTTATTTTATATAAAAAGCTATAAATAATACTATAATTATAAAAGGCCTTTCTTTAAAGCCTTAATATAACTTTTAGTAGAGTATCTATAGTTTAGAGTATTAAGATTACGCTCTATTATAACTAGAGAGCTCTTCTATATATACTTATATTTATCTAGCTATATTATACTTTATACTATTTATACTACCTTCTTACTATAGCTATAAGTTTAAAGTATTATTATCTTCTATTTCTTTTATAAATTATAAAATAACGTATTCCATCATCAAGTGCGCCACACCATCGAGTGAGCCAAAATCTCTTAGCACCACCAACTTATGTTACGAATTGTCTATTTTATTACTATTAAATAAAGAACTTACGTACGTTGTGCTTATATTAGATTTAGAAGATCCTTCTATATCCTTTTTGCACGTTTGAGCGTTGTGCCTAGTCCTGCTATAATTTCTACAGCGCCGTAGAGCTAGTTAAGCTGTTTCTTAATTACTACTACTACGAGCCTTCTTAGATCGCTAAGACGCCGCAGACGCTTTAGCAGCTACCTGCGCTAACGCTACACCATAGTCTAATGTGCCACCTTACTAAATCTACTTCCTTTTGCGCGATTTCTGCTTAGTTATTACTACTAATTGCTCTTTAAGCTTATAATTGCGGGCAACAAGTAGAGCGTTTTGGTGCAGTATAAGTTCAGCGCCTTTTATAAGCTAAGAGAAGCCTACCTGCGCTGTAATAGGTAACTGAGTAAAGGACTCGCGTATAAGCTTAGATTGAGATCTAAACTCTTAAGTATTGCTTAGAGTCTTTGACTGCTACGGCGTCTCTAGGAGGAGAGGTTCTAGCAGGGTACACAGCTGTACTTTAAGGCGATCTAATACTACCTGCGCGTTTATAGGGACTAGTCCTGACGCCTTAAAGGCCTTTTAACAGTTCTCCTCTGTAAACACGTTAAAAAACGCGTCTTTAAAGGCGGAGAGAAAGCCTTCTTTATTAATGTAGAAGACGCGCCGGCGTGCTAAGTCTTGAACGCGCTAGGAGTACTTGCGCTTTAACAGCAAGAAGCAGACTACGTTAAGTAGCTAGAGGATGTGCGATAAGTGAGGTGGTATATAGATAGTAAGAATCTTGTGCTTAAGGCAGTAGTCTTTAAAATCCTAGTTAAGATAGCTCTTATGGCTGTCTAAGATAAGCAGCCTGTACCCCCTAACTTGAGGCGCCTTTGTATGCGCGTTAAAGTGCTTTAACTACTTAAGACTAAGTGCGTTGTTTGTCCAGCTGTTCTTAGAGACTAAGAGCTTCTAATTATACAGTATATCTGCCTCCTTGTACTATGCAGAGATATGGACGCGTCCTTTGTAGATAATGAATGGCGGGGTTGCGTACCCAGCAGCGCAGATGCTCTAGATAACTGTAACCTACTTGCGATCGCCTGGCTGAACGAGCTCAGGTCGAGCGCGTCTCTCTAAGCCTGTAACAACTTTTATAGAGCTAATAATGCCTATCTGGAAGCTAGTTTTATTAAAGTTGTGCATGTTGTCGTCGTAAACGCCGTACTTAGCTTTAGTGTCCTTAACTAGCTTAAACTACGCGCTAATTTTCTCTAGATCTTCCTAGAGTATCCTCTGATAGTCCTTTGCTTAGTTAAAAGTTATTTTAAGCTTATCTGAACGCGTTATAAATCTCTTAACCTATTGCTTGCCTACTAGCTCTCTACTACGTACAGCCAGCAGTTTATCTGCTATATCTGCTACCTTACACAGCTGGGGCGCAAATCCTCGCGAATTAAGGTTAAGGATATATTAGACGATTGTCTGCTCTTTAGTGCGCGTGAGCTTCTAGCGATTAGGCTGGTAATTAGCTCAAGCGGGGGTTCTGTTGTATCTTCGCTGCAGGGTTAATCGGGTAACGTTAAACGCCTTAGCAGCACGTCGGACACTTTTAAATTAGCCCTGATTTATAGCCTGGAGAGTAAGCTCTATCCTGCCTTCGTTTTGGGATTGATTTAACTGAGTTGGTTAAGACATTGCGCGTAGTAGTAGTCATGTTGGGTGCCAAGAGATTTTGGCTCACTCGATGGTGTGGCGCACTCAATGATAGAATACGTTACTTACTCTTATATTTACTTTAAGCCTTTCTAAAAAGAGTACTTATCTAAGAAGTATATAGTATACTAATATTATAAGAAATAAAAGTACTTCCTATAGAACTTAAGCTACTATAATATATATAATTTATTAAGCTTTAAATACTTTTTATAAAGAGATTTAGTAAAGCCTTATCTTTTAAGATACTACTATAATATAGAATAGCTAAGTAGCCTTAGAGTAGTACTATTTAGATTTATAACTACTCCTTCTTTAGCTAGCTCTTTATACGTAATTTTTAGCTATATATATACTTTATAATAGATAATCTTCTTCTAATAAAGTAATAGTATAAGTAGTCTACTACTATAATGCTTATCTATTATTTTACTAGTTTATTAATATTTTTCCTTAATATTATATATACTACGTTTACTATAACTAAATATATTAGTAACTTTAGTAACTATAGTACTACTATATAGTATACTAATAATTTAATTCTACTACTAGACTATTAAATTAGGACGTTTACGTATATTTTAGTCTATTTCTTAAAGAATTTAGCGTTATAGTAGTATAATTATAATACTATAAAGTTAAGGTAGTGTTGTTGTAATAGAGCGCGTTGCACTAGCGCAGTAAGAACTTTTAGAAGGACACTATGTATAAGTAATCTCGCTCGTACTTATAGGAATCGAGGTAGATAGAAGGAAGCTGAAGATATAAGAGGGCAAGTAATCGAGAGGAGAAATAGGATAATAAGCGAAGAACATCGAGACACGCTGACTAGTACAATCAACCTAGCTTCGTCATATAATTATCGGGGTAGGTAGACAAAGGCTGAAGAGCTAGGAGTACAAGTAATGTAGACTAGAAAGAGTGTTCTAGACGAAGAAAATCAAGGCACTCTAATCAGTGCACACAAGTTCGCGTTTATGTATTATAATCATAACAGGCAGAAGGAGGCTGGAGACCTAGGAGAGCAAGTAATGGAAACGAGAAAGAGGATCCTGGGTGAAGGACATCCAGACACGCTAATCAGTATGAACAACTTGGCATGCATGTTATATTCTCACGGTAAAACCAAAGAGGCCGTTCTGTTGATTGAAAGGTGTTTCGAGATACGCCAGTTGATTCTGGGCCCGAGGACCAGTACGCGGAGATTTCACGCCATGCTCTGGAGTGTTAGGGGACGGAGCGATCAGATAGAGAAAGTGCTATCTAGCTTTGAAATGCAATCTAAAAACAGAAGCATTTGCGTTTATAACGACATATCGTTTAGGTTCTGTGCGATAGCATGCGTACTTGCTCCACAGACCCAATCATTTTTGCTTTTGAGAAAGTTGGTCTTAAGCCCGTCCACTTTTGACAGGATAGCCTCTATATTTCATATCATACGTGCTAGAATGAATACCATAATGGCACAGGCAGTACGTACCCTAGTTTGTGTCTGAGACGATTAGTATGCTGATGTATGAAAGAGCCAATCTGAATAGTCATCTTTAATTCTGATTGCTGGTTTATCTCACAAATTCGCCTCACATTGTCTATCCAACATCAGGGCTTGCTTACGTCCAGGTCAATGCAATCTTGGCACTCTAAGTGCTTAGGTAACATTCTCGTGCAAACTCGTACCCTAGTATGGATACATCGAGTTGATTCCTGTGCCAGGGACCATGTAGGATGGTATGTAGCCTCTAGGAGTTCCAATACAGCTAAGCCAGTTGTGTGGAAGGTGATAGACGCAGACGGTGGCTAATGCGCAAAAGCCGATTACACCAAAAGCCCGGATTAGACCTTGTAAAATCCCAGGCCACCTTTCATATCCTTTCTCAACAGGAGATATTTGTCTTGGATCTTTCAATGCCCAGAGGCGCATCTGCGTGTAGAATGGTCCTAGGGTTGCGACCAGTATTGACTCATAGATAGTAAATTGCTCAGTCTGACTGGCCTATAATGTCAATGACGCGTAGGTTTTGGGAAAGCCGTAACCGTGCGATAGTCGGATAATTGTGTTCTCCACGATGAAGTAAGAACAAAATTGGGAAATCCAAACAATTGCGATCAACTTCATGTTGGAGAGATTGGGCCAGCGTTGTCGAATATGTTTGATGATAGCGCAAGCCAAGAAAGCGACTCCTGCACAGAAGTAGACGTAAATGGGCGGACCCCATAAAAGGCTTTCGGCATATCTGTGCGGGCCATCCTCTCGGTGAAAAGGGATGAAGCGATTGGAGACCCCCAGGTTCACGTTATGTGCATTTATTACGAACAGGAAGTGGGAAGGCGGCGGTTATAAGGATAAGGGAAGAGGCACGGACGACCAACGTGGAGACCGAGCCTCTGAACTAACCGATGACGCCAGGATCACGTGATCCCAGAAAACCCACGCCAAGACGGACTATATCCCATGGGACGGAGACAAACCCAGAAATCCTAGAGGGGGCCTTATAGGAATCCTATGAGACATCATGTATATAGACTCGCATAATGTGGCCCTATGGCACATTATAATCAACTTAAGACAATCTATAAGTATACTACTATCTAATACTTCTACCTTTAACCTAGCCTGCACATCTACAGAATACTCTAAAGATACTAACTAGTTAACACTAGTTGCTTTATATTGTAACTACTTAATTAGATCTTTAACATTTTAATTACCCTTAAGATAAGCAGCCCTAGCGAATACGTAGCTACTCCTGACTCTTCGACCGTAACTACTAAAGGTCGCCTAATTAGTAAACCTACTACGTTTAGCAGTAACAGACAACATCTAAAAGGATAGTTACTCTAACTTAATCTATACTTTTATCTCTATAAGGACATTACTAAAAGTAATAAGGCACCTATTATAATTACTGTGCCGTTGCACAGGGTACCTGGGCAATCAGGTGATGATGGGTTTCCTTTGTCAGCGAGATTTGATGATAAGACTTGAAGATGCGAGAGATCTCAACGTCATGCACCAAAACCTCATGCACCACACACCACGATAATTCACTTCAAAACTGAGATTTTGCAAAGTAGCTAGTGCATTAGCTACGTCAATTCAATGAGATTTCAGACCATTTTGTTTATTACTTTTAATCAGGCTCCATACTTACCTTCGTTTCTGGCAGACTGCACAGGCAGGGCTGCTCCTGTTATTCACGCACGTTTGACTCCAACGTTACCTCTCATTCACAACACCAGAACTGCGGGATTGTGCCGAACCACCTTGTTAACTCCACATTACTTACCTTACAGGTAAGGCGCTAGACTAGGTTACGCTATAACTAGAACGATACATAGACTAGGAAGTTGTTAACGCAAGTAATATAGAGATGTTTGAAGACTAGGATAAGTTTAAAAAATATATACAGTAAATCTTTAGAATGCAGACTAAGAAAGTCGCGGCAGAATAACACATATAAGAACTTAAACAACACACCTCTGTCGCTGACTATGCTAACAGATTTAAGCAGTATTCTATAATTATTAGATAGGACGATAAGGCTCTTAAACAAATGTTCTGGTAAGGCCTAAAACTACGGGTTAGAGAGGAGCTTATAAGAATAGGATGTATTATTAAGAACCTTAACGACCTAATTAATAACTGCGTAAGAATTAATAATAACCTATATAAACTAAACTAAGAACTATAAAGCTATAGAAAAGGAAGAATAAACTATATAGGTAAATAAAAAGACTATGTTCGCTACCCTAGAAACACTTATACTGCTAGTTACTATACTTCTAATAAACTAGAACTAATATATCTAGATAACATTAATAAGAAGTAAGAGAATAGGAAGGTAGGAAACTAGAAGATAGATACAGAGAAGTTAAAGGGAAATTACTATAATTATAGGAAGAAAGGACACTTCGTAAAGAATTATAAGTAAAAGAATAAGGTTACCTAGCTTAAAGTTAATATAATTAAAAACTTTAATAACACCTAATTTAGGGACTAGGAGGTAGTTACTACACCTAACTATAACACTAGGCCCTTATTACTACTATAGTAGGATAATAACTAGATTATAGGAACCTACGGACAGGTTCCCTTAAACACTTAGGAAATTAACTAGAATAATAAGACTCTAGCAGAACTATATCTAGGGACCCTAGTTAACTAGGACTAACTACTACTTACAGAAAGTATTAAGGAAGCACAGGCACTAGATAATAAAATACAGAAAATATAGGGTATTGCAGCACTATAGAAAATACACAGTAGGAAATACGTATGCGCGCGATGCTAAGACTAGAAAATAAAGTGTAAACCCTTAAACTAAAATAATATATGTTAGGAATACGTAATAAAAAATATTAAGTGTGTTAGATTCTCTATAGAACGAGCTAAACAGTAAATTAAATAGAAAGCTACGGCCTAAGCAGAGAAAAGATAAAGGCTCTTCTAGTATAATTACGACTGGAGAAACCTAAGGCACGGACTACTATCCTACCTCTGCTGTACATACGACTACTGCGACTACTATTATACTATTAAACTATAAGAAGGACACTTCCTAACACTAAAGGGAGCGTGTAAATGGTAATAGTACGACTATTAATAGGACGATTGCATTAACTACTTATAGGATAAACGAACGACGAATTACTTCCTAGGACATAACAACGAATACACAGTAAACTAAAATATTATTATAAATAAGCGATGCACTAATAAATTATAGCAGACTTGCATAAATCTAGGATGTGAACGCTATAAGCTAGAAAAGGAAGCAAACAGTTTTAAGGAAAATTCTTTTTTAGACAGAAACTGGAGACTAAATCTTCCTATAGTAAGAAGGCTAGAACCAGACGAGGGATTCGTCTACGACTAGACAGCACTAACAAGCAGTGTTAGGCTATCTAATAAAAGGAAGAGAGTCTCTTCTAAATTAGAATAAAACTCTAAGGAAAGAAGCTAAAGGCACTAATAGATTCTGAATTATAAGCAAACTACATCTCTAAGATAGCTATGTTAAAAGTAAGGCTATAACCTGTCTTAAAAAAAACACCCTACTAGGTAACAGTAGTAAACAGAAAATTAGGAGGGACGATAACCTATAAAGTTACTACTAGCCTTAGCCTAGCCTCTAAAATATACTAGGTTAGACTAGACGTCTTTAGGACGGCCGCCTATAATATTATACTAGGACTACCTTAGTTAAGATACTGCAACCTAATAATCAACTAGACAAAACGAAGAGTGTCTGTGCGTACAAAGGAAAACGTAAGAATGCCTACGTAACAGTTACATACCTTAGTAGATAAGAAGACGATAATAAATATTAAGCCTTCGCAAAAAACTAAGAAACAGCTACTTTGTTAGTAGCTAGTAAAGAACGCTAAGAAGAATAAGGAGTTAGTTACTACTCCTAAGATCTTAGAAGAATATAAGGAATTTAGAGATATATTTACTAAAAAGGTAGGAAGAGAAGCACTACTAAAACACTAAGAATAGGACTACAAGATAGAACTTATAGAAGGTAAGCAGCCTAGGTTTATACTAATATACCGCCTAAGCGATTACAAGCTAGGCGTCCTAAAGAAATATATTAATAAAAATTTAGTAAAGAGTTTTATCTAGAAATCTAAGTCCTTAGCAGGATATCCTGTCCTGTTCGCACTAAAGAAGGATAGAGCGCTAAGGTTATGCATTAACTACAGAAAATTAAATAACATTACTAAAAAGAATCGCTACCTACTACCTAATATATAAGAACTACGCGACAGATTAACAGGAGCTTAATACTTTACCGCGCTAGACCTAAGAGGAGCGTACAACCTTATTAGAATAAAAGAAGGAGAGGAATAGAAGACCGCCTTTAGAATAAGATACAGACATTATAAGTACATAGTAATACCCTTTAGCCTAATAAATGTACTAGTAACGTATTAAGATTTAATTAATAACGTCTTAGCAGAATATCTTAACATATATACTATAGCCTACCTAGATAATATTTTAGTATACTTAAGGAATATAGACAAATATTAAGACTATATTAAGGAAGTACTACGATAACTAAGGGACTACTACCTAGAGTTAAAACTAGAAAAGTGCGAATTTTATAAAGAAGAAGTAGAATTCCTAGGATATATAGTTAGAAGACAAGGAGTACAGATTAGCGAATCTAAAATTAGGATAATCTAAGAATAGAAGACACTATAAATAGTTAAGAATATTTAGTTATTCTTAGGATTTATTAACTTTAATTAATAATTTATTAAGGACTTCGCTAGGATCGCAACACCCTTAATAAGACTAATAAAAAAAGAAGAGAAATAGGACTAGAACGAGGAGCAGCAACAAGCCTTTAAAATCCTAAAAGAAGCCTACATAGCTAAACTAGTACTTATATTATTTACTAGTAGATAACTACTAAAGATTAAAACAGATGCGTTAGATCTCGCAATTAGAGCAGTAGCCCTGCAGAAAAAAGACAGCAAATAGCACCCTATAGCGTATTACTCACGAAAATTCTTATAAATAGAAGAATAATACAATATCTATAATAAAGAACTTAAAGATATTATTAATATACTGCGACATTAGAGAGTATACGCGGAAAGTTACTTAGAACTCACTATTTACACAGACTACTAAAACCTAATATACTTTACTATAACTAAATAACTTAATTATAGATAAGTAAGATAGTTAGAACTCTTAGGATAGTATAAATTTAAGATTATATACATACTAGGAAAAGAAAATAGGAGAGCAGACGCTCTAAGCAGAAGACATAATGTAGTAGTATAACATCTCTAGGAAAGGCCTACTTAACGCCGCTATAGTAATTTAAGTATCTAGAAGGTAACTTTGGCGCGGTAGTTCAGCTTTAAAAGGCAGCAGCGAGCTCTTAATAGGAGCCTATCTTAGGTATCTCTATCGTAGTTATGTCCTCTTCTACCTTAACAAACTAAGGCAAGATAGTTCGTTATTACTTAGTTACAGGCCTAGTAGATCCATATGGCAGCCTAGGATCAGAGATACAGAAGTAACCAGCCTTACAAGGCTAACTAAACTATTTAATGTTAGAGAATTTCGCACTGCAACTCTCTAGCTAGTCCCTCTTATCGTCCTATCCCTTAATATAACTAGTAGAGTTCTTAAGTCCTAAGTTTTCTCGCTAGTTCTAGTACTTATAGATAATATTATAAAAGCTACGTAGTATCTACATATAGTTATCTTTATCTTTATTATTAAAAGAGATGCTTCTTTAGATAATATCTACACCCCTGCCTAAGTACACCGCCTTAGAGATATTTAAGTTAATATAATAGAAGTAAGTCCTATCCTTAGGCTTAGTGTATTTTATGTAATAAGGGTAAGAAATTAGGTTAGGCTCTTTTTACAAGACCGCGTACAGCAGCTAATACTTAACGTTACTACGCATAAGCTGCTGTATTAACAAATAATATATTACCCTACACTAGCTAAGGTTACTCTTGCTATTAATTAACTGCGTGTAGTAGAGGTACATATTAAAACTCTAATTAAGGATTAAGACTAGCTTAGGATCCTTAAAAATCTAGCTAAAGGTATTATAGGTAATACTGCCGTACTCCTTAAATACTTTAATATATACTCCCTAACTAAGAGCCTTAGTAACTTTGTCCTAGTTAATCTAGACTTAAACTTTTACTAGGTAATAATAATAGCTCTTTAGGTCTTAATGCGTATAGTCTCCTTAAAACAGGGCTAAGAACAGAACTTAAGTTACTAGGTCTAATTAAAGCTAACCCTATTAATCCTAATAATAGTATAGTATCTTAAGCAGCTAAACTGTGTTAGAAATACTAAGGCTTTAAGTAAGTAGGCCTATCTTACTAGCTACGTAACGATAATATTACTAGCACACCCTGCGTTAGTTAAATACCTAACTACCCTGCCTGTCCTTAAGAGTGATGAAATTCATACACTCTTAATACTAGGTATTTATTAGCTAAATACGCTTACTATTATTTAACTTCCTAGACGTAAGTAACGCGGTTATCTTAACTAGAGTAGACTGTTTATTTATACAGTTACATCCCTTACGTAATTTTACTGCGATGCTAGTTTTAAGCGAGATGTCTTCTTTAATTAAGTCTTAAATATTAATACTATTATTAAGTATTACTAGTAGTATTTCTAACCCTTTACGTAACTACTTTACTAACTCTAAGTCTTTTACGCAAATCTTATCTAGAGCGAGAGGCTGCGTAGAGGGAAATCTCTAACGCTACCTAAGACAGAATTTCTCTTAAAGGGCCTCTACTACCTTAACTTATTATTAAGTTTACCTATTTCCTCTTAAATATTATTCTTCTAGCTAGATTTCTTAAATACTTTTAGCTGTAACAGACAGTCGGTCTGTTTAAGGCTCGCCTAGCTTCTCTAGCTTATTCTAGATATTACCTCTAAATTCTTTACTTATGCGTTAGTAACTAAGACTAGTGTGAAGAATCTTAAAAGCTATTAGTAAGGATAACTAATAAGATTGCAAGGTTAGTTCTCCAGGATAGAGTAAGGGACTAGATAGAAGGGGGTTTTTAATACTAAGACAGTAAGAGGGTGCTTCTGTAAAGAGTACTAAGGGTTAAGAATAATTAGTATTACTATCACTATACTGTAGAGTATAATATTAAGTTGAACACACTAAGCTATAAAGGTTTATTATAACAATCTATATACATAACGCGCTCGTCCTTAGCAGAACGAGCGGTCACGTGACATGTGACGGAGTAGAACACTAGCGCTTCCTGACTGGCTGTCAGCGCCTAGGACTCTTCCTTCCTGTCCAGGATTTCAGATACTAACACTATCTCCTTCCTCCTTTAGGATTTGTCTCGAATTACGTAATATGTAGCTAGATTAGCTTAAAGGCGGCGTACCCCGCGTCTGTAGTAATATAAGATAAAATATCGTCTAAGTCCTAGATTCGTAATCTGCGTCTTTATAACAAAATCCTCTGTGCTAAAACTATTACTAAATTCGCCTGCGATAAGTGTTTTAAGGATAACATTATTTATTATATTATGCTGAATTTAAACTTAAAATATGCTAAGTGCACTTGTTTAGGAAAGCCGTGTGTGAACATGTCCTAGGCTTCTCTAGATAAGACTTGTGAAGAGTATTAAAAGAAAGCAGATAACAACGAGAAGTTACTAGTAACTGTGATTACACGGTTGCTTCAGAACAAAGCAATCTTAAAACAGGCAGAAGAGAGAGCGCGGAAGAAGGCGTTGTGTCTAGCGTTAGAGATACATAATAACGGAGAGTTAGAGTTTACTAAGGAGGCTCTTTATCCAGCTGCCGATGCTTTAGTTAGTTTCTCCCTAATAGTGTAGTCTACTATAGGTGCCCTAGACTAGTTAGTAACTCCAGCGGAGCCTAGTTAGGTGCCTACCTTCTAGGTTAGTTATAGTTCTAGTACCTAAGCTCTTTTCGTTCTCTGTCGCGGTTGTATTTACTAATTCGTTCCTTACAGTTCCCTAAGTTTAACTTAGGTTCCTATGTATTTTCTAAGTCTAGGTAGTCCTTCTATTTTATAAGGTACTCCCTTTCTCTATACTAGTTTTCCGTGATCTTAGAGTATCTTTTATTAAGGATTTTTTTAACTTTATACTCTATATCTTCTTTAGTTTTGTACTAGAATATTTTTTATAGTAGCGTTATAAGGTTAGCTAGTTCTAACTTAGAGATGTAGAAGCGTAGGTAGATTTTTATATCTAGTAGTAGCTTAAGTATATAATTTACAGGTCTGTTTCGTTCTTTAACTAAAGATAGTCTAACCTTAACGTAATTAAGTCCCTTACTTAGTTGCTTATTACGTAGATTTTTTGTAAGTAAGTATGCTTTATCACCCTTCTTTAGCTAAGGTGCTATTTTTCTTTTCTTATTCTAGTAAGAAATACTGTTACGTTATGCTTTCTTAAGATTTTCTTAGAGTTATTTATATATTTTCTTTATTTCTTTAGCTATTTTTTAAGCTGCTTTAGTTTTTCTGCTAGGATATAACTTTATAAAGAGATTAGGGTGTCTCCTATAGTTAGCAAAGAACAGTGTCCTTCTAGTTAATTCTAATAATTTGTTATTATAGGCTAGTTGTGCTATTAGTAGTAATAAGACCTAATTATTTTGTTATTAATTACTATAAATTCTTAGGTAGGTCTTTATTATTCTGTTTGTTCTTTCTGTCTATCTGTCCGTTTGTAGGTAATAGGCTGTTAACAATTTTCTCTTTATTCTTATCGCGGCTATTAATGTAGACTAGAAGTTATATATAAAGAGCTTATCTCTATTACTTATAATAGACTTAGGTATGCTATAGTATCGTATCAGTCTGTCTAGGACAACAAATACTAGTTGTTCTGTGTTGTAGTTGTTCCTAAACAGTATTATCTCTACTACTTTTGTAAACCTATAGACTATATTAAGGATAGCGTTATACTTAATTCCTGTTGCGGGATCTTTAGACAGTAGTAACCCTGTTATAAAATCTATAGAAATATCTGCCTAAGGTTCGTTAGGTAGCTCTATAGCTTGCATTTCTCCGTATAGCGCGTGAGTATTATGTTTATTCTTATAACAGTCCGCGCATTATTTAATAAACTATTTAACCTTAGCCTTTATGTTCTTAAAGCTGTAGTGTCGCTGTATAAGTTCTATTATTCTCTTAATTCCTAGGTAACTATGTACTAGGTTATCGTAGTGTTATTAGATAATTACCTCTTATAATTCTTTAAGTACTTCAGACGTAATTATTATAGTGTTATTTAATAACTTATTAGGTCCTAGGCTTCTATCCTAGTTTACTTAAAAGATAGTATTGCTAACTATTACTTTTGTTCCTGCGATATCTAATCTACGGCTAAGAGCGTTAGCTCTACTGTTATCCTTTCCTAGCGTGTATATAATCTTAAACTTATATTATCCTAATATTTTAGCCTATATAACCTGTCTCTAATTTAAGGTCTTAGTAGTAGTAAAGTTAACTAAGTTCTTATAGTCTGTAAATATTGTAAGATCTAAGCAGCTTTCTGTATAGATCCGCTAGTAGTTAAGGGCGTCGACAACTACTATAAGCTCTTTATTATGTACGTCGTAGCATTCCTTAAGGTCTGTGAATTTCCTTAAGTAGTAGGCGATTAGGTGCTATCTCCTATCGCGTTCTTATTTTACTATTGCACCTAGTGCGAGGTCTAAGGCGTCTGTTTTAAACTATAAGAGTTCTCCTGTTTAGAATATAATTAATACTAGTAGTATAATATAGGCTTCCTTAAGCATCTAGAATGCTTTTCTTTATTCGTTTCCTTATTCCTATTTTATCTCTTTTCTTATAAGCTTAGTAAGTAGGATAGATTTCTTAGAGAAGTCCTTAATAAACTGTTAGTTAAAGTTAATAAATCTTATAAATAACTATATATCTTTAACTATTTTAGGTTCAGGCTATTCTTTTACTACTCTTATTTTTTCTTCGCTTATCTTTACTCTGTATGCACCTACTATATATCCTAGGAAGTTAACTTCTTTCTTATAGAACTCGCATTTCTTAGGCTTAAGTAATAACCTAAATCTTCCTAAGTAGGTAAGAACTATTTTAACGTGCTTAATATGTTCCTATAAATTATTAGAGTATATAAGGATATTATTAAAGTATGTAATAATAAATACATCTAGGTGTTCTCTTAACACGTTATTAATAAGTGCCTAGCATGTCGCTAGTATATTAGTAAGACTAAAAGGCATTACTATATACTTATAGTAGCTATAGCGTGTTCTAAACGCAGTCTTCTATTCTTTACCTTCCTTTATATAAATAAGGTTATACGCCCCTCTTAAGTCTAATACTGTAAAGACTTTCGCAAAGGCTAATTAGTCCTGTAATTCTGCTATATTTAGTAGAGGGTATTAATTCTTTATTATAATATTATTAAGTTTCTAGTAGTTAACGCATAATCTTAGCTTCTTATTTTTCTTTAGTACAAATAGTATAGGGTATCCTGCTGGTAACTGTAATTCTCTAATAAATCCTTTCTTTAAGTTTATCTTAATATACTCCTGCAGGGTTTTAAGTTCTTTTTCTAATAAACTATAAATTAGGCTAAAAGTTAGTTACTTTCCTTCCTGTAGGATAATCTTATAATCCTAGGGTTAATACTTAGGTAATACTTTTATAGTTATCTCTTCCTAAAAGAGTAACTTATATTCTTTATACTTATTAGGGATTACTAGAGTTACGCTTTACTCCTTAACTCTAGCTTATTAGTCTAAAGGCCTCCTATTAATACCTGCTAAGTCAGACTCTTGTATCTTAAGGTTGTCCTTATTTAAAGTAAGGATCCTAATTGTTATCTTCTTATCTACCTAGGCATTCAGCCGCAGCGTAGGCTTACTCGTGGTTACGTCCGTTCTACAGTATTTAAACAAGAACTTTTTCTTTTTCTAATTTATTTCTAGGCTGTGTTCTCTTAACTATAAGAGTCCTAGTATTATATCGTATTATAATAGTCTAAAGACATCTAGGTTAATTGTTTCCCTATAGTTCTAGATAATAAGTTGCACGCTCTATACTTCGTGTATGATTACAGACTCTAATAGCATTAGTTGTCCATCGGCTACTGTTAATAGATATAGTACTAATCTCAACAATAGAACAAGGCTAGCTTATTCTACTACTCGCGCAGAAATATAGCTCTATTATGCTCCAGAATCTACTAGTGCTTTTATCCAGCTTCTATTAAGCTTAATATTTAGCTTAAAGAGTCCTTATACGCCTGTTACGCATAGAGTTTGTAATTCTTACCTATTAGTAGGCGCGATCCTAAAAAAGGCTCCTCTTAGTACTTATTTAGTGTCTTAATATCTTTATGCTTAAGGCAGTCTAAGTTAAGGTACGTTTGCTATTATCGCTGATTTCATTCTCCTTTAAAGACTAGCTGCATCGCTATAGTAGCCGCAAGGTCCTTATTTCCTAGGAAGTAGAGGACAGTCCTCTTATCCTACAGGTAGTTATCGCATTTAACTTCAGGACAGTTATACTATTAGTATTTGTATTAGTAAAACAAGTAAGAGAAGTATCCCTGTTCTGTTTTACTTAAGTAGTGTATTATGCACAGGTCTGTAGTATAGAAAGTCTAGTAGACGACACCGTGTCGCTTATTACGTGGGTCTATTAAGTAGTCTAGTACTAGTTTCTATAGTCCTTTACGCATAGTATGTAGGGTTTAAGCCGCTTCTGCGCGCTTGTAGTAGTCTCTAGCCTCTTCTTCTGTAAGAAGCGAGTCAGGGTTAATATTCTCTTTATCGTCCTCCTAATATATTTGTTGTTTAAGCTGCGTATAAATATCTTATTTCTCACTGTCTGTAAGCACAATCTCACCGTAGGAATTAATTTAAAGATACCCTTACTATACTAGGTTCTCAGTGCTTAGTACGTAGAAAGCGTCTTCCTGTATTAGTAGTAGCATTATTTAGCGTCGTAATACGTATTTAGGGGTCTTAACTACTAGGGGTTCTAGTACCTATATTTATCTAGCTTATTAAAGTTTCTATAGCGCGTCCCTAACGCTTACAGGTTACTATACTTCCTTAGCTTTTTCCGCCTATTCTTATGTTACCTTTATATAATATTTAGGGTAACAATAGTGTTCCCGCAACATATCCTGCATTACTTACTTAGCTAAGATAATCGTACTTATTCCTTATACTATAGCTACTTCCTATTCTTCTAAGGTTAGCGCATTAATATACTATACTTCGTACATATATTACGCACGTAGTTAGCGGTTAAGTTCTGCAATATCTTTTTCTACTTCCGTAGGCGTAGATAGCCTTAGGGTTCCTAGTTAATATTAGTTCTAGAAGTTCTCTATTTTTTATTCTTTAGTTAAGGGTACTATAGTATTACTAAGGTCTTCTACGGCATCTTCATAGACTAGGGATAGAGAGCCGTTACTCTCCTCCTCTTCGTCGCTATACTAGGTTCCTAGAATCCCTTTCTTAGTAGGTTCCTAGAGAGGTAGCTGTAACACTCCCGTGTCTTAAGCCTCTTCCTCTCAAGTAACGACAACTTTCTATATTTCGTCGTCGCTGTTTTCCTCTTTCACGACTATTATATTAATCTAGGGAGTTACCTTATTCTTCTTCCTACAGTCCTTAGCTATATAGCCTTTCTTATTACAGTTAAAATAGGTTATTTCTTTCTTCTTTCCTCCCTTACCTAACTTTCCTCTATTAAGGTTATCTAGATATATTACCTTAGATCCTCTAGACGTATAGTGCCCTAGGACCCCTTAAGGCTGCTGTTAGTAGCGCGGGCGACTACTATTAGACCTGTTGCGATAATCCTTTCGCGGTTTCTTATCTTCTTTTGTTTGTCCAGGTCGTCGTCCCGCGAAGCTCGTAGAGCTCCACATCTAGTCGGATAGTTTCGTTGATTAGGTCGTCCAGTGTCGTGATCTTCGTGCCCGTGCGCATGAGCTTAGTCTGGACGTCCGCTTTCAGGCCTTGTTTGTACATAGTTTTCAAGGTATCGTCGTTCCAGCTAGTTTGTCTAGCGTAACCTAGAAATTCGTTAGTATAGTCAGCTACAGACTTAGTTTATCGCATATTTTAAACCTTACGTTCTACAATAGTTGCCTCGTTCGGGAGTCCAAACGCTTAACGCATGCATACTTTAAATCTTTCCGTATTTTCAAACATAACAATTAGTTCTTAAGGTTTTTCACCTTCGCCTATGTACTTAACTAGGTAGGGTTTCACCCATTTAGCAGCTTCGCCTCTTATGTAGCTAGACATAAGTACTACTTAATCGTCATCGTCTATAGTAGTTACATTAAACTTAAAGAACAGGTTAAATTAGAGTAACCACTCTTCGAGCTTAAAGCGATCCCCATAGAAGAGATCTAGTTTAGCGACAGCGTTGCCTAGCCTAGTAGTATAATAGTTCGTGTTTTCTATCTCAGTGTCACTCATCTTAAGGGTATTTAAAGTGTAAAGAATCTTAAAAGCTATTAGTAAGGATAACTAATAAGATTATAAGGTTAGTTCTCTAGGATAGAGTAAGGGACTAGATAGAAGGGGGTTTTTAATACTAAGACAGTAAGAGGGTGCTTCTGTAAAGAGTACTAAGGGTTAAGAATAATTAGTATTGCTATTACTATACTGTAGAGTATAATATTAAGTTGAACACACTAAGCTATAAGGGTTTATTATGACGATCTATATATATAACGCGCTCGTCGCGCTCGCCGCGAGCGCCGCGAGCGCTCGTCCTTGGCGGAACGAGCGGTCACGTGACATGTGACGGAGTGGAACACTGGCGCTTCCTGACTGGCTGTCAGCGCCTGGGGCTCTTCCTTCCTGTCCAGGATTTCAGATCCTAACAACTAGAAGGCTTAATAACTTACGTACGCCCTCTAATATTTAATAAAGTAGTAAGGCTTTAGCTTCTAGTACGTTTAGAGGCAGTTATTACTAAGGCTGTTGTCTAGACGCTAGCCTTATCTACAGAATTATTCTTACTATTACTAGCAGCAGGAAGAAGTAACTTAGTCTACTTATAATACCTAAAATAATTCTCCTGCAGCTACTTAGGTAGAATAGTTATATTTAGAGGGAGCTTCGTCCTTATATATAATTACTTTCTATACTATTTAATTACCTCTATCTAGAACATCTAGTTAAGATACTCTTATCTAGAGCGCGTCTCTATATTATTAGCTGTAACCTTAGAGGCAGGCATCTTATACTTATTAATAATACCGCGTAACTTAGCGTTACTATCCTTATAATACTTCTTTATCTAAGTAGGTATATTAGCTATCTACTAATGTACTTCTTCCTAGTTAGTAATATTAATAAATCTATCTTATCTCTTTTTTACAGATTATTATTAATAGTAAAGGGCTGTGTTAAAGAAGGGAGTAAGGTTATCTAGTAAGGTCCTACTCAGTAACTATTAGACTACTGTTACGCTAGAGTGTAAGTATACTACCTAAATAGAATATAGAATAAGAACCTACCTTAGTATATACTAATAGTGTTTGTCTAGATAAGTAAACGCGCTCTCTATCTTCTTTTTCTTCTTCTTCTTATAAGTATCTATGTCCTTAAGTATAGGATATTACTGCTTTGAAGCAGTAATACCTCTATACTATAATATTAGGCTTAGTCTTCTTTTTAGAAATTCTTTAGTCGCGATAATAAGGATTAAAGTCTTATTAAAGTAAGTTACTAAGGCTACTATCTAATTATCTACTATGCCCTTCTATTTAATAGGCGAGACTTACAGTAAGTTTTAAACCTAAGTGTCTACTATAATCCCTGCGTGCTAAAGGACTTTAATATTACTATAACGCTTAAGTTTAGTTCTGTAGTCTTTAATAGTTTCTTTACTAGTAAATTATATAATCTCTATTAGCGCAGGCTTAATTATAGTTATAGTTAGTTAAGGTTTTAGGTTTAATAGTAGGGGTAGACGCTTCCTAGGCTATTTATGTGTCTAAGGCGGCTGTAATATTACTTAAAGTTTATACCTAACAGGCACTTATATGTTTACCTTAGAAAGTTTTAATAGATAATAATAAGAAGTAAGAAAGAGAAACTTAGGCTTTATAGGATTAACTATAGGCTTAAGATTTAGAGAAGGTTTAAGTAGTAGAGAGTATCTTTCTTTCCCTAACTTTACTTAAAAGCCCCGCTAAGGCTCGTTAACGTAGTAAAAGGTAAAGTTACTATTATTTTAACTCCTTCCTATTACCTAATTAGCTAGCATAGCAGGTCCTCTTAAGAGTAGGCTACTTAGGAATATTTCTTAAGCAGGTCTTATCTTACTACTAAACGCAGCTATAAACTTACCTTTACACTTAAAAATATTAATTATCTTATCTTCTACCTCCTTTAATTAATTCTGTATATTTAAATTATCGCTCTGTAATCTTATAGTTGCGTTACTACTGCTAGCGTAGATATTAAGTTATCTAGCTAATTAGATATTAGCAGGTCTCGCTAAGCTTACCTAGCGATTGCTTATTAGCTAGATTCTTTAACACCCTAATTTCTCTACTAATTTTAATCGCGTAATAAGGAGATTAACCTCTTAGCGACTCTAAATAATATTTCGTTTAATTTTAACTTATTTTTATATGTCTAGGGGGTTGGGCTGCGTGTATGTAATACTAAATATATAAAAATATGCGAAAATTTAATAAAGGAAATACAGCCCCTCCCCTGCTTTAATATAAAAGCCTGTCCCCTAGGCTTAAGTAAGCTTATCTTCTAAGTTAGAATTAATTTCTAAATTAGGTATTTAAACATATTGTCGTCTCTTAGTCTCTATTAAAGATCTTAGTATAATAATAGGATAGCTGCGCGCAGTTAGCTGTATTATATCTTTAGATAAATCTAAGTTTATAGGAGGATTATTCTCTTTCTCTTATAACTAAATCGCGTCTTAGTTAGGATTCTTAATAACTATAAACTTATTATCTTAAGAGTTATTAGATTAAGTAGGCAGCAGTAAAAAGTTAGCTTTAGTATCCTATAACAAAGAATCTTATAGCTTTACACGACCTTAATACTCCTAAGCGACCTTACTTTTATTTTAAGGTACCTATAGTTTAAGTCTCTATCCTAGAGTAGTATTTCTAAATCGCGTGCTATTAAGGTCTATAAGTTAATAGTTACCTTTATCTTAGTTAGTATAAAAGACTTTATATAGTCCTAGCTATCTGCTTATAAGCTTCTTATCTCTTAATATGTTAATATCTCTAGCTAAGTCCTATATTAGTATAAAGTTATCTTCTTTAATTTCCTCTTAATAAATCTCTTTATAATTATCCTAATATTCCTTCTTTTTGCGTCGCAGGCGCTTAGTTCTTAATACTGCGTCCTTAAGAAATTAATCTCTTAAATCTAGCTGCATAGCTCGCACTGCTAATAACTAGCCTTTTAATATTACTTATCTAAATAGTAATATCTACTATATTAGAAGAGTAAGCTTAATTAGAAGTACTAGATTCTAACTAGTAACTAACTAATAAGGAGAATATCTAGTCTAACTCTAAGTAAAAATTCTGTCTACCTATAATACTATTAGAAGATTATTAACCTAAAGTCTAGGAAGCTTTATAAGTACGTTATATATTAGCTTATAACTACCCTTAATTTTTCCTATAGCCTAAGGGTTATATACTAATACCTAGATCCTCTTAATATAATAAATCTTAGTAAGAGCTTTAACTACCTTTCTAAAATTAGGCTTGCTATCTATAGTAAGTATCTTTATTATACTCTAGTAATATAAGATTTCTTTATATAAAAACTTAGTAATAGGAGATAACTTATTATTAGCTATTACTCGTGCCTCTAGCTATCTACTAAGGTATTCTTATATAATTATAATAAATTTGTTTCTTTAATAATGCAGTATGTAAACAACGTCTATAGTAACTTATTCCTATAACGCGTAATAGTAGGTATTTATTAGTACCTCTTACTTATAACTTAATAATCTTTGCTAGTACTGTTTACATAATGCAATCGTGCGTCGCACCTCCTTATGCATCCTTTCCTACTAGTATCGTTGAGCAAGCATTGAATAGACGCCGTTCACTCCTCTGTGACCAATCTGTTGATGTACTTCCTATATAGCTACAGTCTTAAGATCAGGATTATCTATAACTTAACGAATGACTATATTCCTTATAGACTTTCAGAATAAATAGCCTTCTCGCATAAAGAAATTTATTACCCTCTTTTTCTACGCTTAAAGTTATACCCTTATAAGGCCTTTAGGCTTCTTAAATCTTATTAAGAACTAAGTAATTACTTTAGACTTATCTAAGTATTACTTATCTAGTACCCTACTTATCTTAGTAGGTAAAGTAAACTTAAGATTAGTAATTACGTTTTTAATAAAATCTTTAAGGTTATCTTTAGTCTTATTTAGCTATTCTTATCCTTCTAGCTTTAGATAACGTAATAACGTATTAGTAATAATATTCTTCTTTCTAGGAATATACTTAATATTAAAGTCCTAGGTAAGAATATCTGTAAGCTACCTATTTTAGACTAACCTAGGGACATTAGGTAATAATCTATTAAGTTAATAAATAAGCGTCTAAGCGTCTATTCTAATAGTAAAATATTATCTATATAGCTAGGTTCTGAATTTCTTTAGCGCCTATAATACTGCCTTATACTTAAGCTTTATTAAGTGCTAAAGACTCTTAGCTTTTAACTATATTATACTTTTAAATTAATATAAGTATCTCTTTCTATCTATTCTAATCTGTTTAAGAGACGCGCCTACGCCTTCCTTACTCGCATCTACTACTATAAAAAGTATACCTCTATTCTTATAATTAGGACTTACTAACGCTAGGGCTAAAGTAATATATTACTTTAAGGTACGTATAGCCTCTTATTAAGCTTCCTGCTATATCTATATAACGCTAGTCCTTATTAACTAGAATAGAGGCTTCGCGCGAATAGTAAAGCTAGGCACCTATATCTTATAGTAGACACAGATACCTATAAATGCCCTTACTTCTTTTATATTTCTGTATTCTAGCTAATCTAGAATCTTAGCTACTTTCTATTAATCTAGATATCTCCCTTACGCAGTAACCTTATATCTAACTACCCCTAATCTAGAGACTCCCTAATAATACTTCTTACCTAAAATTATAGCTCTAGCTCTTTCTACGTTAGCTAGAGCCCTATCTAGCTATTAAATATATTCTAATATATATCTTCTTACTCTAGGAAATACTTCTTCTCCTCTATAGTTAGTTTTAGGACCGCTAGTAGTAATATTATCTATAAAAGGAATAGTATATAGCTAATAATCCTTTATAATCTTTATAACTACTTGCTAAAAGACTATAACTAAGTTAGTTACGCCTTAAACTATTATATAGTATTAAAGTAAACTAACTAGCGTATAAAAGGTAGTTATATCTCTACTATTTAGATAAAGTATAATCTAGTTATATCCTAAGAATAGATTTATAAGAGACAGAATACAATATCTACTAAAACGCTTAGAGAATTTATCTGCTGTTAGAGGCAGGTTAGCATCCCTAAGAGATACTGCGTTTATCTTAATTAACCTAAGTATTATCTAATAACTCTTATCCTTCTTTTTAACTAGAAACTATAAGTTTCTATACTAACTAGCGTATCTTTCTAGTACCCCTTAATTAAGTCTGTTATTAAATATTATAACTACCTCTTCCTTAACAGCTTACACTATTAGGAATAATTTTTCTTACTAAGCTTTATATTTAATAGTCTATATTTTATATAGAGGATATATATCCTTAATAATTTATCCTATCTTAGAGAAAGTAAAAGTAATCGCGCCTTCTCTGTTTATTAATATTTTAATAAATAACTAAACTTCTAATTTTATTAACTTAAATCTAAACTTTTATAAGGCTAGCCTTTCTAGTATTAATCTTATGCCTTATAAGAATACTATATATTTGCACTTAAAAAGGTAATTAAAAGGCTCTATAGTAGGAGGTCTTAGACTTTTTCTTAAGAGTTATAGTTTAATAGTTGTTGCAAACAACGCGCTGTGACCTGGGGTACGGTAGGCTCACGTGCGCGCTGACGTAGGAGCTTACCCTGGAGAGACACGTCTTTTGTGTGCATTCAAGGGCGCGCTCACGTGCAAGCTGATGGGCAAGCTCACGCAGGAGACACCTGAAGGTAGATTCACGTGCGCGATCACGTGCGCGCTCGCGCACGCGTACACGCTGCTCACGCTCCTACCGTATAATGGCCCCTGTAATAGGCCGTGCTCAGCTCTCCTTTATATAGCTGGCTCTCAAAGCCTCCTAGACAAAACAGTGGTCCATCTCATAGATCACCTGGGTAACTGTTGCCAAGCTCTCCCTTTTTCCTCCACAATAGTATATCGCTTCTAATCCTTACGCCTAAACTCCTTAATATCTAATACTGCAGGAATATCTATAGGTCGCACCTTATTAGCTACCCTCTTATATAGAGTATTAACCTAACTATCTATATACTTCCTTCTCTTTTCCTATTACGCCTAACAGTTAAGTTTACACATAACTAAAAAGGACTCTAATTCTTATATAGCTAAAAGATCCTTAGAGGCTCTAACTATATAACCTATTACTTACTTTACCTATTCTTTAAACTACTACTTATTATTAGTTATAAAAATAAATAAAAATTTACTAAATCTAATAGAAGCTTTTATAAACTTAGCCTCCTAAATATACTTAACCTAAATATAAGATAAATAAGATTCTAAACTAAAATATTATTCTAGGTATCTTCTACTTAAATCTAGATACTCCTTCCTAGAAAGGGTGTCTACTACGTATTTTTTTTATCTTTAAGAGTTAGTATATAGTCTCTTAGATGTAGCAGAGCAGGATTAGAGGCTATAAAGACAGCGTTTCTATCTCTATTCTCAGAAATAATCCTGCACGTAATCCTTCTATATATATTATACTAAATTAATAACTTTACTAAAGCGCACTAAGGTCTACCTAAAATCGCTAATCTTATTAGGTTTTAAATAATCCTAAAGTAACTAATAATAGTTACCTCCTTTACTTTAACTAGGACACTCTACGCAGTTCCTATAAAAGGATTAGTACTTCTATTTATAGTAACTACTCTATCTTAATGCGAGCTACCTTACTTATAGTCTTTATGTGTAAGCTTTAATACCTTAGCTGTACTATATCTTAAAAGGTTTATCTATACGCTAGTGTTAATAAGATACTTTACTGCATGCCTATTAAATAAGGCCTAGCAGGTTAGAAGGTTATACTATACGTAGGCTATACCTATCTTCTTTTAAATTATTATAGCTTCTTATTTAGTAGGATTAACTAAAGCTTTATACTAAGTATTATATATTCCTAGGGCTTTATACCTAGTTTAGGCATTAAAAGTCCTAAATTATATTAAGTTAAGCCCTAAATTTAGTCCTTTTTTAAGACTAATAGTCTCTAATTAATTTAATTTACCTTTTCTTTATTAGAAAAATACCTCTAAACATCCCTAATAACTTAGGCGGACGCAGGGTTATGCAGGGTAAGGCACTGCGGTGTCAGCTAACTAGGTTTCAGCAGGTCTCGCTTAGCTAACCTAGCGATTACTAATTAGCTAGCCGGCCTAATACTTAATTCTACAGCGTTTACGCTAGCTAATAACGCGGCAGGCTTATTAATTACTCTTAATATATTTCTAACTTATTTTTAAAGCTAATATTAGCTTATAAGGTCCCTAAAAGTTATACTACGCACCTCCTAATATAGTATAGTAGTAGTAATACAGTTTAGATACAGGCCTAGCAAATAACAGAGCTCTGTATTAGTAAGGCTGTTATTCTAGTTCTTCTTTTTCTTATTCTAACTAATAAATTTAGGCTTAGCTTTTAAATCTTAAAAGCTTCTATTATTATCTAGAGGCTATATAAGAGAGAATAGCTTATTATAAGCTTAGCTTGCGAATAGAATTAGCTCTACTTACTTAAATTCCTTAATATATATTAGTTTAAATATTATATTACCTCTTATAGTAGGTATATAATAGTCCTTAACTATAACTTACTTTAGTTACTTAGAATAAGGAGGTTTAGCAGGAGCTTACTTCTAAACTTTACCCCACCTAACTTTCTTAAGAACTAGATCTTTCCTAACATTCTAACGCGTTTAAGAACGTATTACTATATAAGTTAAGCTAGCATTTACTACTCCTTCCTTAAAAGCACCTAGAATAATATTCTAAGATGTAACCTTATTAAGGGCAAAACACGCCTTAGTTAAGCTTCTTAGTAATATCCTAACATTCTAAAAGTTTAGAAGATCCTTAGCTAGGCTTATAGCTACCCTACTATATCTATCTTCTATAATTATATTTATATTAGGACTAACTACCTTCTGTTACTGCGCAGCTAGTAGTCTAAGCTTTTAATATTAAGCAGGCCTTAAGTCTACTCTATTAAACTTCTCTAGACACACTACTAATGGTAGCTAATCTAGGATATTATTAGTAACTCTGTAATACTCCTAAATTTTCTATTTTAACTAATAGAGCTATAGCGTTTAGGGTACAGTTCTTTAGATTTATCCTAACCTTTTATGCGAAGGACTAAAATAGTAAGTCTTATATCTAGCTTCTCTGTTCTACTTAAAGCTAATCTAGCTAAGATATAAAAGCAGCTAATATAGCTTATATTCTCTAGTAATATAACTAGGGAGGTTACATATATTATAAGTGTTTTAATATTTGCAGCCTTAGATAGTAATCGCGCCTTACTAAGGATTTAAGTTGCGAGGGGCTGCTGTTACGTAAGAGCTATTATTCCTTTCTAATAGTAGCTGCTTAGCATTATCTCTTAAGACGACTTAGCTAATAAAGTACGCGTACGTAGCTAGGTTCCTTAGAATCTAACTAAGTTTAGGATAAACTATTATCTTATTAACCTTAGCTAGGCTAATCTTCTAGTTACTAAGGGCTAAAATAAGGTCTTAAACCTCTAGATCTATACTAGGTAGAAGAGTAGGCCTAGCTTCCTCTTAAACTTTACTTTTCTTGTACTTATTAACTGCGTCTTTTAGCTGCTTAGCTGTTAATGTTTTCTTTTCTTAATCTAGGATCTAGTGTGTAAGCTTAGCCTCTCTTTCTATATAGCTAAGAGATATCCATTTTATCCCCTCTCTCTAGCAGTACACGCGCTTAAGATACGTGTAAATCTTCTTAATATTAAAACTCTCTAGCTTATCTAGAATTAGTCCTTTATACATGTAGATAAAGATTATGTCTTAGTCTTCTCTTAGAAGGCCTCTAGCGAAAAAGAAGCTAGCCTCTGTCCTATGCAGGTAGCCTATCTTAATATAAGCGTTACTGTACGCTGTAAAGTTAGTTAAATACTTAGAAAGTCCTAGGAATTTTCTTAACGTCTTAGAAACATAGGTCTCTAGGAACGCTTACGTTCCTATGTGTTAAGCTATATCTTAATCGTGCTAATACTCTTTTATTACTTCTTAAAGCTTCTTCTAGTCTAGTACTTTATATAGCCTTATTTTCTTAATAAAGCTTCTATATATAGTATTTTAGAAATCTAGAAAGATTCTTATCTTTTAATAGTTATTATAGCTGCTATTATCTGCCTAGCGATTAAAGTTATCTAGGAACTTAGTAATATCTTTTCCTATTAATAGAAAGTCTTTCCTTGCTAGCCTTATAGGTATAAGTACTTTACTAGTATCTATAGTATGTTTCTTAATAACCTTAATAGTAGGCGTAAGATCTAATCTAAATAACAGCGAATCTAGTGTTAATTTAGCTATAAGGTTAACTAAAGGCTAAATCCTAAATAGGCTGCTGCGGCCCTTTAGTATAACTAAATAAGGAGACTGCAACTACTAGGCTGTGCCTTACTAAAGCTAATAATTAACTAAAATCTAATACTATACTACTTCTAACTTATTTCTTAATTATTTATAGTTATTCTTGTTTCTGTTTTCTGTTATCTTATTCTTATTCTTCTTATTATTTTCCTAATCTTAAGTTAGCTTCTGCTTATCTTATTGGAAGTCTTAACTTGTTATAGTAAGATAATAAGGATACAGCCTTAACAAAGCTAGCCCCTGTTAACTCTTAGCTCCAAAAATATAGAGGGGGTAGTCGTAACAGCGCTATCCCTCTCTAAAGTTCTGAAGGCTGGCCGCAACAGCGCTATCCCTCTTAAAGGTTTGTTAGAGTTAAACAGACACCTAGCTCTTTCTAGGTAATCCTATAATCTCTGTGTCGCAATATAGCGCTCTTATATTTATGTTTTTAACGTTAATAGTTTAATACTATATTAGCTCTTTCTGCTCTTATTAGCTATAGCCTAACTAGAACAGACTGTTATGCCCCTTAGGCTTCGCTATAGTTTATAGAGTTAATAAGGTAGTTTAGCATAATCCTGTAGTTCTAGTATTATAAATAAGAGGTAACGCTGGAATTAAATATGCGTAAATAACAGGAGCAGCCCTGCCTATACAGTCTACTGGAAACAAAGGTAGGTATAGAGCCTAATTAAAAGTAATAAGTAAAATAGTCTAAAATCTTATTAAATTAACGTAGCTAATGCACTAGCTACTTCGCAAAATCTTAGTATTAAAGTAAATTATTGTGGTGTGTGGTGCATAATGTTAAGATCTCTCGCATCTCTAATTCTTATCACCAAATTTCGCTGACAAAGGAAACCTATCATCACCTGATTGCCCAGGTACCCTGTGCAACGGCACACTACTACTTAAGGATAGCTACTTATTACGTAGTGTTATAGCATTAAACCTTTCAAGTATAATATTTAGTTTAAAAAGTAAGAGCCCTGTAACCTTAAACGCCTTTAAAATCTTTATTTTATAAACGCTAAGTACTAGGTACTATAGAATAACTTAAAGAAATTATATTTTATAATTAAAGTAAATCCTTACGCTTTATATATAAAGATATTAAGTTTATTATAGTAGGCAGCTGTAAGAGGAGTAAAGAGGCATATATTAAGCAGCTAAAGCGTATATATTAAATAAGGAGGTAATATAGTAAGGAGTATCTTATTATTATTATAAAAATCTATAAAATCTATAGTTACGTTAGATCTATAGCTATTAAGGATAAGTAGCTACTATAAGCTACGCGCCTTAGCTTTAGTCTTGCAATTAAAGACTTATTTAAGCTAGCTTTAGGCTAATATTATTACTTATCTATCTACTTAATAATAAGGTAAAGAAGGCTTTATATTATATAGCCTTAAAATTTTATAACTAAGTATCTTATATAGCACTAGAGGCAGCCTAGTAAATAAACGCTAGTAAAAAAGCTATACTATTAGTATAGATGTAAGCTATAGTAGTAATCTAGTTGCGATTACTATTCTAGATAATATACTTTAGTTTTCCTAACTTATATATACTCTTAAAAAATACGCGTTTACTCTTAAAGAGTATACTAATAAGGAAGCCTTTCTTATCTATATCATATATATAACGTACTTCACAAGCGAACCGTTAACACAAGCGAACCGTTAACACAAGCGAACCGTAGGATCTTTCTTGGCACCCCACCAACAGTCTACATTTCGCAATCCTAACTAGTACTATGCCTTAAAATTCGAAAACTATAGCTTTAGAATAAGAAGGACGGATTTTATATGCTATTAACGCGTTAAGAAATAATTAAATCTTAAGCACCTATAAGGCGTCGTCTACATATCGCGTAAACTACGACACACTCTAACAGCGCCTACACAGTCGCGCGCCGCGCGCTAAAACTATTGCAAACAGCAGAAACCTTAACAACGATGAAGAACAGACACTAACTGGGTAGATATTAGACCTTGCTACCCGCGGATATCCCCCTCGCAAGTAGATGGTTAAAGACACTGCAAATATGTTGCGTCGACTGCAGGGCAAGCGGCTAGTTAGTAAAAATTAGGTCACTAACTACGTTTAACGCACTCCTAAAGTACAAATTATATAGAGCAGAAAATACGACTATTAAAGAGTAAAACAGGAGGATCCTAAAGCAATTAATGAATATTTTCGGCTCCTTAGAAACGTGGCTAATAAGCATAGCATATAAGATAACAACATCTATAACATAGACGAGATTAGCTTCCTAAGAGGTAACATTAGTACAGCTAAGGTCGTGACGGCAGCAGATAGCCCCTAATGCCACATACAGCCTAGCGATTAAGACTAGATAACTGTTATTAAATGCATTAACGTCGCTAAACGCCGCATACTAGCTATAGTTATCGCTAAAGGGAAGGTGTTCTAGAACGTCTAGTTTAATAAGGACACAGGTATTCTAGATAACTAGGTAATCGCCTATAGCGAAACTAGATAGTTTAATAATAGACGAGGCTATCTATAGCTTATAGAAGTGTTTAATCCTTATATAAAGTAATACACTAAAGGCACTAAACGACTCCTTATTATAGATAGACACAGCAGCCACTGTTTAGAGCCATTTAAAACGTACGCGAGGAACAACAATATTATCCTGTTATAGCTGCTTTTACATTCTTCGCACATTCTATAACTATTAGATATTGCCTGCTTTAGTTTAGTTAAGTAGCGCTATTATTAAGGGGTAGAGATGTTAGCTTGTAACGGCTAGAACTATGTTAATATAGACGATTTCCTTCAGATCTACGCTACTGCTCGTCCTAAAGCGCTAAGTAACAGTAATATTAAAAGCATATTTTAGGCTACTAGTATTTTCCTATTTAATCCTAATAAGGTACTAGATAGATTAGGTGTAATTATAATTAACATCCTACTACTATCTAAGCCCTTATCTTCCTTAATAAACTTAGTAACTAACATACCTAAAACAGTGCGACAGATTAAGAAGCAGCAGAGAGCTGTAAGACGCTAATAATATAAGCTTTAGCGATAATTTACGTCGCCTATAATAGTAGTAATAAGAAAGATAGTAAAGAGTGCTAAGTTAGCGTTATAAGCAACAGCGATTATAGCAGAGGAACTTAAGCGTGCACAGGCTTAGAATGCTAAAGTAGTTAAAAAGAGTAACATTAAAGTTAAGTATATTACTTAAAGAGAGAGTCTTATACTTAAGGAGGTAGTTAAGTAATTACAGGACGCTGTAGTGCTTCTAGAAGCTGCACAAAGTAAGGATAGTAATGCGACATATAAGCCTTTAAGTTAAGCCCCGCGCTGCTGCAGGAAGTGTATGTTAACTAGACATAACGTAAGGACTTGTCCAGCACGTTAAGAAACCTTGCGCAATATAATTATTTTATAAAATTAGGTAGTAGTGTTATTAATAGTAGTGGTTTTGCAGTGCCAAGAAAGATCCTACGGTTTGCTTGTGTTAACGATTCGCTTGTGAAGTACGTTAGTAACTATTAATATAATATTTTATAATTTTCTACTTTAGGAGCTTAAAGTAGAGGCTATACTTAAAGGCAGAATTAGCTTTAAAGTAGTTATAATTAAGAGTAGATACCTAGTAAGATATAAGCTTAATATTATACTATTGTGCCGATGCACTTAGTGACCTGGTCACCTGGCCACTAAGGACATCTCAGCTAGTTAGATGCAGCAGTTCAGATGCAGCAGTTCAGATGCAGCAGCTCAGGCCATAGCAGCTTAGGCCACAGCAGCTCAGACTTCAAGGCAATTAAGCGAGATTAGCAGAAAAATAAGGATATAAGGAGGCAGGCAGGCGGAGAGGATCTAGGCATCTACGGGAAGCAAGCACGATCTAGTATCTACTATTAAGGATCCACTATCTAAGGAACATCTAGAAGTAATTAAGACAGTACAGACACATAGACGGATACAGCTAGTACAGATACAGTTATTACCCCCCCACTTATTGTTCATCCTTGTTTACCTACCTCCTACCTCTCATCTCATCCTTGATGGGATGACTACCTAGCTGTGTTCAGTGTGCTCAAGGCTACCATCGACAGGGAGAAGCTTGCTGAGGCCTCTGTTCCTGCACACTATATAATAAAGTAGTTAACTTAATTTTTACCTACTAGCTTTTAAGTAATTTAAGATATAAAATTTTAAATTATAGGCTTTAAGGGAGGTAATCTACGTCTGTAAAGCTTATAAATATACTCTATAAGCTTAGCTTCTTATGTAGTATTAAGTAATTTACTATTGTTAATTTTAAATATAGAGCTCTAAGGAATACCTTTATAACAGCGTAATAGCGTTAACTAGTTAATACTATATTTTTTTATAATATCCGCGTAATAGAATAATTCTCTAAGCTTTAAAGATTACAGCGTAGTAAGCGCGTCCTCTATATTGTTAATATTCGTAGTGTTATTACGCGTTAAAATTTTAATGAAATTTAGTGTTCGCGTGCATTAGGTGGGGACGTGCATTAGGTAGTGGAACACGTTACAGGAACATAACTAAAGTTCCTTCCGCCAAGTTTTTTCCCTACTAAGCTACACTAAAAAGTTACTAATTATAAGTTAACTCTAACTTCTTAAATTTTTTATTAGATATCTTACTATTTTATTTAATATTATAACTATTAGAATATATACTTATAAATATATTATATATAGATATTTCTAAAAAAAAAAAAAAAAAAAAAGAGTAGAAAAAAAGTAGAAAAAGTCGCTTTTCACATATAAATTTAAAAAAATTAATTTTTCTTATATTTAAAGATATAGTATATAATAAAAGAATTTTATTTTTAACTTTGCTCTTAACTAAACTAAAGTTTTTATAAAGTTTTATAGATATTATTACTTTTAAAAGGATTAAATATGTATATAGCGAGAGATTTTAGTATAAAAAGTAGTAGTTTTAGTGTAAAATCGCTTAGCAGAAGAGACTTTTTTCATGTAACTGTAGGAGCAGTCGCTTATTTTATTACAGAAGATAGTTAGCTAGAATACTATGCCTTAGCCTTAAAAGATATTAATAGTAAATATAATAGTAAGTGTAATAGGCTGCGCCCTTTAAGCAGGAGAGGCTTCGCTACTATCGCACGGGGAAAGAACTCCTTAATCTCCTCTGCCCCCTTTTCTTATTAGCTCGTACAAGTTAGCAGCTAGAGGAGCACGTTCCTCTTCGCTCGTACGAACATATATATATATCCTCTAAGGATACCTGTAACCTCTTCTCTATCTTTCTCCTTCTATAGTATGATAAATGTACACTCGTTAGTTAGGCCTCTTCGCCCATAACATAAGGAGAAAGATTAACAACCTAAAAAATAATGGACAGACACTAAGGGCCCTTAAACTAATAAGTGTACGAGCTACAATAATAAGAGCACCAGATGCAGATGACAGGAGCCTTAGGACAGCAGTAACACCAGCTACACCAGCACGCACCTCAGCAACACCAGTTACATCAGCACGACCCCCGACAACTACGCAATAACCAACCCTTAGCAGAAGATCTATTAGCAACAGTCAACTCCTTACAAGACAGCCTTAACAAGTTATCTAGTTAACAGCAGAGCCAGCCGTACAAGTTATTACAGAACCAAGTTTAGGAGCTAAAGAACTTAGTCGCCGAATTAAGCAGTGCACAGACAGTACGCATAGTCTCTACCCCCTTTTTAACAGAATAGCAAGACTCTCCTATATAAGAGATTAGGAAACTAAGACTACTAAATATAGAAGTCTTTAAGAAAGGCTCACACGAGTAATATCTTTAATAGAAAATAAAGGTCTAAGCAAAGCTGTACAGAGACCGTGCAGCCTACCCGGACGATAACAGTAGAGTAAATTACGTTATTACTCGTACAACAGGCTAAGCGTTTAACGCCCTTAGCCTATATATAATAAACTTTATAAATAAGCTAGTAACGCTATCCCTCCTTAAGCTATAGTCCTACCTTAATAACTTCTTTAAGGACCCTACAGTAAGAGAGAAAGCCCTTAAATACCTCCGTACGACTAAGTAAGGAAGAACAGAATTTAACCCTTATGTCTAAGCGTTTAACCTTAAGCTCCTTAAAGCTAGGTTAGATAACGCAAGCTACGTTTAGAAGATTAACTATCTTAAGAGCAGCTTAAATAGTAAGCTGCTAAGGACCTAAGCAGGTTATTAACTACTATTTAGAGAAACGTATAAAGAGTTCGTATAAAAGACTAGGGTAACCTAAGAAAATTTAAGAGCTGTAGAGAGAATTACTACAAGTAAGAGCTATATAGGCGAAGCGTACAACACGCAGAGCTAACTAATAACCTAAAGAGATAATAATAAGATAGACTAGATAACTTCTGTAAGAGCTTACTAGCTCTATGCGAAACCTAGAAAAGAATTCTAGGGAACACGTAAACAGGTCTAAGAAAGAAAAGAGAACGGCGCCTATTTAAGGTGCGGTCTGCACAACTACTAAGTAGCCTAGTATACAACAAAGTTATTAAATAGCTAAGAAGGCTATTATACGAGATAGGTTAATAAACTTATAAAACCTATAAAGATTACATCTGCAACTACTAAATAAGTAACGGAATCCCTATCCTCCTTAGACAAGGGAAAAGAGTAGCTGTAGCACAAAGTCGTGTGCTAGAGCCCGCATAAGTCTAAAACCCTATACAAATAACAAGGTTACTTTTACTATAGCTAGTAACTACAAAACCTATATCTATAAATATTATTATTAATTCTGTATAACTAGCTGCTGCTATAATTAATAACAGTTACTGCACCTACTGTTTATTAAGTAAGAAACTTGTAAGGGACTTAAACTTACTACGCATCAAGATCCTCCCTATTAAGATTAAAGAGGTAAACAAATAAAAGAGTATAGTGTTATACGTCACTAAATTTTTATTAGACGTAGGAGGAATACAGTAGTACGCAGCTGCGTACGTTACCCTAACTACTTACTAATACAACATAATCCTTAGGAAAACTTAGTTAGAGAGCATTAAAGGCGTTATTAACGTAGAGAAGAAACTTCTGTACTTAAAAGCATATAAGGTTACTGTACGCAGTACAGAACACGCTACCCTAGACTTTAGCTATACTCTAGTATTAGCTGTAGCTTTCTAACACTACGTACAATACTATAGATAAAGCTATAGTAAGACTTAAATCTTTACTATAAGCCTAAGGGATATTAAGAAAGCACTACGCCTAAAGGTCTAGAAAACACTGTAGGAAATATGTAACGCTCTACTAGCTTACGTACGACCTTATCTAAAGATATTCCTACCTAAGGAAGGAAATAAGCTACCCCTATAGCAAGGCCTATAATAAGACTACGTAATAGAGTTAGAAGAGAAGGATAGATAGAAGCTAGAGATACTATACAGACCTCTCTACGTAATATTAAGAGATAAACTCTTAGTACTAAGGAAGACGCTATTAGACCTCCTAGACAAAGGGTTTATCTGTGCGAGTAGCTTACTAGCAGCCTTACCTGTACTATTCGTACGCAAGCTAGGAGGAGGACTACAATTCTGTGTAGACTACAGAGCTCTTAACGCCCTAACTAAGAAGGACCGTTACCCACTACCTCTTATACGTAAGACGTTAAACTAAATTAGACGAGCTATATAGTACACTAAGCTAAACGTTACTACAGCATTCTATAAGATAAGGATAAGTAAAGGATTAGAATAGATAACTGCGTTTCAAACACAATTTAGATCGTATAAGTAGCTAGTAACGCCCTTTAGCTTAGCAAATGCACTAAGTACCTTCTAGAGGTATATTAACTAGGCCCTACGAGACTTCTTAAATAACTTCGCCTCTGTATACCTAGATAATATCCTTATCTTTACTAAAGGATCCCTCTCTTAGCACCACGACTATGTACGAAAAGTATTAGATCGCCTATAAGAAGTAGGACTACACCTAGAACTAAGTAAATATAAGTTTAATATTTAGCGTACAAAGTACCTTAGCTTTATCCTAGAAGTATAGAAGAGTATATCTATAGACCCTAAGAAAGTCTAAGCTATTTAAGAATAGGAGGCCCTAATAATAGTTAAAGGCGTATAAAGATTCTTAGGGTTTACTAACTTCTATAAACGCTTTATCCTAAACTTCTCTTAACTAGTAAAGCCTCTTATACAGCTAATAAGAAAAGAAGAGAAATTCCTATAGGACACAGAATAAGAGTAGAGTTTCTAAGCTCTTAAGGATACATTCTTAGCAGACAAAGTCTTCGCTACTTTCTTACCTAAATAACAGATAATAGTAGAATGTAACTCTTTAGGCTTTACTATAAGCAGGGTACTATTATAAGAAGACAAGTAAGGAACTCTTCGCACGGTAGCTTACCTCTTAAGGAAATTCCTAGCGTACAAGAGTAACTACCTAATTTACAACAAGGAGTTACTAGTAGTTATTACATGCCTAAATAAATAGGACGCAGAACTCCGTAGCGTATAAGAATTTAAAGTAATTACTAACTATAAGAACCTAGAGTACTTTATAAAGAAGTAAAAGATAACAGAATAACACATATAATAGTTAGTCTACCTATTACAGTTTAATAATATAAAGCTACAGTACTATCTAAGTAAGGAGAACACCTAAGCGGACGCACTATCTAGAAGAGACTAGGACCTACTACAAGGAACAGACGACAGCCGCCTAGTAAGCAGAGAGTTTATTATATTAGTACCAGCCTAATAGTAAGATCTAACAGTTATAGGGGTCGTACGAACCCCTACGTTAACCCTTAACAGCTTAATTATAGCTGAGTCCCTACTAAAAGCTCTAATCCTTAAGGACTTAATCACTAAACACTAGGACTAAGCTATACAAGACAACTTAACCTATCAGGAAGTCTACAACGCTATAAAGCTAGGTGCTAGGTCACTACCTAGCATAATAAAGAAACTTACTATATTACTAGGAGATTGCACAATCAACTTAGAGAGAAAGCTCTAATAGAGATCTAGGATCTAGGTGCCTGAAAATAAACCCCTTCGTACGGGAATTATCTAGCAAGCACATCTAGCTGTGCAAACAGGCTACCTAGGAAGAGAAGAAACGTACCGCACGCTAGCTAGTACCTAGTACTAGCTAAGTATAAGCGAAAACGTCCGCTAATTCGTACAGAATTATAGCTTATATAGACAAAGCACCCCGTAGAGAGACAGTAAGCACAGATACCTACGCCCGTTACTAGTACCTAGTCGTACGTAGTAAGACTTAACAGTTAACTTTATTACTAGTCTACTACCGTCGTCTAGCTGCACCAACCTAATAGTAGTTAAAGACCGCCTAGGTAAAGGCGTAATACTAATCCTACTTAGGACAATTAAAGCAGATAATGTAGCCTAGGTATTTGTACGAGAAGTCTTCCGCTACTACAGGCTCCCTAAGTCTATTACATTAGACAGGGGCACGTAATTTATAAGTAAACTATAGGGAAAAATCTATAAACTCTTAGGAGTACAGAGAAACCTGTTAACAGCCTACTACCTACAAACAGACAGCACTACAGAACGCGCGAATAGTAATATTAAAGTAGTTAGTCAAATCTTTTGTAACTACAACTAGAACAACTAGGCAACGCTATACCTAATCCTTAAGCTAATACTAAACACTTATACAAACTCCTCTACAGGCGTCGCTCCTTTCTTCCTTCTACACAGCTATCTAAACTCGCCCTTCCTAGAGCTACCTAGGAAATTAGCTAGCAGCGACCCACTTAACAGAGTAACACCCCCTAGCGAACGAGCAGAAAGCATCGTACAAACGCTAAAACAAGCTACTAACTAGGCTATCTCAGCTACAACACACGCTTAATAATAACAGGAAGCACAGGCGAATAAGACACGTCGCCTAGCTCCTAAGTATAAGGTTAGAGACTAGGTATAGTTAGACCTTAGGCACGTACGAACTACACGCAGAAGCAAGAAACTTAACTAGAAAAGTAAGAAGTACTAAGTCGCCTGCGTACAAGACCCCTATTAGGTTAAGCTTTATATACTATAGAGAACTAAATCGTACTATATAGAGAAGCTAAGACTAGCTACTAAAGACCCCTTCCTATCACAACAAACTAACGACTTAAACCCCGCTGCTGTTATCGTATAAGACGACAACCTATAAGAAGACTACCTTAAATAGGTAATTAAGAACATCTAAGATAAGCGCTTACGAAATTAACATAACAAGTTCTATGTAAAATAGGAGGGGTACTATAACCTAACTTAGGAGCTAGAAGAGAATCTTATTACTACAGAAGCCTATAAGAAATAGAGGACTTATATATAGCCTGTACGGCTACTATCTAAGAAACTACTAAAAGGTTAGAGAAATAAGCTAGCATAAGCTAACTAACCCCGTACGAGGCCCTCTAACCTAAGACATCTAAGAAACGTTCATCCTCCTTAGGCTCAGCAAGGACTCAACCCTAACCTCAACTACGCTAAGGAACAGAGACTCTGTTAGAAGGTGGGAGAGGTAGAGCACGCCTAGCTGTACAAGACGTACTATAATCCTGCCACACGCAATTAGAGTAAGCCCCGCTCTACTCGCTAGTAATAGAGACATACCTAGTAAAGGCTGTAAACGTACGACGCTCTTATATAGCCTTAGCACAGTTATTAGAACAGAAGTTAGCGTTAAGGGAACCGCAGCTATAGATAAGGTAGGCTTTAAGGTAAGATTAACAACTAGAGAGGAGTTACTAAGCGTTAATTATATAACAAGCAATAATAGGAGAGAAATTATTAAGACTATAGCCCTACTGAGCATCGTACAGGGATTAATTAATAGGACAAAGGAAGAATTTAGCAATGCGAACTAGCTTAGGCTAAATAACGTTAGATATAGAAAAGAAAAGTAGAATAAGATATACAGAAGTAGTTATAAAGAGACAGTAAAACTTATCTATAACTAGAGTATCTAGGATATACTAGATTACGTAGTTAGTAGGGAGAAGAGACGCATTACCCTAAGTAGTAGGAATAACAATACTAGCAGGTCGAGTTTAGTTAGGAGCGGTTTAAGTAAGCTAAGCGTAAGCAACCCAAGTAATGTTAGCCCTAGCAGCTGCGTGCGTAGATATAATATTGCCAGCAGTCGTACGAGTAAGATAGTTTACACCACCGCTATAACTACTAGGACCCCATATACCGCGATTAGGCTGACTAGCTAAGGGAGCTGCTTTAGGAGGTATGTTAGTAATAATAGGAAGACGAGTTGTACGCAAGTAAGTTAAAGTTAAGCAGTAAAAGAGGAAGAAAGAGTTAGAGGAAAAGCTCTTTATATGCGCACGAGCGAGTAAACAACTAACCTCTCCTCTACTTTACGTTATTAGGCAATAATAACAGGTAAAGGAGGAAAATTACTTACAAACAAACAAGAAAAAGTACACGCAATATCTCTACTTTTGCAGCATAATAATATAACGCTACCTATATAAGTATAAGGTTAAGGTTAAACTACGTATAAAGAAGTAATACAGTTATTTAAGGAGGAGGAGGGTATTATAATAGGCTGCGCCCTTTAAGTAAGAAAGGCTTCGCTACTATCGCACGGGGAAAGAACTCCTTAATCTCCTCTACCCCCTTTTCTTATTAGCTCGTACAAGTTAGCAGCTAGAGGAGTACGTTCCTCTTTACTCGTACAAATATATATATATATCCTCTAAGGATACCTGTAACCTCTTCTCTATCTTTCTCCTTCTGTAGTATAGGACAAATGCACACTCGTTAGTTAGGCCTCTTCGCCCATAACAGTAAGAATCTTATAGTAGTAATTATAGAAGTAGTTAAGAACTAGAGTTCTACTTTAAAGCGTAGATATTTTATTATAAATAACGCAGGTAATAATAATATAATAATAAGATCTCTTTCTTTTTATTAGTATAATATTATATCTCTTCTAGTTCAACCTGACTTTTATAGGCCTTCTCTACTAATTTAATATTAAGTATAATTCTAAATCTTACTAACTTTGCTATTAAGGCTATACTATTAACCTCGCTACTAAAGCTTTTAGCTTTATTACTAATAATAAGAACCTTAAAGATAATAATCTAGTTATATATAGTGTAACACTAAAAGAGATTATGAACTAGCAGTAAAAAGGCCCTCTTAGCGAGGTTTATAACTTCGTTCTTATTATCTAAATAAAGTGTTTAGCGCAGTTAAAAATCTATAGCTATTAGCTATAACTATAAGCTTACGTAAGATAATAGTATAAAGTAAAGTTTATAGTATATTATACTATAAGCTACTTTAAATCTTAGGTACGTAATTAATAGCTATTTTAATAAATAGGTAAGCGTAGATTATACTAGAGATAAGAGTAATATAATTAAAGTATTAGAGTACCTAAAGTTATAGCTTAAAATATAAGAATTTAAAGGTAATAATAATTTAGCTATTATAGTTAAAGGATAAGAAATATATATAATATATTATTATACTAATAGTATATTAGGTTCTTAGTAATATAGTATAATATTAATTAGCTCTATTAGCCTTTATATTAGGTAATATAATACTTACTTGCCTATAATATAATAATATTATTAGGGTGTTGTATTACTAATATACGTATTCTTTATATTACTGTACTAGTAACACTTTAGACTTCTACTGTTACACATACTCGGCTGCACTAACCTACAGACCTTCTTCTCTGCAGGTTTCTGCTTCCTTAGTAATAATACATAAGCAGACTACTATTAAGTAATCGCGAACTTCCTGCTTAAGATAAGGATATAATAACTATAAGTATTTATTAGTAATTAGGAAGAGGCGTTCAAGATAGCAGCTTACTTACTACTTCTAGGAGTCTCTTAGTGTTAAAGATCTAATTAAGTGGTTATAATATAAAGTAACTAGTGTTAACTAGTAATTCTTTAGAGTATTCTGTAGATAGGCAGTACTAGAGAGGAGTTAAATATAGAAAGTATAAATAGTAGTATACTTATAGATTATCTAAAGTTAATTTTAATATACTATAAGAGCTATATTATATAAGTCTATATATATAATTATCTTATAAGATTCTTATAAGGCCCCCTCTAAGTTTTCTAAGTTTACCTCTATCTTATAATACTAAGTCTGACTTAGCGTAGGTTTCCTAAGATTATATAACTTTAGTGTTATTAGTTAGTTTAGTAGCTTAGTCCCCTTATTAGTTATATATACCTCTTCCCTTATCTTTATAACTACTATCCTTTCTACTTCTATTTATAATACTATCCTCCTTATCTAGTCCTTATATCTTTATAACTAATATATAGCTTCTTATAGTACTATATAGTATTAGTTTATTAGAGATTATATAAATACTATTAGTTAAGTTACTATAGTTCTCTATAAATATTATTTAAAGAAGAAGTTAGAGTATAAGCTATAATTATTAAAAGAGAAGTATAAGAATTATTATTATAATAAGGTGTTATTATATAAGCTAGTAGATATACTAGTTCTACACTTTTCTTATTTAGATAAGGAATTAGCTTTATTAAATATATAAGAAGCTAAAGCTAATAATATAGAAGTAAAAGCGCTAAATACTCTTCTTACTACTTACGTAAAAAAGAATTAACTTTATAAATAGTAAAAGTTATTATAGTATTATAAGTAATAATAAGTAGATAATTTTTAGTTACATTATAGAAGAGATTAAAGTATTAAAGTAATTAAGGATATTAACTAAGAGGTTAATATTCTTAAGTAGGGGCTAATACCTAGTACTTTTACCTTAGACTAGAGTATTAGTACTTTATCTTAGCTTAAAAGTTATCTTCTTCTTTTAAGAATTATATTATTAGATTAAGTTAGTTATACACTTTATTCTTAAAGTCCTTCTATTCTTTATTATATTTATACTTATTAATCTATTCTTTATAGTTTCTTAGATTTAATTCTAGTTCTTAGTATTTTTAGAGTTAGGGTACTCTTTCTATTTAATTAGGTACTTAATCTTTTTATACTTATCTTTTATAATCTTAGAATATTATATATTAAGGATTTTCTTAACTTTATACTCTTTTTCTTTTTTAGTTTTATAACTAAAAGTTTTCTATAATAGCGTTACTAAGTATATAAGTTCTAATAGCTTAATATAGAACCTTAAGTAGATTTTTACGTCTTTAGGTAGTTCTAGTATATATATAACTAGTCTATTATATTACTTAACTAAAAATATTCTAACTTTAATATAGTCTAATCTTTTATTAGGTTATTTTATATAAAGGTTTTTTATAAGTAAATATACTTTATCTCTCTTTTTTAGCTAAGGTACTGTTTTTCTTTTCTTATTAATACATAAAATTTATTACTCTTATTTCTTATTAAGTCTTTTCTATAGTTATTTTATTATTTCTTATAGTTCTTTAGCTATTTTAACTACTACTTCTACTTTAACACTTAGAAAGTTTCTCTTAAATAAGTTTAGGTGCTTCTTGTAGTAGGCGTAAAATAGTGTTTTACCTATTACTTTAGATTTACTATTATTAAACGCGATTTATACTATTAGTAGTAGTAATAATTAATTATTCTGTTATCTATTATAGTACGTTTATAGGTACTATTTTAAGGTTCTGTTTATCCTTTCTATTTATCTATTAGTTTCTAGGTAGTATACTATAAATAGTTTCCTTTATATACCTATCTTAGCTATAAAAGTTAACTAGAAATTAGATATAAATAGCGTATTTTTATTACTTATAATAGTCTTTAGTATACTATAGTATTGGAATACTTAGTGCTTTATTATTTCTATAAGTTCTAGTACTATAAAGTCTTGTCTAAATAGTATAAACTCTACGTATTTAATATATCTAGATACTGCGTTATATATTATATTATACTTATATCTAGTTACTTTATCTACAGACTTAGGTAAATCTATAATAAAGTCTATTACTATATCTTCTTATAGCTTTATAAGTATTTTAATTACCTATAACTTACTATATAGTGCGTGCGTAGCATATTTATTCTGTTAGCAGGGTATATATTTCTTAATATATATCTCTACTTTCTGCCTTAAGTTTATAATATAGTAGTTTTATTAGATAAGTTCTATAGTTTTTCTAATTCCTAGGTATCTATATATTAGATTATTATAATATTATTAGGTAATAACTTTATATAGATTATTAGGAACTTCTACTTATATTTTTAAGATTACGTAGTATTTCTATAAAGGTTCTAAGGTTCTATCCTTATTTACTTTTAGGATTACTATATAAACTTTAGTTTTCTTTCCTACTAAGTTATATCTTCTACTTAGTACGTCTACTCTTCTATTTTCTTTTCTTAGTATATATATAATTTTAAACTTATATTATCTTAAGAGTTCTAACTATCTTACTTATCTTTAGTTAAGTTATTTTAATATTATAAAGTATATTAGGTTTTAGTAGCCTATATAAATAGTAAGCTCTAAGTAACTTTCTATATATACTCTCTAATACTTTAGTACGTTAATAATAGCTATAAGTTCCTTATTATAAATATTATATTATTCTTCTACTTATAAGAACTTTTATAAGTAATATACTATAGAGTACTATTTTTTATCTTTTTTCTATAAGGCTACTACTCTAATTATTAAGTCTAGTATATCTATTCTAATCTTTAGTAGTTACCTACTAGTAAATAATATAAGTACTAGTTTAGTAGTATATACTTCTTTTAATATTTTCAAGGCTTATTACTATTCCTTATTCTAGTCTTATTTTTCTTCTTTTTTTATTAGTCTTATTAAGAGTACTATAATCTTAGAGAAGTCTTTAATAAATCCTAAAAAGGACTAAATATCCTTAACTATTTATAGTATCCTCTATTCTTAGATTATATTAGTCTTAAATTTACTAATCTATACTTTATATCTTCTAACTATATATCTTAGAAATTCTACTTCTTTTTTATAAAATTTATACTTCTCTAGTTTTAGCTTTAGATAGTAGTCTTTATGCTATTATAGTACTTCCTTAGTATAGTCTTAATATTTATTTATATTTCTTAAGTACACTAGAATATTATCTAAGTAGGCTATACTATATATATTAAGATATTCTACTAAGATATTATTAATTAGGTCTTAATATATTACTGGTATATTTATTAAGCTAAATAGTATTACTATATACTTATAATATCTATATTACGTCTTAAAGGTAGTTTTCTACTCCTTTCTTTCTTTTCTTCTAATAAAGTTATACGCTTCTCTTAGATCTAATATAGTAAAATATTAAGCTCTTATTAATCTATTATATAGTTTTTATATATTAAGTAGTAAGTAGTAATTCTTGTTTATAATATTATTTTACTTCTTATAGTTAATATATAACTTTAGCGCTCTATCTTTCTTTAGTATAAATAGGATAAAGTATCTTACTAAGGACTTAGATTTCTTAATAAAACTCTTTACTAAATTTTTATTAATATATTTCTTTAAGACGCTTAGTTTATAGTTGCTAAGGTAGTATATTAGTATAAACTAAAGCTACTTACTTTTAATAAGTTCTATTTTATAGTCTTATTTTTAGTATTTTAGTAGTACTCTCTTTTTACTTTTTTAGTAAATATATCTCTAAATTCTTTATATTCTTTTAAGATCTTTAGAGTAGTAACTAACTCTTTATTCTTCTTAGTATTCTCTACTAGCTACTAATAAAGTAGCTCTTATTTAGCTTCTTATAAAAGTTTAATATTTATTATTACCTTCTTATCTACTAAAGTATATAACTATTACGTAGGTATTCTTACGTTATCTCTAATACGTATAAATACTCTTTATTTTACCTAGTTAATTACTATATTATAGTATCTAAACTAAAGTAATCTTAATATAATATTATAAGTAGCTGCCCTAAAGATATCTAGTCTAACATAGTATAATTTAAAGGCTAGGCTAAGGCTAGTAGTAACTTTATAAGTTACTATCTCTTCTAATTTCCTATTTACTACTATTATTTAGTAGGGTTTTTTCTTTAAAATAAGTTATAGCCTTACTTTTAATATAGCTGTCTTAGAAGTATAGTTTACTTATAATCTAGAATATATTAGTACTTTTAGCTCTTTTCTTTAAAGTTTTATTTTAAGTCTAAAGAGGTTCTCTTCTTCTTATTAGATAGCTTAGTATTATTTTTAGCGCTATCTAGTTATAGTTAAATCCCTTATCTAGCTCTAGCCTTCTAGCTATAAGAAGGTTTAGCTTTTAGTTTCTTTCTAAATAAGAATTATTATTAAAGTAATTAGTTTCTGTCTCTAATTTATAACGAGTATATCTTAAGTTTATACATACTTACTATAGCATATTAGTATATTACTTATTTATAATAATATTTTAGTTTACTATATATTTATTATAATATCCTAGAAAATAGTTTACTATCTATTTATTCTATAAGTAGTTAATATACTTATCTTATTAATAGTTTTACTATTACTATTTATACACTCTCTTTAGTATTAGGAAGTATCTTTCTTATAGCTTAATAGTATTGTAGTAGTTATAATAGTAATATATATTATAAAAGTATAATAGTAGCCTATACTAGGGATTTCTCTAGTTATAGTTATAATAGAATAGTTTTTATCCTTTTTCTACTTATATAATAGCTTTCTACTCTATCTATTATTTAGCGCATTCTATAGAGAATCTTTTACACTAGATATTCTTAATTATATATTCCTAGTATATGTTTTCTTTCTTTAAGGGCTTATACTTTATTTTTTAGTCTTAGTACTTTACGTATATATATTTTGTACTTTACGCTTTTTATAGTGCTAGTTTACCTTATATATTTTAGATTTTATAGTCTAGTACTTATATTTCCTCTATACTCTTTATAAGTAGTAGTTAGTCTTAGTTAACTCTAGTCTCTAGATATAGCTTTAATAGAACTTTATTATTATAGTTAATCTCCTAAGTTAAAGTAGGTACTTATCCATAAGCTTCTACTATTCATTTATTATCTTACTATAGTAGTAATAAGGGTCTAGTACTATAGTTAAGTATAGTAACTATCCTTTAGTCTCTAATTTAGGTAGTATAGCTACTATTAATTATATTAACTTCTAGTTAAGTAACTTTGTGCTTTTACTTATAGTTCTTTATAAAGTATCCTTTTTTCTTATAATTATAGTAATTACCTTTTAACTTCTCTATATCTATCTTCTAGTATCCTACCTTCTTATTCTTTTACTTTTTATTGATATTATCTAAATATATTAGTGTTAAAGATCTAATCAAGTGGTTACAATATAAAGTAACTGGTGTTGACTAGTGGATATCTTTAGAGTATTCTTTAGACGTGCAGGCCAGGTCGAAGGTGGAAGTGTAGAATAGTAGTATACTCGTGGATTGTCTTAAGTTAATCACAATGTGCCGTAGGGCCACATTGTGCGAGTCTATATACATGATTGTCTTATAGGATTCCTATAAGGCCCCCTCTGGGATTTCTGGGTCTGTCTCTGTCCCATAGGACATAGTCCGTCTTGGCGTAGGTTTCCTGGGATCACGTGATCCTGGCGTCATTAGTTAGTTCAGAGGCTTGGTCTCCTCGCTGGCCGTCCGTGCCTCTTCCCTCATCCTCATAACCGCCGCCCTCCTACTTCCTGTTCGTAACACTATCCCCCCTTCCAGTCCTTATGTCCTTATGACTAACCTATGGCTTCTCGTAGTACTGCTTATCGTCATCTTATCAGAGATCGCATAAACACTATTAGTTAGGTCGCTATAGTTTCTTGTAAATATTGTTTAAAGAAGAAGCTAGAGTGTAGGATATTATTATTAAAAGAGAAGTGTAGGAATTATTATTAAAATAGGGTGTCGTTGTGCGAGCTAGTAGATATACTAGTTCTAAACTTTTCTTGTTTAGATAAGGAATTAGCTTAATTAGACGCGTAAGAAGCTGAGGCTAACGACGCAGAAGAGAAGGCGCTAAACGCCTTTCTTGCTGCCCGCGCGAAAAAGAATTAACTTCGTAAATAACAAAAGTTATTGCAGCGTCGTAAGTAATAATAGGTAGATAATTCCAGTCGTATCGCGGAAGAGATTAAGGCGTTAGAGGCAATTAAGGATATTAATTATGAGGTCGATGTTCTTAAGCAAGGGCTAATGCCTAGTACTTCTGCCTTAGACTAGAGCGTCTTTACTCCGTCCTGGCTTAAAGGTGACCCTCTTCCCCCAGGAATTACGTTGTTAGATTAGGTTAGTTATAATTCTAATACTTAACTTCTTTTTATTCCCTATCGCGGTCGTATTTGCTAATTTGTTCCTTACAGTTTCCTAAGTTTAATTTAGGTTCCTATATATTTTCTGAGTTAGGGTAGTCCTTCTATTTTATAAGGTACTCTCTTTCTCTATATTAGTTTTCCGTAATCTTTAAGCGTCTCTTGTTAAGGATCTTCTTAACTTCATACTCTGTCTCCTCTTTAGTCTTATACCTAAAAGTCTTCTGTAGTAGCATTACTAGGTGTGCTAGTTCTAGTAACTTAATGTAGAACCTAGGGTAGATTTTTGCGTCTTTAAGTAGTTCTAATGTATACGTAACTAGTCTATTACGTTGTTTAATTAAAAACAGTCTAACTTTAACGTAGTCTAATCCCTTATTAGGTTGTTTTATGCGTAGGTTTTTTATAAGCAAGTATACTTTATCCCCTTTTTTTAGCTAAGGTGCCGTTTTTCTTTTCTTGTTAACATATAAAACTTGTTATCCTTATCTTTTCTTAAGTCTTTCTTGTAACTGTTTTAGCGTTATCTGTAGTTCTTCTGCTGTCCTAACTGCGGCTTCTGCTTTAATACTTAGAAAGTTTCTCTTAAATAGGTTTAGGTGTTTCCCGTAATAGGCGTAGAATAGTGTTTCGCCTGTTACTTTAGATTTGCTATTATTAAATGCGATTTAGGCTGTAGGTAATAGTAATACCTAGTTGTCCTGTTATTTGTTGCAGTACGTTCGTAGATATTGTTTCAAGGTCCTGTTTATTTATTCTGTTTGTCCATCAGTTTCTGGGTGGTATGCTGTAGATAGTTTCCTTTAAGTACCTATCTTAGCTATAAAGGTTAACTAGAAATTAGATGTAAACAACTTATCTTTATTACTAATAATAGTCTTTAGTATGCCGTAGTGTTAGAATATTTAGTCTTTTATTATTTCTGCGAGTTATAGTGCTATAAAATTCTTTCTAAACAGTATAAACTCTGCGTATTTAATACATCTGCATACTACGTTGTATATCGCATTATACTTGTATCTAGTTACTTTGTCCGCAGACTTAGGTAAATCCGTAATAAAGTCTATTACTATATCTTCCCATAGTTTTGTAGGTATCTCAATTACCTGTAACTTGCCGTAGGGTGTATAAGTAGCATATTTGTTTTATTAGCAGGGTACACATTTTTTAATATGTGTTTCTACTTTTTACCTTAGGTTTATAATGTAATAGTTTTGTTAGATAAGTTCTATTGTTTTCATAATCCCTAGGTGTCCATGTATTAGATTGTCATAATGTTATTAGATAATAGTTTCGTGTAGGTCTTTAGGGACTTCTACTTATATTTTTAAGATTACGTAGCATTCTTACAAAGGTCCTAAAGTTCTATCTTCATTTATTTTTAGGATTGCTATACGAACTTCAGTTTTCTTCCCTATTACATCATGTCTTCTGCTTAGTGCGTCTGCTCTTCTATTTTCTTTTCCTAGTGTATAGACAATCTTAAACTTATATTATCCTAGGAGTTCTAACCATCTTACTTATCTTTAGTTTAGTTGCTTCGTTATTATAAAGTATGTCAGGTTCTAGTAGTTAGTGTAAATAGTAAGTTTTAAGCAACTTTCTGTATATACTCTCTAGTGTCGCAGTGCGTTAACAATAGCTTTTAGTTCCTTATCGTAGATATCGTATTATTCTTCTGTTTATAAGAACTTGCGCGAGTAATACGCTATAGGGTGCTATTTTCTGTCCTTTTTCTATAAAGCTACTGCTCCGATTGCGAGATCTGATGCGTCGGTTTTAATCCTCAGTAGTTATCTACTAGTAAATGATATGAGTACTAGTTCGGCTACGCAGGCTTCTTTTAACATCTTAAAGGCTTGTTATTGTTCTTCGTTCTAGTCCCATTTTTTATCCTTTTTTGTTAGTCTTGTTAAGGGTGTTGCTATCTTAGCAAAGTCCTTAATAAATTGTTAATTAAAGTTAATAAATCCTAGAAATAACTGAATGTCTTTAACCGTTTGTAGCGTCTTCCATTCTTAGATTATCCTAATTTTTAATTTACTAATCCGCACTCCTTGTCTTCTAACCATATATCTTAGGAATTCTACCTCTTCTTTATAAAATTCGCACTTCTCTAGTTTTAACTTAAGGTGGTAGTTCCTTAATCGTCGTAGTACTTCCCTAACATGTTCCTTGTGCTCGTTTATATTTCTAGAGTAAACTAGGATATCGTCTAGGTAGGCTATAGCATATATGTTAAGACATTCTGCTAAGACATTATTAATTAAGTCTTAACACGTTGCTAGTGCGTTTGTTAAGCTAAAGGGTATTACTGTGTACTTATAATATCTGTATTGTGTCCTAAAAGCGGTTTTCTATTCCTCTCCTTCTTTTATTCTAATAAGGTTGTACGCTCCTCTTAGGTCTAGTACAGTAAAGTATTAAGCTCCTGTTAATCTGTCGCGTAGTTCTTGTATATTAGGTAGCGGGTAGCAGTTCTTTTTAGTAATATTGTTCAACTTCCTATAGTTAATACATAACCTTAACGCTCTATCCTTCTTTAGCGCGAACAAGACGGGATATCCTGCTAAGGACTTAGATTTCCTAATAAAACCCTTCGCTAAATTTTTATTAATATATTTCTTTAGGACGCCTAGTTTGTAGTCGCTCAGGCGGTATATTAGTACGAACCCAGGCTGCTTACCTTCTATAAGTTCTATCTTATAGTCCTATTCTTAGTGTTTTAGTAGTGCTTCCCTTCCTACCTTTTTAGTAAATATATCTCTAAATTCCTTATATTCCTCTAGGATCCTAGGAGTAGTAACTAACTTCTCGTTCTTCTCAGCGTTCTTTGCTAGCTGCTAACGAAGTAGCTGTTTCTTAGCTTTTTACGAAGGTTTAATATTTATTATCGTCTTCTCATCTACTAAGGTATGCGACCGTTACGTAGGTATTCTTGCGTTATTCTTTATACGCACAGACACTCTTTGTTTCGCCCAGTCGATTACTAGGTTGCAGTGCCTTAACCAAGGTAGCCCTAGTATAACATTGTGGGCGGCCGTCCTAAAGACGTCTAGTCTAACCTAGTATGTTTTGGAGGCTAGGCTGAGGCTGGTGGTGACCTCGTAGGTTATTATCCCTCCTGATTTTCCGTTTGCTACTGTTATCTAGTAGGGTGTTTTCTTTAAGACAGGTTATAGCCCTGCTTTCAACATAGCTGTCTCAGAGATGTAGTTTGCTTAAGACCTAGAATCTATTAGTGCCTTTAGCTCCTTTCCTCAGAGTTCTATTCTAAGTCGGAAGAGACTCTCTTCCTTTTGTTGGATGGCCTAACACTGCTTGTTAGTGCCGTCTGGTCGTAGACGAATCCCTTATCTAGTTCTGGCCTTCTTGCTATAGGAAGGTTTAATTTCTAGTTTCTGTCTAAAAAAGAATTTTCCTTAAAGCCGTTTGCTTCCTTTTCTAGCTTATAGCGCTCACATCCTAGGTTCATGCAGGTTTGCTATAATTTATTAGTGCATCGCTTGTTTATAATAATGTTTCAGTTTGCTGTGTGCTTATTATTATATCCTAGGAAATAGTTTGTTATTCGTTTATCCTACAAGTGGTTAATACAATCGTCCCGTTGATAGTTATACTATTACCATTTGCACGCCCCTTTTAGTATTAGGAAGTGTCCTTCTTATAGCTTAATAGCGTAATAGTAATTACAGTAATTGTATGTGCAGCAGAGATATAATAGTAGCCCGTGTTTTAGGTTTCTCTAGTTGTAGTCATACCAAAAGAGTTTCCGTCCCTTCTCTACTTAGGCTAAAGCTTTTTATTTAATTTATTACTTAGCTCGCTTAGTAGAGAATCCGAAACACTTAATATCCTCTATTACGCATTCCTAACACACATTATTCTAATTTAAGGGTTTACATTTCATCTTCTAGTCCCAGTATTGCACGCACACGTATTTTCTACTGTGTATTTTCTATAGTACTAGTATACCCCATGTTCTCCGTGTTTTATTATCTAGTACCTGTGCTTCCTTAATACTTTCTATAGGTAGTAGTTAGTCCTAGTTAACTAGGGTCCCTAGATATGGTTCTGCTAGAGCCTTATTATTCTAGTTAATCTCCTAAGTATTTAAGGGAACCTGTCCGTAGGTTCCTATAATCTAGTCGTTATCCTACTGTAGTAGTAATAAGGGTCTAGTGCTATAGTCAGGTGTAGTAACTACCTCCTAGTCTCCAAATTAGGTGTTATTAAAGTTTTTAATCATGTTAACTTTAAGTCAAGTAACTTTGTTCTTTTGTCTACAATTTTTGCGAAGTGTCCCTTCTTCCCGCAATTATAGTAATTACCTTTTGTCTTCTCTGCATCTATCTTCTAGTTTCCTACCTTCCTATTCCCTTACTTCTTATTAACGTTATCTAGATATATTAGTTCCAGTTTATTAGAAGTATAGTAGCTAGCAGTGTAAGTGTTCCTTAGGTAGCGAATATAGCTTTTCTGTTTACCCGTGTAGTTTATTCTTCCTTTTCCGTAGCTCTGTAGTTCCTAGTTTAGTTTATATAGGTTATTATTAATTCTTATGTAGTTATTAATTAGGTCGTTTAGGTCTTTAATAATAAATCCTGTTCTTATAAGTTCCTCCCTAACCTGTAGTTTCAGGCCCTACTAGAACATTCTTTTAAGAGCTTTGTTATCCTATCTAATAATTATAGAGTATTATTTAAACCTATTAGCGTAGTTAGCGACAGAGGTGTGTTGTTTTAATTCCTGTATGTACTGTTCTGCTGCGACTTTCTTAGTCTGCATCCTAAAGATCTACTAGATATGTTTTTTAAACTTGTCCCAATCTTCGAATATTTCTATATTCTCCGCATCTACAATACCTTAGTTTATATATTATTCTAGTTATAGTGTAACCTAGTCTAGTGCTTCACCTGTAAGGTAAGTAATTACGATAGGTGCCTTATTACTTTTATTAATATTCTTATAGAGGTAAAAGTAAAGGTTAAGTTAGAGTAACTATCCTTTAAGGTGTCGTTAGTTACCACTAAATATAGTAGGTTTACTGATCAGACGTCCTTTAGTAGACACGGTTAAAGAATTAGGGGTAGCTATGTATTCGCTAGGGCTGCTTATCTTAAGGGTAATTAAAATGTTAAAGATCTAATTAAGTAGTTATAATATAAAGTAACTAGTGTTAACTAGTAGATATCTTTAGAGTATTCTTTAGACGTGCAGGCCAGGTTAAAGGTAGAAGTGTAGAATAGTAGTATACTTGTGGATTATCTTAAGTTAATTACAATGTGCCGTAGGGCCACATTATGCGAGTCTATATACATGATTATCTTATAGGATTCCTATAAGGCCCCCTCTAGGATTTCTAGGTCTGTCTCTGTCCCATAGGACATAGTCCGTCTTGGCGTGGGTTTCCTAGGATTACGTGATCCTGGCGTCATCAGTTAGTTCAGAGGCTCGGTCTCCTCGCTGGCCGTCCGTGCCTCTTCCCTCATCCTCATAACCGCCGCCCTCCCACTTCCTGTTCGTAACAATTAGTTCTAGTTTATTAGAAGTGTAGTAGCTAGTAGTATAAGTATTCTTAGGGTAGTAAATATAGTCTTTATATTTGCTTATATAGGTTATTTTACCTTTCTTATAGTTCTATAGCTCCTAGTTTAGTTCATATAAGTTATTATTAATCTTTATATAGTTGTTAATTAGGTTATTAAGGTTTTTAATAACGTATCCTATTCTTATAAGTTTTTCCCTAACCTATAGTTTTAAGCTCTATTAGAATATTTATTTAAGAGCTTTATTATCCTATCTAATAATTATAGAATATTATTTAAACTTATTAGCGTAGTTAGTAATAGAGGTATATTATTTTAGTTCGTATATATGTTATTCTACTATAACTTTCTTAGTCTATATTCTAAATTAGATATATTTCTTAAACTTATCTTAGTCCTTAAATATTTTTATATTATCTGTGTTAATAATTCCTTAGTCTATATATTATTTTAGTTATAGCGTAACCTAATCTAATATTTTACCTATAAGGTAAGTTATTATAATAGGTGCCTTATTACTTTCTTTAATATCTTTATAAAGGTAGAAGTATAAGTTAAGTTAGAGTAACTATCCTTTATACTACTAAATGTAGTTAGTTTACTAATTAGACGACTCTTAGTAGTTATAGTTAAAGAGTTAGAGGTAGCTACGTATTTACTAGTACTGCTTATCTTAAGGGTAATTAAAATATTAAAGATCTAATTAAGTAGTTATAATATAAAGTAACTAGTTATAAAGATCTTAAAAGCTATTAGTAAGGATAACTAATAAGACTGTAAGGTTAGTTCTCTAGGATAGAGTAAGGGACTTTACTTAGATAGGGGTTTAGTACTAAGATAGTAAGAGGGCGCTTCTGTAAAGAGTACTAAGAGTTAAGAATAATTAGTATTGCTATTACTATACTGTAGAGTATAATATTAAGTTAAATATACTAAGCTATAAGAGCTTATTATGATAATCTATATACATAACGCGCTTGTCGCGCTCGCCGCGAGCACTGCGAGCGCTCGTCCTTAGCAGAGTGAGCGGTCACGTAACGTGTGACAAAGTAGAATACTAGCGCTTCCTGACTGGCCGCTAGTTCTCGAAGCACTTCCCCCTTGACTAGGATTTCAGGTCCTAACACTAGTGTTAACTAGGGGTTCTTTAGAGTATTCTGTAGACGGGCAGTACTAAGGGAAGAGGGTTAAATATAGAAAGTATAAATAGTAGTATACTTGTAGATTGTCTGAAGTTGATTATAATATGCTATAGGGCCACATTATGCGAGTCTATATATATAATTGTCTTATAGGATTTCTATAAGGCCTCCTCTAGGTTTTCTAGGTTTGTCTCTGTCCTATAGAACTAAGTCCGTCTTAGCGTGGGTTTTCTAGGATTACGTAACTCTAGCGTTATTAGTTAGTTTAGAGGCTTAGTCTCTTCGTTAGTTATCTGTGCCTCCTCCCTTATCCTTATAACCGCCGCCCTTCCCACTTCTGTTTGTAACAGTTATTTAGCAGCCTGCCTATAGTCTTTAGTAGTAACTTTACTTAGATTCTGCTAGTTATTTATTATAGTTAGCAGCCTGCTATTATGTTTACCTGCCTTTAGTATTCCTCCCTTATCTAGCTAGAATTAACTCCGCTCTATTTACGCTAAAATATGCAGGTGCTTTCTAGCGTAGAGAACACCCGTTTTATAGCCTAGGCGCGTACGCTAGCTACGCTATAAATAAATAGATCTATTATTCTTCCCTCTTTATTAATAGTCTTCTATAGTCTAATAGACTTTCTTACTTATATTTACCTACTAGATTATTTCTAGTATACTGTTATAGACTAGTAGGCGTTTAGTAGTTACGCTATACTTACTATACGTAATAATAGTGTAGCTGTAATTAATGATAAGCTATTACAGGTGTTTTCTAGTAAAGCTGTAGAGTTACTATCTATTAATATAGATAAGGTTAAAGATACTATTAATTAGGATGCCCTGCCTGCGGAGCTTTTACAGTTATTTGAACCGCCTAGTCTCCCGCTGTTACAGTTACTACTAAAGGTTAGCGCCCTAGTAATTCTCTTACAGAACTTATACCTAAAGCAGGGCCTATATAATATAACTTATTTAGTTATTACTTAGATCTCTCCTTATTACCTTAAAGCGCAGATCTTATCTAGTAAATTTACAGGCTAGTTACGTCTTCTTTCCTGTATAAAGCTTACGTCTACTAATAAGGAGTTACCCTTTATAGTTACTTATATTTAATTTCCTATCTATTTATCTTTATAATTACTATAAATAAGTTATAAGGCTAGTTACTATCTACTGTTAGGGCTAACCTTTAACACGCAGTCTTTACGCACAGCTAGCTTTACGTTGTAATGTCTCGTGTTACTACTGTAGTAGGCCTATCTCTTCTTCTACCTCTTATAAGTATAGTACCTCTATCCTCTACTACAGACCTATAAGCCTCCTGTACTATTTTAAATATTATATATCTAGAGGTTCTTTATAGTATCTTTCCTTTTACTGTAAACAGTCCTGCTTACTCTTACTTTACTGCCTTACTTACTTCTTATTTCTACCTGTAATTTATCTTTACTGCTTTTGCTGCCGCTGCTGCTGCCTACTTTAGAGGGGTATAAAAGGCTTCCCCCCCTCTATTTTTACTCTGTTTCTTTCTTTATACTAGCTAAATATAGCTTCCTCTGCGGTCTCTCTAGTTGGTTCGCGTACCCCCTTGCGTGTGTCCTTGCCTTAGCCCTTGCCTCCGCTCTCGCCCGGTGCTGTCGCCGCCGCCGCTGCTACTACTACTACTGCTACTGCTACTGCTACTGCCGCTGCCGCCCACCCTACCTCCTAGCGTAATTTGTTTACTGTTTTCGCAGTATTTGTAGTTGTTAACAGTGCTATAGCCCCCTCTCTGTCTACCCGCGCCCGCGCCCTCGCCGCCCTCTACCGCCTCTACTGCGTAGATTTGCGGCCTAGTTAGTTAGTTAACTTTACTAGTTAGTATTATAATACGCAGCTGTTTTACTATATTATTAACTACTTTTTAGGCTGCACTTTAAATTATAAGGCTGTCCTAGCCTATATTGCTAGTGTCCCCGCCCCCGCTACTACTACTACTACTACTACTACTACTACTGCCGCCGCTCCTGTGCCTCAGTCCTGCTGCGTTACCTCCCGCTGTGCCGCCGCTACTGCCGCTGCCGCTGCCTCCTCTCCTAGTGCTGCTGCTGCTGCCGCTTCTGTTTCTCGCCGTCGCAGTACGTTTTCCTTCCTTTTACTACCTTAATACTGTATTAACGGTTTTAGCTCTGCGCCGCGTTATCTGCTTACTCTGCAATTTAGCAGATAATTTAGAGGAGTTAGTAGAGGAGGAGGAGGATAATAAGCTCTAGGTTTTTTTTTCCAGGTGTATAATATAATTACGGGTGTATAATATAATATTTAGGGATTCTTTTTATGCCTTTACGCTCTGTAACTGTAATATCTGCAATTTACAGTGCTATGTTTCGCTTATTAACACGCCAAGGGAATATACTACTAAGCTTAGCCTGCTAGCCTATTTACTGGCATTATAGCCTAGCCTTGTCGCTTAGATACTCTATTATAGAGGAAAAGGGAGGGCTTAGCAACAGTTACCTAGGTAATCTATAAGGTGGACTACTGTTTTATTTAGGAGGCTTGCAAGAGCTAGCTATATAGAAAGGAACTGAGCACAGTCCACCGCAGGGGGTAGCGTACTTGAGCTGTGTGCACGTGAGTAGCGCGCACGTAAGCGTACGGTACAATATGTCACGGTGCGCTGTCTGCAACATCCGTTAAAGTAGAAGACGTCTACTTTTGAGTAAGGGATACCGTGCGCCTCCATGTACTTAATTGCCCCCCGAACCCGGGCTCTTTTCGGCGTATCATGAGGAATACGGTTACCCCAGTCCGCTATAAGAAAAATAAGCTAAAAAAATAACTATAGCATTAGTAGCGCGGCTGCAAAGTTGAGTTGCAGAGCGCTTAGTTTTGTGTTTTGGTGGGGCACGGACTCGCGGTGCGGGCTTTTTTGTCACCCGCGTGCGGGGGTCCTCGTCTCGGCATTGAATATGCTAGGTTACAATGCTACCACGCGGGCGCAAAAAAAGGCCGCACCGCGCGTCCGTGCCCCACCAAAATTGAAACCCAAGTGCTCTGTCGACTAACTTTGCAGCCACACCACCAACGCTCTACATATTATTTTTTCTCCTCCTCTTCATAACAGACTGGGACAATGGTGATTCTTATAATACGCCTAAAAAAAGCCGGGTTCGGGGGGCGATTAAGTACATAGAGGCCCGTGGCATTCCACACTTAAAAGCAGACGTATTTAGATTTAATAGAGTCTCTAAACGACAAGGTTAAGTAATAATCTTACTAGGTAGTATTAATAGAAGGCACTGTAGTAGGCCTTTACTTATCTTAAATAGATAGCTTAAGGAGATAGATAGGATTATAAAAGAGGTAAGTTTTAAAGTAAGAAAGCTATTATAGCTTAAGCTAGGATTTAAGGCTAGTATTAAAGGAGTCTTAGCACGTATAATCTCTTATACTATAAGTAATACTATAAGCTACTCTAAGTATATTATATACTAGAAGAGATAGGTTAATAATAGTATAGCTACTGCTAGAAAATCCTAAGTTAGGCCTTTATTATGCTATAATGCTACTCTAATGCTATAGACTAGTATTATATTAGGTTCTCTAATAAGGTATACTAGGCTCTTAGCCCTTAAGGTAGTATCTATATTATCTATATGCTAGAAGAATACTACTATAGTAATTATATCTAGTAATAAGATAAGTAGGAGTAAGATAACTATAAGTATAACCTTAAGAAAGTGCATGCCTAGGTAGCTATTAGCTATAACTTTAAGTTAGCTCTTACCTTCTACGAGATCCCAAGTAACACTAATAGTAAGATAATATAATACGCCTATATTAATTAGATCCTTAAGCCTGTAGTTAAGCTTTAGCTTAAATAAGGAGACGACTTTATACTTAAAGAGGATAGTAACTGTTATGGGCGAAGAGGCCTAACTAACGAGTGTGCATTTGTCCTATACTACAGAAGGAGAAAGATAGAGAAGAGGTTACAGGTATCCTTAGAGGATATATATATATGTTCGTACGAGTGAAGAGGAACGTGCTCCTCTAGCTGCTAACTTGTACGAGCTAGTAAGAAAAGGGGGCAGAGGAGATTAAGGAGTCCTTTCCCGGTGCGATAGTAGCGAAGTGTCACGGTAACCACCGTGGTTCCCGCAACACCTGAATTGGCTAGCCCTGTCGAGGCCTGAGCTCGAGCACAGGCCTAGGCCCTGAGTATTCTTCTGCACCTGAGTTTCTGTTCTCTTCTCTTCTTTACGCAACGTCTTATATTACACCTAAGATTGTACGTAGTATAATAATTAAGCTATTAGTTAAGCGTTGAAATCCCTACTCGTAGCCTCTCCTAATATTACGTTACGTTATTTACTATAGCCTCTTAAGAAAATATAGATCTATTTTAGCTTATCCTATAATAGCTGCAGGAACTAAGGGTTAGTAGCAAAGCGTTAAAAGCTAGAAATAAAGCCTTACAGGCCTCTCTGTCTAAGCAGGAAGCCTGCTATTACGAAGAGATAGCGACTTGTCAGATAGAATGCTCAAATGCGATAAGGTATGTTGATGGGTTTTTATTTTATTATATTAATGCTGTCTAAGTTCTTTTCTATTTTTTTTGTCCTTTTTATATAGTATATGTGCTAAGTAGTTACACCCGAGCTATGTGCTACAATGCAGTATCGCGTACGCTCGCTACTGTGCTATAGATCTAACAGCATACTCTTTCCGGGCACCCATCTTGTATCTAACACACCCCCTCAGCTTAGAAACCATTTTAAGCTAGATAAGAACTACTTCTGTTATCTTCTAGTGAATCTAGAGGTCGTGTACAGGGAGTATTAATCGCCGTCTAGCTACGCTTGTTCGATCTCTAGCTTCTCAATTTAGCTTTAGATCTCTTTAAGGCGTGCTGCTATTATTTCTCTGCTTCCTGCGAGCTCTACAAGGCCTATTTAGCTTAGAAACTATATCTATTTATTAGCTAGCAACGCCTTTGTAAAGCTATTAGCTAGCATGTCAGCTAATTGGACATAGATAACCCGAATACTTCTTCTTAACACCTCCTGTCTCAGCCAATAATTATGAATGTCCACATGCCAGAGCTTGGTTTACAGCTGTAAGACTTTATTATTAATTAGCTAGATAGTTTAAGTATTATTACATTATATCGTAATTATGTCCTTAGGCAGATTAATTTACAGTTCCTTAAGTAGTCGTGATATAAATATAGCTTCTTTTGCTACTTATAATAGCGCAAGAAGCTCAGCTTCTATAGTTAATGTTATGACTGTATCTTGCTTACTTGCTTTCTAAGCAATTAAACCGCCGAATAACTTAATTATGTATCCCTGCGAGCTTTTTCTATTAATTGTGTTATCTATAAACGAGGCATCGCTTGCTACTTTAAGACAGTCATCTCCACTAAGCTTAAGGGATCTTGATTTAGTGCTTTGGAGGTAAAGGAGAACTCAGTTAGCTGCTGTATGGTGCTTAGTACTAGGGTTCATAAGGAATCAGGCTGGTCTTAATGTTGCAAAGGCGATGTCTAGTTAGGTTGTAACAGCTGCATATAGTAGAGATCTAATCTTGCGTTAGTACTTATTAATTTCTAATAGAGTTGCTAGGCCGTCTTAGGGCTTTAGTTTAATAGCTGCCATTAGAGTGTTATGTTAGATGTCTTTTCTGTTAACTAAGCGGCTAATCTTGTCCGCGTATGCCGCTTGTAATAGCTAGATCTTGCGCTGCTCTTAGTTCCTAATAACTTTAACTCTAAGAAACTATTAAAGATTATCTCTACCTATAATAGAGTACTTATCTCTAAGATGTTAAATCGCTTGTTAGGCTTTAGTCTCCTTCTGCTTACTATATGTAAGAATAATATTGTTAATATAGAAGAATATAATAATTCTGTCCTTAATTAGGCAGTATAGCTCGTAAGGGACGTTCTAAAAGCTAAGTTTCTTAAGGGTTAATATAAATTCCTTTTGCTAGAGGAGAGGGGAGATCTAAAGACTGTATAAAGCCTTATTTACCTAGAGTATTATTCTAGGCTTTTGGTAGCCGTAGGGCATTCTTATGTATACTTCTTAATCTATAGTTGCGTGGATAAAGGCGTTCATAATATTGTATTGCTTAAGCTCTAGATTATAGTAAGCTGCTACTGCTATCAGCATTCAGAATAAACAGCTAGTAAGAGTAGCTGCGTAAGTATCTTATAAGGTAATATTCCTTTGTTAGTTACCTCAGACGACAAGTCGCGCCTTATACTTTAGCAAGTAATAGTTCTTATCTAGTTTATAGGTATACACCTACATATAATTAAGGATCTATTATCCTATTAGTTTAATCTTCTTTATTAGCACTTTAGACTATAATTTTATCTTATAATAGCTTTTAAGGTGCTCTTTCTTAGCTTCCTTAAACTATTTATAGAGAGGATGTTTCTTAATTCCTATATAAGAAGTTAGCAGCAGCAGTAACTCGCTTTAATATAGCTTTAATCCTTAGGCTAACATTTGCTTTATCTAGGCCTTGTCAATTATCTTCCTATTGTAGGTTCTAACGTGCCCTGCTTAGGTGCCCGCTATAAAGGCTGCTTCCTAAGGAATTGTTTTTAATAAGCTAGATATTATTTAGCTATCTCCTTAATGCTCGCTAGATAACAGTTACGTAAGCAGAGCTACTGGCGGCGGAGTAGTTAGTGGAGAGGGGTAGGTGTAGTTAATCTTCCTCCCTTAATAGTAACCTAGTTAGTTATCTTACTAGGTTGTTTTAGAGTCTTAAATGGTGTCGTCTTCATAGAACGTTTGGGTCTCTGGTTCCTCATAGGTTAGTTCTGGCAGTTTAACTGTCCTTATCTATGCAGCTATCTTATTTAACGTGCTGTGCATAAGGTTATCTATAAGGTCTTCTGTCTTCCCGTTAAATAGTAATTCTTTATTAAACACTACATCTTAAGTGCTAATTACTTTAGCTATAGATAGAATCTAGATTCTATAGATATTAGAGGATTAGTATCTAATAAGGTATCCTATCTATACTCTAGGGTTAAGACGTTAGAGTCGTAATTTGCCTTAAAGTGTATTATTAGTAAGAGCGAATGCCTTACAACTGTATACCTTAAGATAGGCTTAATTTAGTTTCCGCAGGGAGGTAATTATGCTATTATACAGGGCTGCTGTAGTAAAGAAAACTTTGTAGGGTAACTTCTAGGCGTTTAAGTAGTTTAGCGTTCAATTATATAGGTACACTGCTGCTTGTATAATCTCTAGCCACAGTTCCTATAGTAGGTTTGCGTCTAATTGTATCATGCGCAATTTATCTTTTACTACACCCCCTAAGCGTTCAGCTCTACCGTTCTAGGATTAAGTGTATAGGGCAGAGGGCTCTAATCAAATTAAGCGCGCAGTATACTATCTTAAAACTTCGGGTTTAGTAGTCGCGATCTCTCTGTCGCATTTAATAACCTTAACTGTAATATTATACTGCTTCTTTAGGAAGCAGATAATAATATCTAGAAACCCGATAATAGACTTTCTAAGTTAATTATCCTTAAAGTAGAAATCCCATATAAAACCAGAGTACTGATTAGTAACTAGCATCTAACTCTTCTCTTTTATTAAACTCTCTTCCTCGTACGTGTAGAAGTTAATAGCGAGTCTTTCCCTAGGGCCTTAGTTATTTACTTAGAGTATGCGTCTTATCTAGCGTCTAGTCTTAGCTCTTCTACATACGTTATATTATATAGTAGTAATTCCTTTAATGCGCACCCCCTTAGATTATTAGACTAAGTGCTTAATTGCTGCTAGTCCTAGGTATCCTATTCGCCTATGCTACTGCATAGCGTCAGCCTTTTGTGCTGATTGCTTAGTGCGGGAGTTAATTACTTTCGTAAAGAAGGCGGCTTCGCCCTTATCCTAATACTTAAGTATCTATTAGCTATGTGCCTCCTTTAGGTATATAATTATAGTGTTATCCTGTCTCTTTAGAGTAGTGGGGTCACTCTAGTTTTCCTACTACATTCCTTACTATCTAAGTAGTCTAAAAGAGACCAAATTACACAGGATGTCTAGACACTAGGCTACGTTACGCAGTTCAAGTTTAGTCAGCCTGTTTAGTCTGATAAGGTTAAGCAGGACTAATCTATATCCTTATATCTAGATCCGTGTATTTCTAGCCTAAATACAGTCTACAGCTATAGGCGGACGGAGGTCTTAGACTTAGTTATAATTGTTCGTGATGTATATTATAGATCCTAAGTCTAAAATAAATAAGTGCTTTAGTAGATAGTCTGAAGCTTCTGCTTAAAATAATACAGTAGTTAAGGTAGCATTAATTATTAAAATCTTCTGTCCCTCTAGTTACTCTGTAGACATTTTAGGTATCTAAGACGTTAACGTTTTAATAGTTAGTATTTTTATACGAACTCTTTTCCCGCTCCTAAGCTATTCTTGCAGGTCAGCGTTATATTCTAGTTAGTGCCTTACTATCGCTGCGATTCCTAAGCGAGGTGTAAACTACTCTAGTGCTTTATTTATATAGACATAGTAACAATTCTCTAGTCTATAGCGTTATTTATAAGCAGGGCATTTTACTCCTTTAGCTGCTGCTGTATCCCCTATTAGGGACTGCTTAGATATAGTATTTTAACTAAAAGTTTGTTTTTAATAAGGTCTTCTCTAACTCCCCTGTATAGTTAGAGTAGATAGTGCGCTATTAGTAACGTAAGAGGCGTCCCTATTAGTGCCTAGGGTAGATTTACTACTAGCAGCGAGAAATAAGGTGTTCCCTACAGTAGAGGCGCCCCTCTACTGCTTCCCCTTTAAAGGGTAGTACTTACTTATATATTCTTAGAAGCGTTTTATTATTTCTTTGCAAGTTATATTTTATTCTCGCCGACTATAGTCCTAGAATATCGTTACCTAGGTTAGCGCTATCTTTATAACTAAGATAAGAAAGTCTTATACAATATCTTATATATTCTATATTTTAGTAACTTCTTTAGTCTCCGCGTTCGTTACAGCGTAGTTGTATTCTAAGAGCTAGGTGTCCTAACTCCTGGGCTGTCTTATTGGTTTAAGTGCGGCTAGGTATTAGTAACGTGCTCGCAACCGTTCTTCTTTAGCGTCTATTCTGACTATTTATTTCAGGCTAATAAGCCACGTTTGAATTAGTTTACCTAGCTTACAGCAGTTCTTTATGAGGTAGAGTAATACAGATTGTTAGATATATACCACCACTTTATCTATATTCGCCCGTTCTCCGCGATAGTCTCTGTCTACTATCTTATATAACTCAAGGCGGAGTTTATAGAAGTTAGTGTCCTCCTTCCACGCCTTAAGGCCGTTTGTTAAGAGCTCGGACGGGGCCTCTAGTCGCAGAGGTGCCCTGTTATTATTATTACTAAGCGTTATCTTTCTCTTATACTTCGTAATATCTAGCTTAGTTAGGATTCTTAGTTTCGTTTTTAGAGGAATATTCTGAGTAGGATCTATCTATTCCCACACGTTAAGGGAGACGTATCGCGTTTCTAGCTGTTACAGCTATAGCGTGTACGTCGTGTAGTCTATTAGGATTACGGTTAGTTCTCGCATTATTAACAGCAACATTGTTTTAGAGTGTAATTAAGACAGTAAGACTCTTAATTATTAGATAGAATACTTAAATGCGATAAGGTATGTTAATAGGTTTTTATTTTATTGTATTAATGCTGTCTGAGTTCTTTTCTATTTTTTTTTGTCCTTTTTATGTAGTGTGTGTGCTAAGTGGTTACACCTGAGCTATGTGCTACAATGCAGTATCGCGTACGCTCGCTGCTGTGCTATAGATCTAACAGCATACTCTTTCTGGGCACCCATCTTGTATCTGACACGACTCTACGCTAAGAACTTAAGGTAATTAAGATAAAGTCTGCTACTGCCCTAGCTATTATAATAACTAAAGCTGAGAGCTAACTAGGTAACAAAGAGACATTATCTAGCGATAGATCCTCTCCTATAACTCTTACCCTACCTATAACCTAAACCTCTCTTTCTAAACTCCCTGTAATTAGGCTAAAATTAGAATAACTCCCTAACCTACCTGCGTTTAGTAGAAGGAAGAAGGACCTCCTACTCTTCCTAATAAAACTGCAATATAAGTTAAAAGGAAACGCTGATTAATTCGTAAATAAAGAAGCCTGCCTAATCTACGCACACTTTTGTCTTAAGCGCGACCCTACTACACTAGTAGACCCTCTTATAGATAAAGATATTATAACTGTAGATTAACTTATTAGATTCCTTAACGCTACCTACAGAGATCTAAACTAAGAACTTACTACGTGGAGCTAATTAGATAACTTACAATAGGGAAAGAAGAACTTCCTGTCCTACTTCGCAGATTTTAGAAGGCTAGTAGCTAATACTAACCTAAACAAAGGAGCCTAGATTAACTAACTCTGCCGCTCTCTCTCTAATAATTTAAGAAGAGTTATAGTTAGCGTACTAATCCCTTAGTCCCTAAATAATTATACGAACCTAATTACGTTATATAATAATAATTTGCGTTACCTGCTGTCTTAACCTAAATAACGCTAGTGTCTAACAGAAATAGAGATTAACGTTACTAACTACGCACCTGTTAGTTCTGCGGAGCGTTAAAAACAGATTAAAGAAGGACGCTGTTTTAAATGCAACTCTAAAGATTATATCTCCTGTTACTACTCTGTTCCCCTGCCCTAACTACGCATAAATAGTTATTATCCGCAGTCACTGAAAAGCCTTTAGAGTCGCGGATCCTTAACCTTAACTAGTAGCTTAAGACAATCTTACGGACGTAAAGCAGCTCATTCCTACTCTCGCAAGGGAAAAGCCTCGTCCTAAGGATAAGTCGCTCCTTAGGACTGCGTACTTACTAAATCTCTGCTAAACTCTAGGCTACGCCCTGTTAAGACTTATAGAAATATAGTATAACTATACTCTGCTTAATCTAACAAGGCCCTATAAAGAGTAACCTAAAAGCCCTTATTAATACTAGAGTAACTAGTATTAGTTATATCTATAAAGATCTTACGCGTAACCTAAAACTAAATTAAACACCGCTGCCTTACGTTATATACCTAACTAGATTTACTAGAACTATACTTAATAGTAGAGAAGTCTCTTACACTGTTAACCTAACCCTCCGCCACGGAAACAATATAGAGAACCTGTACCTATACGTTATAAACACAGGCTGTTATAATATAATCCTTAGCTAACCTTAGATGTATAAGCATAAGATTAGCGTAGATTATAAGCACGAATAGCTAAAGTTTAATGCTTAATAGTGTACTAAACGCTGCCTACGTAAGAACTATAACACGAACCCACTAAAGACTAAAGCCTTAGCTAGTGTACTAGTCTACACTAGTTACTCTAGGCCTACTTGCCTAAACCTAACTATCTAACACTAATATAACTACTAGTTACTTAAGATAAATCGCTAACTAAAAGAACCTGTAGAAGAGTCCCTAGAGACTCCTGCTTTAAGACCTAACAGAGAAGAAGAACCTAACCTCTTATCTTAACCTAACCTAGACATATACTGCATTAGAGCTGAACTACTTATTCGCCTAGCTAAGAAGTAAGACTATAAAATATTCGCAGTATTAATTACTAATATTAATAAAGCCCTTACTCCTAAGACCTACACTAACCTAGCTACTAAGGTGCCCGCTGAATATCATAATCTGCTTATAGTCTTTTCGCGACAAGAGTTAGATTAGCTACCTAAAAGATAGCTATACAATTATAAGATTAACCTTAAGGAAGGTAAACAACTTAACCTTAGGCTACTGTACAGTATGTCCTAGAATAAGCTACTTATATTACGTAAATACCTTAAAGATAACCTCTTAAAAGGCTTTATCTAAGCTAACTTATCTCCTGTCGCCTTACCTGTTATCTTTATTAAGAAACTAGGAGGAGGCCTTTAATTCTGTGTAGACTACTAAGGCCTTAATACTATTACTATTAAGAACTAATACCTAATACTACTAATCTAGGAAACCCTAAACTAACTTAGTAAAGCTAAGTACTATATAAAGCTTAATATTATCGCTGCCTTTAACCGCCTCTGTATTATAGAAGGAGACGAATAGCTAACTACCTTCCGTACGAGATACGGCATGTTTAAGTACCTTGGTATGCCCTTCGGCTTAGCTAACGCGCTAAACACGTTCTAATACTTCGTAAATAACGTCCTACGTCTATACCTAGACATTTTCTATACCGCCTACCTTAATAATATCTTAATCTATAGTAAGAACCTGCAGGAGTACTAAGAATATATCTAATCTGTCCTTAGAGCCTTATAAGAAGCTAGATTATAACTTAACGTTAATAAGTGCGAGTTCTACTAATCTAAGGTTATATACCTAGGCTACGTAATTACTACGAGCGGAGTAAAGATAGACCCTAGAAAGGTTTAAGCTATCTAAGACTAGGAATACCTAAGGAATATAAAAGACGTACGCGCTTTCCTAGGGTTCGCTAACTTCTACTAGAGGTTTATTAATAACTTCTTATATATAGTTACACCTCTAGTACACCTAATAAAGAAGGACACTAAGTTCTCCTTTACTAACGCTTACTGCGAAGCATTTAATAATTTAAAATAAGCCTTTACGACCGCTCTAATTCTCTGTTACTTTAACCCTAACCTGCCTATAGTTATTAAGGCTAACGCCTTAGACTACGTAACAGCAGGAGTCCTATCCTAGAAGGACGAGGGAGAGGTCCTCTAGCCTATCGCGTATTACTTAAAGAGAATAAACCCTACTAAGAGCAATTACAAGATATACAATAAGGAATTACTTGCAATCGTACGCTGCTTCGAACACTAGAGACTAGAACTGGAGGGAGCCTACTTCCTAATTAATATATTAAGTAATTATAAGAACCTGTAGTATTTCGCAACTATAAAATAACTAAGCTACTAATAAGCCTACTAGTTAGAGTACTTATTCTGTTTTAACTTTACGATTACGTATTGACTAGGCAAGCTAGGAGAAAAACCTAACGCACTAACACGACGCTCCTAAGACTAGCCCGCCTAGGAAGAGGTATACAACGCTCGTAAACTAATACTGCTACAACTAGATCTGTTTAAATATCTAATATCTAAGGCACCCTCTAGCGGCTATAATCTTTCCTTATTAGAAACTGAACGCTCTATCTAAGAGATTATTAACGCAGAATACAACTCTAACCTATTTATATAGGAAATCTTAGCCCTATTAAGGACTAATACTTAGCAATCTAAGAAAGTCTTACTCTTAGAATGTAAAGAACGAAATTAGCGCCTGTACTACTAGGGACGACTAGTAATCCCTACACACGACAAACTTATTATTAAGCTCTTACGCGCAGTATATAACTCCCCCGCAGGCGGCTACCTAGGACGAGGAAAGACGTTAGAAATCCTCTAAAGAGAATACTACTAGCTAAACATATTCTAGACGATCTACTGTTACATTACCTACTACTATACCTGCTAACGATTAAAAGCCTCTTGCGAGAAGTATTACGGCCTGCTTAAGCCTTTACTAGTACCTAAAAGATGATAGTAAGACATATTAGTTAACTTTGCAACTGACCTCCCTAAATCTAAAGGATGTACTAATATTATAGTAGTAGTTGATTAGCTATCTAAATACTGCTACCTAATCCCCTGTGCTAAGATAGAAGCTCTAGACGTTGCCTAGCTGTTTATTTACTACGTGTAGGTATATTATAGCCTTCTAAATATAATTGTCTCTGACTGTAGCAGACAGTTTGTCTCCGCTTTCTTTAACGAACTCTGCAAACAATTGAAAATCGACTAACGCTATTTAACTGGCTACCACCCTAAAACTAATGGCCAGACTGAGATTGTGAATTTAGTAATGGAGCAGGTCCTACGCGCGTATACGAACTATTAGCAAACCGACTGGGTTAGCTGCTTGTCTATCGCCTAATTTAAAGCTAATAATATAGTCTTAGAATTAACTAGGTTATCCCTAATAATAGCCTGCTTCGGCCAGAACTTAGGAATAGGTTTTAAACTGCCCTTAAATATAAGGAGAGCCCTATACTAGGCTCTACAGGCCCGAGACGCCAACTAGATAATTAAGAAGATGCGTAATATAATAGAGTTTATCCGCGAAGAAATAATATAGGCCTAAGCTGGTTAACAGGAACACGCAAATAAGAAACGCCTCCCAGCACCTGCGTACGAAGTAGGCGACGAAGTCTGGCTTAATACTTGAAATATCCGCACTTAATAAGCCTTAAAGAAGCTAGACTAGAAGAATCTCGGCCCCTACTGCGTAGCTAAGAAGATCTCCTCTCACGCGTATAGACTTAAACTACCCGAATCTATAAAGATACACCTAGTTTTCTACGTCTCTCTACTCTAACTAGCTGCAGCTAAGTTAGACTACTTGCCTAGTTAACAAGTAATACCGCCCAGACTAGTAATAGTAGATAAGGAGGAGGAGTACTTTGTCGAAAGTATAGAGGACCTGCGTCTTAACAGACAACGCAACTGACATAAATATCTAGTAAAGTGGACAGGCTATAATAAGACAAGTTAGGAACCTGCTACAGACCTAAAGGATAATTAAGCTGTGACTAATTTCTATAAGAGGTACCCTAACATCTTAGAGCCACCTGAAACTGCGCAAGAGTAAGAGTAAGGTCCTTACTACGCAAAGACACGAACCTGACACTAGCAACAACACTGCTCCACGAACACCCCTCGCAGGAGCTTAAGAGTAAGAGGGGGGTACTGTCACGGTAACCACCGTGGTTCCCGCAACACCTGAATTGACTAGCCCTGTTGAGGCCTGAGCTTAAGCACAGGCCTAGCCCCTGAGTATTCTTCTGCACCTAAGTTTCTGTTCTCTTCTCTTCTTTACGCAACGTCTTATATTACACCTAAGATTGTACGTAGTATAATAATTAAGCTATTAGTTAAGCGTTGAAATCCCTACTCGTAGCCTCTCGTGACACGAAGCCTCTCCTGCTTAAAGGGCGCAGCCCATTACAGTAACTTAGGCTATAGCTTAGGTAAAAATAATATAGTATAGTAGTAGAAAGAACTCTATAAGCTTAAGAGTTACTTTTAACTATTACTCTAGCCCTAACTTTACTCCTATAGAAAATTACAGTACTAGGACAAAAGTTCGGTTCACTAACAACTAAATACGAGGTCCGAACATTAATACCTCTCTCTACCCTATCTATTAATAAACCCCTAAAAGTCGTAATAACGTAAAAAGAGGCGTTAATCTATTATAAAAAGCTTAATATTTTATTTAATAACCGTGCGCATGCCTTAGAGCAGCAAGGCGTTGCGGCATAGATAGAATAAGCGTCTTCACGTACGAATTAGGGATCTTCTGCCATACCTCCTTTAATGCTTCGCAAAATCGCTCCTAGTCCTCTGCAGACTCGCTAGTCGTAGCTAGCTCTAGGTAAAGCTTATTTACCTTCCTTTTTAGTACCCACCACATGTGCTTAATAGGGTTAAGGTCTAGTAAGTAGAGTAGGAAGTTAACAACGTTTATACGGTGCCTCCGTAACCACTCGCTAGTTGCTTATGCAGTGTGTATGCGTGCATTATCCTATTAGAAGAGGTCGCCCCTCTAATAATTGTAGAGGAGACCTTCTTCTAGCGCCTAGGTATAGCTCTAAGCTAAGTAGCTATTATAGGGGGCGTTAGGGTCCCTCTCTATAATTACTAGTAGACTCTTCTAAGCCCTCCCCCTTCTATTAATCTAGATTAACGCCCACACTATCTGCGCAGGAGGACGCGACGTATTATGTTCCTCTATTATCTTATGTCTCTATTTCTTATTAGGATAGCAGAAGCACTATTCCTAGTTAGAACTAGAGCCTTTCTAAATAGAGTACTTATTAGAAAAGCGCATAGTCCTCCTCTTCTAGTTAAAATGCCGCTACTTCCTCTCCTACGCTCTTCTTCTTCCTGCCGTATATTAAGTAATCTTAGGTCTACGCTTACATCTAAACTTCTTTAGGTTATACCTCTTAAGCACTCTGTACGTAGTTTTAGCAGATATTTAATTAGTGAGGGTAGCTTCTTTAAGGAGCTGCCTATACTCTATTTTAGGATATTTTCGAGCTATTTAAAACAGCACTCGCTCGTTATGTTGTAATAGTATCTTAGGGCGCCTAGATTAAGGTAGGTCTTTTGTAGTGTAGTAGACCTGCTATCGTCGCAAGGTGTCGCGTACATATTTAGGTGTAACGCGAAATTCTTCTGCTAACTCCTTCGCGCCACACCCTGCTTCTAACTTCGCGATAATTCTTGTGCATTTATTTAGGGTTAATTAGGTGGTTATTCTTATATTACTACTTATTTCCTAGCTAAATTGACGGCGTTGTGGCATTTTAGTAGTGGTTTGAAAATTTGGTGTTAATGAGGGACGCTTTGACGCGTCACTTCGCGAACTGAACTTTTGTCCTGTGACTGTACTAGCAACTACCTAAGTAGTATGTTAAGAAATTTCTATATTAGGATAAAGGAGATACGCGAGAGCTTGCTCTTAAAGGATAAGAGAGGATAGGATAAGGCTTTATTAATGAGTGTGTTAATTCTATGCTAAATAGGCTGAGAGATTGCATTGCAATGGATAGTCAAATGACTGGTTGGTAACCTCGCGCGAGCGCGCTGTTTTGATAGCTGCATCACCAAAAAACTAACCTGTGTAGCGAAATCTATAACCTCACCTTGCGAGTATTATAGCTTGTTGAAATCTACTCCAAAAAGTGCGCAATTGTCCTCCTCTCCATAGTAATTTGTTGGTGTTGGGGGACGCCAAGGCATTTGCGGTGCGGCCTTTTTTTGCGCCCGCGTGGCTACCAAACTATGATTGCCTTGAGTTTAGAGGCTTCGGTTAAGCGGGATTCAAGTAGCTTCTCATTGGTGAACCCCGCATCTTTGCGGTTGTATCATTGAGTTTGCGGGTCAGACGGCCTCTCCTTGGAAAGACTTTCTTTGCCCATTCATCATCAATCAACAATTTATCTGGCAAAGCTCCTCAAGGCATGTTCAAAGGTCAACTCTGAACAGTTTATCCACCACTTCTTGGGCACGACCACCCTGGCGCTTCCTCTCCGAGTTACTTGTCGCCCCGCCGAGTATCCCACGAAATGCTTGGTTCAAACCGTCTTCAACTTCAAAGTACTTTCCATTGATGATGGCGAATGTTTTGCCGTTGACTCCACCTGGCGACGCATAATACAACGCGGCCAACGCCACTGTGTCCGCACTCTGTACATTGATGCCCGCCTCTTCCAGACTCTGGACAGTCCCTTCGGAGGGGAGAATATTGGTATCGGTGAAGCCAGGGGCTAAACAGTTGATTGTGATGCCCAACGGTGGCAAATGGTCTCGCAATCCGCGCATCAGGCCGACGACCTAGTTCGAGAAGAGTGAGCGGACTTCGTTTATCAGGTGCCACAGGGACCAGGAACACTTACGCCGTGCTTGGAAGCCGCATAAGTCGGAAGGCCATTTGCGTCGTACCCTATTGGTAGCAGGAATAAGCAAGTTGGAAACGTTCTGGTTCCAATGACAAAACGTACCTGAGAGGGAAGTTGTAAGAATGATTTTGCCACCACCGTGCTTTTTCAAAAAATGAATAGCAAGCTTGGCGCTGATGCATACTCCAACCAAGTTGACCTGAATTGTGTTCCACCTGGGCTCCAACGGAACGCCATGCTCGTCAACTTTGTCTTGGAAGGCTTCCTTATCTTCAGATATGCCTGCATTTGCGCAAACAATGTCTATCCTATTGTGCAGCTCCACAGTCTTCTGGAACAATTCGAGCTGCGACGCCCAACTAGTTACATCCGTCCTGATGAAGGTTGCTTTGTCAGGAATGTGTGCCGGTTTCGAGACGTCGGCGATAATGACATGGGCATTGCGTCGAGAGAATTGGGTAGCAATGGCGAAACCTATTCCCGAAGACCCGCCTAGAGATGACAGCTTAGACCAAGACCAACTGAGCACCAAAGATTACCAGCACCTACCTGAGACTATGACGACTTTATTAGAGAACTCTTCCGAAATTCCAGTGAGGCTGTCCATTTTTGTTCGCAATTAAATGGGGTTTGTGTAATAGGCTGTCTGGTCACCACTGAAGATATTCAGCGAAGCATATAGTATATAATCACAGGGAAGCCATGCTACTTGGCGTCGCAACACACGTTTGTGCCAAAGTATCCCGTCAGGCCAACAGCACGTCACTACTTTCCCGGAGTCCATTATCTCCTTTACCGCGGAACCCGGGTTTGTGACTGAATCCGCGATCTCTGGTTAGGCTTGCTGCCTAGCTTACTTTGCTTTCGGGGTCACGGATTTTGCCGTCGGCCAAGCCGTAAATGGAAGCCGCGGGAAGTGGAGACATCAAGTCCTCGGCAATGTTGTAGGAGCTTTTAGAGATTTACAGGGATAGTGTAGATCACAACCCAGCCTGCAATGGCTTATGTTTTCAGGAAAGTTCAGTCGCCCAATAGCTAGCTCTGAAAACCATGACTGCCTCTATTGGGCCGACCTATGCCGCGGAAAGCTGATACCAATTGGGCAGAACTTCCCACTCCATTCACCCAAACTTGCAGCCCCATATCAACCCTTCTTCTCTACTTCATGTGCGGTGAAAGAAATAGACAGAGAGACTCTTCCAACACATTCTCGGAAAACTTTCACAAGTTTATACTTCTCATCATCAAAACAAGCTACAGCAATCTTAAAGTCACAATGGCCGAATACGCATACATGAGCGAAGCTAAGCAGGAATGGCTTGACGTATGGTCTTTCTTCTTCGGTGTTGTCTTACCCTATTGACCATGTCCAAAGTTCGCAGCCAAGGCGCCCCCGCCGCTAGAAGGGTCTCTAGAATTTCTTCGAACATCTATGGCACGAACGAAGGCTGCTATGAATGAAAAGACGCCAATGCCAGGAGAGAGTCTCGAAGTCGAGGACCTGAGTGTTCCAGTCCGAGACGGAGCACAGATCGCAGTGCGATTCTACAAGCTCCGGGGCGCAGTAGGCCTGCCGGTAGTTGTCATGTAAATAGATAGGGTAGGTCTACAGAGTACCTGAGTAACAATTCTAGCTTCCATGGTGGTGGATTCGCGTTGGGAAATCTCGATAATGAAGAGGGTAAGAAGTCCCTACGCGGCTCTGATGACGGCGATAAAGCTGATACACATGGCAGTCTCATCTCGTGTCATTGCAGACAGTTGTGACGCAGCAGTCTTCAACGTTGACTATCGGTTGGCTCCGGAACACCCTTTCCCCATCGGCTTGCACGATAGTTATGATGTTGTCAAATGGGTAAGCCACGATCCTTAACCACAGACTCACGATTAATTGAGTCGATAGATTGCCACAAACTACGAGTCCTTGAAAATCAATCCAAAGCGAGGATTTGTCGTGGGAGGCTTTTCTGGAGGCAGTAATTTTGCGGCAGTAATCTCGCAGCTTGCTCGCGATGAGAGGGTGGACCCGCCTATCACAGGCCAGCTTTTATCGTGTCCTTCTGTTGTTAACCGCAACCATGTTCCCGAGGAATACAAGGATGAAATCAAGTCACTGGAACAAAACTCCAACGCGCCGGTCATCAATCTCAAATCGGTGGAGATTTTCGAAGGTCGGGTCTCACATCCTTCCTTATTTCCACTCTAACAATTGAGCACAGGTCATTACCAAGTCGAGGACTGGACGGACCCAAAGGCCTCTCCATTGTTGCATCCTAATCTAAGTGGGCTTCCAAAGGCTTATTTCCAAGTTACTGGTTTGGATCCTCTTCGCGACGAAGGGCTTCTGTATGAAAAGGTCTTGCGCAAGAACAACGTTCAAACGAAACTGGACGTTTATCCGGGGCTTCCACATATTTTCTGGAACTTCCCAGGGCTTCCCTCGAGCATCAAGTGGAAGCAGGATCTAACCCAAGGTGTAAAGTGGCTTTTGGATGCATGATTTGGCAAGAAAGGGTCTGAATTCAGATGGTTTTGAGATGTAACATCATAGTTAGCTGTCCATACAAACTTTCTTCCCCGCTCAACCCTGTTGAAGCCATCATTATGAAGCCCTATCTGTCTCAACACAGGAAGTCAATTGAGGCAGCCTACTAGACAGAACATCCTACTTTTCATACAACCGAGGCATCATATATAAAGCCACGTAGCACAGAAATCATTTCTAGTATACGCTCATGACCGCATCGCAATAGGCATAAGCAGCTTCTTCATGCCTTAACTAATCTTATCCAAGATGAACACAAAGCTTGACTTCAAACTAAGCAAGGCCAGCTGCAGTGAATTATGTGACGATGGAATATAGTGATCAAAAACACAGTGGGATGTGGAAATACACCATGTTACCTCAGAGAGGGCTGAAGCCGTCATCCTGCGATAAATTGTTCTCCTTCTTCTCATTCAACCTCGGATGTGACGTTATTCTTTCATAACGATGGTGGCAATCGCCAATCTAGCGCGGCGGCATCGCCTCTCTTTTTGACCTATATTCCCGATCCGCGGGGGCAGCATTGTATATCCTCGTGCCCTGGAACTTGGAGCCGAGCCGGCGTCTCCGACCTGCATTCCCGGTGTCAACGGTGTCAACGATGTATCGTAAATGTAGCCTAGCGTGCCGCGGCTTCGTACATCAAGTCGAGGCACAGCTCCGCGCCAGTCCACGGCCTTCTACAGTCGCTGGCGACTGCGGCTTCACCCTTGCACACAGCTGCAAACACCGTTTCGCGCCGATCTGCCAAGCAAGGGCGCGCAGCCCCACCTTCCGTACGTAGTTAAGCGCTAACCGTCAGCATCATCCTCACCTACTTCTGCAAGGGTCGTGTGCAAAACAAACGATATTACTGGTCAGAGATCAATATTACATGGGCCGGACCCTGGCTGGCAGGTCGGCCCCAGTTGGTGTTGCTGCGTGAAGCCGCATTCACTAAGCACTGTAGTCGCGATCGTTGGTGAGATGTTCCTACCGTGGATGTTACCACATTTGGAAATGTGGTACTTGGGAAACACTTATGAAATAGTAGTCCGCCGCCTATAGCTTTCCACATTCTATGACAATCATCTGATAAGGTTTCTTGAAGTATTTGCATCTTTCAAACATGTCAACCATAAATGCTTGGAACCCATTTTCCGGCCAAGGCCCCCCAGACTTTGACTACGCGGCCTTTAACAAGGATCCTGAAATCCACAACAACCCATTTTACAGACAAGGTTTTGGTGGTGTCGAAATCACCGAAGATGTCATCAACAAGCGCAGAAAGCTCCGTGTGGTCGCAACAGGTGCTGGTGCAGCCGGCTTGCAGGTTGCGTACAAGTTCAGAAAACTTCTGCAGGACATCGATCTGGCCATCTACGAGAAGAACGACGCTGTTGGAGGCACGTGGCTTGAGAACATGTACCCCGGCTGTGCGTGCGACATACCTTCCCACACCTATCAATTCTACTGGAATCGCAACCCGTGCTGGAGTTCTTTCTATTCTCCTGCACCGGAAATTCTGAAGTACCTGCAAGACACGGCGAAGAAGTTTGACTTGAACAAATACATCAGCTTCCGGCATAGAGTGCTTGACACGAAATGGGACGAAGACGAAGGCAAATGGATCTGTCAGATACAGAGACCTGATGGCACCACCTTTATCGATGAGGCAGACATCCTTCTTGCTACCGGTGGTGGGCTGAAGTACATCATCCTATACCCGTCAAAGTGACTCCTGCTGACGATTGATACAGCAAATGGCGTTTTCCCGACATCCCGGGTCGTGGCTTGTTCAAAGGTGCCATGATGCACACTGCTGCTTGGAATACCGAAGTTGACCTTCGGGATAAGGTTGTCGCTGTCATAGGCTCTGGCTCGTCCGCGATACAGGTCGTTCCAGGCATTCAACCTGGTAAGTCTTCGCAAGTTTGTTTACTGATTACACATCTAAAAATGGTCAAAACAGATGTCAAGAAGTTGCTCAACTTCGTCCGGTCGCCAGTCTGGCTTACACCAGGGTTCTCGGCAAAGAATGCAGGACCCGACGGCTCCAATTTCAAATGTAAGCGAGCCGATATGCACCCTGAAACCGGAGATCCCTAGTTTAGATGAGTCCTAACGCACTCTTAGATACAGAAGAACAGAAGGAAAAGTTCCGCAACGATCCAAAGGCTTATGACGACTATATTCGGAAAATCGAAGAGGATTTGGGTAGTAGATTCCCAATGGTAAGTTCTCAAGGCATTCAAACGGAAGATACCCTTTTGCTAATTAGATATCCAATCCCAGCAACATGAAATCAGTGACATTTCAAAAGAAGCGAAAATCAATATGGAGGCTTATATGCGAGCGAAGATTGGCAACGATGATATCGCAGACTACTTGACGCCAGCGTTTGGACTCGGATGTCGCAGGCTCTCACCCGGCAACGAATACATGGAAGCTTTCACCAAAGGAAATGTACAACTTGTTAAGTCCTCTGTCACTGGATTCACCAAGGACGGTCTCCTAGACGATCAAGGGAACGAACATAAAGTGGATGTCATCATTTGTGCCACTGGCTTCGACACAACCTTTACTCCCTCGTTTGGAGTTACCGGCCGAGACGATATCGATTTGAAAGCCTTCTACGGTGACTTTCCGCGAAGTTATCTCGCTGTTATGACACCTCACTTTCCTAACTTTTACCGTGAGTGCATCTCACCACTTTCTCGTTTCATTCAATAACTCGAATCTAGAATTCCCGGGTCCAGGATTTCCAGGTAGCCACGGCCCGGTGTTTGCAGTCCTTGAATGGCTCACTCGGTACGTGATGAAGACTGTGGTAAAGGTCCAGAAGGAAAACATCAAAGCCTTCTGCCCTAAGCCGGAAGCCGCAGTTGATTACTACAACTATTCGCATGCAATGTTTAGGAGATTGGTATACAGCCAGCCTTGCGCTTCCTGGTACAAAAATGGCAAAAGAATTGGCCCAGTCACTTCACAGTATCCTGGGACTCGGCTACATTGGTGTGAACTCCTCAGAGAACCCAGATGGGAGGATTTCGATTATACCTATTTCACGGGCAATCGGTTCCAGTTTTTTGGAAATGGCTATACTCAGGAGGATTTGGATCAGGTTAATCTTACCTGGTACTTTGATGTTGCAGAGATCTGAAGGAAGAAAGACTGGTCGTCGGCAAAGGACTGTGTGAGTGCCCCAAGTTCTTCTGGAATTGAGATCCCGGCATTCCTTATCAGCATAGCAATTCGATGCATCCTGAGATTGCCAAGTTTATACAAAAGAGTGGAAGCCGAGCATGGTAGCCAAAAGTTAAAACCCGAGCATAACCGCTGCACAGTGGCTATATGATGTGTCGCACTTGGGTGTGCTGATGCTGATACATCAGGAAGAATTCATGATGAGCAGAAAAGTTGTATTGTGTGTGTATTGTGCCTTGGTCTGGTGAACCTGACCCCCGCACGTCTTAGATTATATGGCAAGATTACTAATGCAGTTTCTTCCTCAGGCTCCCCGAGATGATGCCTTGGCCTGCGACATGATGCTATCAGGAGGTGTCGGAATTTAATGAATCTTTTGGTCTTAATCGTGGATGAGAATTGATTGTTGTGGAGGAAAAAGGGAGAGCTTGGCAACAGTTACCCAGGTGATCTATGAGATGGACCACTGTTTATCTAGGAGGCTTAGGAGAGCCAGCTATATAGAGGAGAGCTGAGCACGGCCTATTACAGGGGCCATTATACGGTAGGAGCGTGAGCAGCGTGTACGCGTGCGTGAGCGCGTACGTGATCGCGCACGTGATCGCGCACGTGAGTCTACCTTCAGGTGTCTCCTGCGTGAGCTTGCCCATCAGCTTGCACGTGAGCGTGCACGTGAGCGCGCCGTGAATGCGCACATAAGTACGTGTCTCTCCAGGGTAAGCTCCTACGTCAGCGCGCACGTGAGCCTACCGTACCTCAGGTCACAGCGCGTTGTTTGTGTTACGAACAGGAAGTAGGAAGGGCGGCGGTTATGAGGATGAGAGAGGAGGCACGGACGGCCAACGAGAAGACCGGGCCTCTGAACCAACCGATGACGCCAGGATCACGTGATCCTAGAAAACCCACGCCAAGACGGACTCAGTCCTATAGGACGGAGACAAACCTAGAAAACCTAGAGGAGGCCTTATAGAAATCCTATAAGACAATTATATATATAGACTCGCATAATGTAGCTGTAACAGTGCAGAGCCCTACTACGCCAAATGGCCAAAAGTACATCAATACTAGCTCAACTGCTAGTACTGGGCTCTGTATCTAATATATAGGTGAGCTGTAACAGTACCCCTCTCGGCAATCCGTTATAGTAGCTCCTATAGCATATTATAAATTGTAGGATACCCTATCCTATTTACGCTAAAGAAAGATAGAGCGTTAAGGTTATATATCAACTATAGGAAGTTAAATAATATTACTAAAAAGAACTACTACCTACTACCTAATATATAAGAATTACGCGATAGATTAATAAGAGCTTAATACTTTACTATACTAGTAACTAAACCTAAGAGGAGCGTATAACTTTATTAGAATAAAGGAAGGAGAAAAATAGAAAACTGCCTTTAGGATATAATATAGATATTATAAATATATAGTAATACTATTTAGCCTAATAAATGTACTAGCGACGTAGTAGGCCTTAATAAATAACGTCTTAGTAGAATATCTTAATATATATACTATAGCCTACCTAAATAATATTTTAGTTTACTTAAAGAATATAGATAAATATTAGGACTATATTAAGGAAGTACTATAATAACTAAGAGATTACTACTTAAAGTTAAAACTAGAAAAGTATAAATTTTATAAAGAAGAGGTAGAATTCTTAGGATATATAGTTAGAAGATAAGGAGTATAGATTAGTAAATCTAAGATTAAAATAATCTAAGAATAGAAGATAGTATAGATAGTTAAGGATATTTAGTCCTTTTTAGGATTTATTAACTTTAATTAATAGTTTATTAAGGACTTCTCTAAGATTACAGTACGCTTAATAAAACTAAAAAAAAAAGAGAAATAGGACTAAAATAAAGAATAATAATAGGCCTTTAAAATGCTAAAAGAAGCATACATAGCTAAACTAGTACTTATATTATTTACTAGTAGGTAACTACTAAAGATTAAAATAGATATATTAGACCTTATAATTAGAGCAGTAGCCTTATAAAAGAAAGATAGAAAATAGTACTCTATAGCGTATTACTTATAAAAGTTCTTATAAGTAGAAGAATAATATAATATCTATAATAAGGAACTTATAGCTATTATTAACGCACTATAATATTAGAGGGTATACGTAAAAAGTTACTTAGAACTTACTATTTACATAGACTACTAAAACCTAATATACTTTATAATAATAAAATAACTTAATTATAGATAAGTAAGATAGTTAGAACTCCTAAGATAATATAAGTTTAAGATTATATATATACTAGGAAAAGAAAATAGAAGAGTAGACGCACTAAGTAGAAGATATAATATAGTAGGAAAAAAAACTAAAGTTTATAAAGTAATCCTAAGAATAAATAAGGATAGGACCTTAGGACCTTTATAGAAATACTACGTAATCTTAAAGATATGAGTTAAAGTTCCTAAGAATCTACACGAAACTATTATCTAATAATATTATAATAACTTAATATATAAGTACCTAGGAATTATAAAAACTATAGAACTTATCTAATAAAACTACTATATTATAAACTTAAGGCAGAAAGTAGAGATATATATTAAGAAATATATACCCTGCTAACAGAATAAATATGCTACGCACGCACTATATAGTAAGTTATAGGTAATTAAAATACTTATAAAGCTATAAGAAGATATAGTAATAGACTTTATTATAGATTTACCTAAGTCTGTAGATAAAGTAACTAGATATAAGTATAACGTAATATATAACGTAGTATGCAGATATATTAAATACACAGAGTTTATACTATTTAGGAAAAGCTTTATAGTACTATAACTTATAAAGATAATAAAAGATTAAGTATTCTAATACTATAGTATACTAAAGACTATTATAAGTAATAGGGATAAACTATTTACATCTAATTTCTAGTTAACTTTTATAGCTAAGATAGGTACCTAAAGGAAACTATTTATAGTATATTATTTAGAAACTAACAGATAAACAGAATAAATAAACAGGACCCTAAAACAATACCTACAGGTGTATTACAATAAATAATAGAATAACTAGGTATTACTATTACTAACAGCATAAATCGCGTTTAATAATAGCAAATCTAAAGTAATAGGTAAAATACTATTCTACGCCTATTATAGGAAACACCTAAACCTATTTAAAAGAAACTTTCTAAGCGTTAAAGTAGAAGTAGTAGTTAGAATAGCTAAAGAACTATAAGAAGCGCTAAAATAACTATAGAAAAGACTTAAGAAAAAATAAGGATAATAAATTTTATATATTAATAAGAAAAGAAAAATAGCGCCTTAGATAAAAAGAAAGAGGATAAAGTATATTTACTTATAAAAAACCTACATATAAAATAACCTAATAAAGAATTAGACTATATTAAAGTTAGACTATTTTTAATTAAGTAATATAATAGACTAGTTACATATATATTAGAACTACCTAAAGACGTAAAGATCTACTTAAAGCTTTACGTTAAACTATTAGAACCTGTGTACTTAGTAACGCTACTATAGAAAACTTTTAGGTATAAGACTAAGAAAGAAATAGAGTATAAAGTTAAGAAAATCTTTAATAAAAGATATTCTAAGATTACAGAAAACTAGTATAAAAAAAGAGAGTACTTTATAAAATAGAAGGGCTACTCTAACTTAGGAAATATATAAGAACTTAAGTTAAACCTAAGAAACTATAAAAAATAAATTAGTAAATATAACTATAATAGAAAATAAGAGGACTTTAGGTACTAGAACTATAACTTACTTAGTCTAATAATATAATTCTTAGAAGAACAGGATTACCTTTAAACTAAGATAGAGTAAAGACGCTCTAGTCTAAGGTAGAAGTACTAGGTATTAGCCCTTACTTAAGAACGTTAACTTTACAGTTAAAGTCCTTAATTACTTCTAACACCTTAATCTCTTCTATAATATCACTAGAATTATCTACCTATTATTACTTATAATACTATAATAACTTTTACTATTTATAAAGTTAATTCTTTTTTATATAAGTAGTAAGAAGAGTATTTAGCGCCTTCTCTTCTACGTTATTAGCCTTAGCTTCTTACGCGTCTAACTAAGCTAAATCCTTATCTAAATAAGAAAAGTTCAGAACTAGTATATCTACTAGCTTATATAATAATACTTTATTATAATAATAATTCTTATACTTCTCTTTTAATAATAATATCTTACACTCTAACTTCTTCTTTAAATAATATTTATAAGAAACTATAGTAACCTAACTAATAGTGTTTATATAATCTCTAATAGAATAACGCTATATAGTACTATAAGAAGCTATATATTAGTTATAAGGATATAAGGACTAGAGAGGGAGGATAGTATTATAAATAGAAGTAGGAAGGGCAGCAGTTATAAGGATAAGAGAAGAGGTATAAACAACTAATAAAGAGGCTAAGCCTCTAAACTAACTAATAATACTAGAGTTACGTAATCCTAGAAAACCCACGCTAAGACGGACTTAGTCCTATAGGACAGAGACAAACCTAGAAAACCTAGAGGAGGCCTTATAGGAATCCTATAAGATAATTATGTATATAGACTTGTATAATATAGCCCTATAGCATATTATAATTAACTTAAGATAATCTATAAGTATACTACTATTTGTACTTTCTATATTTAACCTCCTTCCCTTAGTACTGCCCGTCTACAGAATACTCTAAAGAACCCCTAGTTAACACTAGTTGCTTTATATTGTAACTACTTGATTAGATCTTTAATAATAACGCAGTTAAATTACAGACGTCCTAAAGCATTTAATAAACTACCTTAAAGTAGTAGTAGTACTATATAAGTACCTTACTTTAGATAATAAGTATAGCTCTATATAGTAAATAACTAAGATTAGAAGCTAGAAAGATAAGGCAGATTATATTCTTATAGATATCTAGCAGGATCTAGAAAAAAAAGTAGGTAGTATAGCTACTAAGAAGAAGAACAGCAGCAATTCTAGAAGACGTAACGCATAAAACAGCCTCTCTAAGAGAATAGTAGTAGGCGTAAAGGCAGCGCTAGAGGTAGGTCTTTCTAGTACCTACTAAACCCGAGATAAAAACGTATATAGTAGTAGGCGTATCGTGAATAGTAGTTATAACAGCATTAAATACAGCAGACTAATTAAGATTTAAGCTGTTAAACGTATCCTAAAAGATAGTATCTTCTACTTTAATATTATAAGCTAGCTTAGTAGCTAGAAGCTAATTACTAGACTATAAGCCCTAGTTATACTATTATAATAGTAAAGAGAAGTTAGAAAGTACTTTCTAGAGTTAGTAAGAAGACTAGTAATAAAGTAAAGACTATAATTAAGGTAGGCGTCTGTATTAGTAGAGATAGTAAGTACTACTATAATAAGAGGAAGATTATTATATATATCTATACAGAATGTAGTCTAGATAGTAAGAGGGTTAGTAATAGGTCTAGTAAAAAGAGTAGTAATAAAAAAGGACTGTAAAACTAAGCTAGTAGTAAATAGAATAGCACTCTAGAAATAGGTAACCTAGTCCCTATTATACTATAGTAGGCCGCGAGCAGCAGTAGTAGCCTAAAAGGTTATATAAATAACACTATTAAATATGCAAAGGTTAGTATAAGAAGTTAGCCCGGGAATAACAGTAAGGAGAAGCTGTAGATAGTACTACTTATCCTACAGCAGACTATAAAAGTACATACAGCTAATTATAAAACTTTACTACTAAGAACGCTAAGTACGCGTTAGCTAGTACTATATAAAGTGGGACAGAAAGTCTTAGTATAAGATAGTATAGCTATTACTATACTGTTATGGGCGAAGAGGCCTAACTAACGAGTGTGCATTTGTCCTATACTACAGAAGGAGAAAGATAGAGAAGAGGTTACAGGTATCCTTAGAGGATATATATATATGTTCGCACAAGTAAAGAGGAACGTGCTCCTCTAGCTGCTAACTTGTACAAGCTAATAAGAAAAGAGGGCAGAGGAGATTAAGGAGTTCTTTCCCCGTGCGATAGTAGCAAAGCCTCTCCTGCTTAAAGGGCGCAGCCCATTACAATACTCTCCTCCTCCTTAAATAACCGTATTACTTCTTCGTACGTAGTTTAACCTTAACCTTATACTTATATAGGTAGCGTTATATTATCGTACTGCAAAAGTAGAGATATTACGTGTACTTTTTCTTATTCGTTTGCAAGCAATTTTCCTCCTTTACCTGTTATTATTGCCTAATAACGTGAAGTAGAGGAGAGGTTAGTTGTTTGCTCGCTCGTGCGCATATAAAGAGCTTTTCCTCTAACTCTTTCTTCCTCTTTTACTGCTTAACTTTAACTTGCTTGCGTACAACTCGTCTTCCTATTATTGCCAACATACCTCCTAAAGCAGCTCCCTCAGCTAGTCAGCCTAATCGCGGTGTGTGGGGTCCTAGTAGTCATAGCAGTAGTGTAAACTATCTTACTCGTACGACTGCTAGCAACATCATGTCTACGCACGTAGCTGCTAGGGCTGACATTACTCAGGTTACTCACGCTTAGCTTACTCAAACCACTCCTAACTAAACTTAACCTGCTAGTATCGTTATTCCTGCTGCTTAAGGTAATGCGTCTCTTCTCCCTGCTAACTACGTAATCTAGTATATCCTAGATACTCTAGTTACAGATAAGTTTCGCCGTCTCTTTATAACTGCTTCTGTACGTCTTATTCCTCTTTTCTTTTCTATATCTAACGTTATTTAGCCTAAGCTAGTTCGCATTACTAAATTCTTCCTTCGTCCTGTTAATTAATCCTTATATAATACTTAGTAGGGCTATAGTCTTAACAATTTCTCTCTTATTATCGCTCGTCGTACAATTAACGCTTAGTAACTCCTCTCTAGTTATTAATCCTACCTTAAAGCCTACTTTATCTATAGCTACAGTTCCCTTAACGCTAACTTCTGTTCTAACAACTGTGCTAAGGCTATATAAGAGCGTCGTACGTTCACAGCCTTTACTAGGTGTGTCTCTATTACTAGCGAGTAGAGCAGGGCTTACTCTAATTGCGTGTGGCAGGATTACAGTGCATCTTATACAGCTAGGCGTGCTCCACCTCTCCCACCTTCTAACAGAGTCTCTGTTCCTCAGCGTAGTTAAGGTCAGGGTCAAGTCCTTACTAAGCCTAAGGAGGATAAACATTTCTCAGACGTCTTAGGTTAGAGGGCCTTGTACAGGGTTAGTTAGCTTATGCTAGCTTATTTCTCTAACCTTTTAGTAGTTTCCTAGATAGTAGCCGTACAGGCTGTGTATAAGTCCTCTATTTCTTATAAGCTTCTATAGTAATAAGATTCTCTTCTAGCTCCTAAGTTAGGTTATAGTACCCCTCCTATTTTATATAGAACTCGTTATGTTAATTTCGTAAGCGCTTATCTTAGATGTTCTTAATTACCTATTCAAAGTAGTCTTCCTGTAGGTCGTCGTCTCGTACGACAACAGTAGCGGGGTTTAAGTCGTTAGTTTATTATAATAGGAAGGGGTCTTCAGTAGCTAGTCTTAGCTTCTCTACATAGTACGATTTAGTTCTCTATAGTACATAAAGCTCAACCTAATAGGGGTCTCGTACGCAGGCGACTTAGTACTTCTTACTTTTCTAGTTAAGTTTCTTACTTCTGCGTGTGGTTTGTACGTGCCTAAGGTCTAACTATACCCAGTCTCCAACCTTATACTTAGGAGCTAGGCGACGTGTCTTATTCGCCTGTGCTTCCTGTTGTTATTAAGCGTGTGTCATAGCTAAGATAGCCCAGTCAGCAGCTTATTTTAGCGTTCGTACAATACTTTCTGCTCGTTCGCTAGGAGGTGTTACTCTATCAAGTAGGTCGCTGCTAGCTAATTTCCTAGGTAGCTCTAGGAAAGGCAAGTTTAGATAGCCGTATAGAAGGAAGAAAGGAGCAACGCCTGTAGAGGAGTTCGTACAAGTATTCAGCATTAGCTTAAGGATTAGGCATAGCGTTACCTAGTTATTCTAGTCGTAGTTACAAAAGATTCAACTAACTACTTTAATATCACTATTCGCGCGTTCTGTAGTGCTGTCTGTTTATAGGTAGTAGGCTGTTAACAGGTTCCTCTATACTCCTAAGAGTTTGCAGATTTTTCCCTATAGTTCGCTCACAAATTACGTGCCCCTGTCTAATATAATAGACCTAGGAAGCCCGTAGTAGCGGAAGACTTCTCGTACAAATACCTAGGCTACATTATCTGCTTTAATTGTCTTAAGTAGGATCAGTATTACGCCTTTACCTAGGCAGTCTTTAACTACTATTAAGTTAGTGCAGCTAGACAACAGTAGTAGACTAGTAATAAAGTTAACTATTAAGTCTTACTACGTACGACTAGGTACTAGTAACGGGCGTAGGTATCCGTACTTACTATCTCTCTACGGGGTGCTTTATCTACATAAGCTGCAATTCTGTACAAATCAGCGGACGTTTTCACTTATACCTAGCCAGTACCAGGTACTAGCTAGCGTGCGGTACGTTTCTTCTCTTCCTAGGTGACCTGTTTACACAGCTAGATATGCTTGCTAGATAATTCCCGTACGAAGGGGTTCATTTTCAGGCACCTAGATCCTAGATCTCTATTAGAGCTTTCTCTCTAAGTTAATCGTGCAATCTCCTAGTAATATAGCAAGTTTCTTCGTTATACTAGGTAGCAACCTAGCACCTAGCTTTATAGCGTCGTAGACTTCCTAATAGGTTAAGTCGTCTCGTACAGCTTAGTCCTAGTATTCAGCGATTAAGTCCTTAAGGATTAGAGCTTTTAGTAGGGACTCAGCTATAATTAAGCTGTCAAGGGTTAACGTAGGGGTTCGTACGACCCCTATAACTATTAGATCTTACTGTTAGGCTAGTACTAACATAACAAACTCTCTACTTACTAGGCAGCTGTCGTCCGTTCCTTATAGTAGGTCCTAGTCTCTTCTAGATAGTGCGTCCGCTTAGGTGTTCTCCTTGCCTAGACAGTACTACAGCTTCATATTATTAAACCGTAATAGGTAGACTAACTATTATACGTATTATTCTATTATCTTTTACTTCTTTATAAAGTACTCTAGGTTCTTATAGTTAGTAATTACTTTAAATTCTCGTACGCTATAGAGTTCTGCGTCCTATTTATTTAGGCATGTAATAACTACTAGCAACTCCTTATCGTAAATTAGGTAGTTACTCTTATACGCTAGAAATTTCCTTAAGAGGTAAGCTACCGTGCGAAGGGTTCCTTACTTATCTTCTTATAATAGTACCCCGCCTATAGTAAAGCCTAAAGAGTTACATTCTACTATCGTCCGTTATTTAGGTAAGAAAGCAGCGAGGACTTCGTCTGCTAAGAATACATCCTTAAGAGCTTAGAAACTCTACTCTTATTCTATATCCTACAGGAATTTCTCTTCTTTTCTTATTAGCTATATAAGAGGCTCTACTAGTTAAGAGAAGTTTAGGATAAAGCGTCTATAGAAGTTAGTAAACCCTAAGAATCCTTATACGCCTTTAACTATTATTAAGGCCTCTTATTCTTAAATAGCTTAGACTTTCTTAAGGTCTATAGATATACCCTTCTATACTTCTAGGATAAAGCTAAAGTACTTCGTACGCTAAATATTAAACTCGTATTTACTTAGTTCTAGGTGTAGTCCTACTTCTTATAGGTAATCTAATACTTTTCGTATATAGGCGTAGTACTAAGAGAGGGATCTTTTAGTAAAGATAAGGATATTGTCTAGGTATGTAAAGGCGAAGTCGTCTAAGAAGTCTCGTAGGGCCTAGTTAATATACCTCTAGAAGGTACTTAGTGCATTTAGTAAGCTAAAGGGCGTTACTAGCTACTCGTACGATCTGAATCGTATTTAAAACGCAGTCATCCATTCTAATCCTTTACTTATCCTTATCTTATAGAATGCTGCAGTAACGTCTAGCTTAGTGTACTATATAGCTCGTCTAATTTAGTTTAACATCTCACGTATAAGAGGTAGTAGGTAACAGTCCTTCTTAGTTAGGGCGTTAAGAGCTCTGTAGTCTACACAGAATCGTAGTCCTCCTCCTAGCTTACGTACAAATAGTACAGGTAAGGCCGCTAGTAAGCTACTCGCACAGATAAACCCTTTGTCTAGGAGGTCTAATAGCGTCTTCCTTAGTACTAAGAGTTTATCTCTTAATATTACGTAGAGAGGTCCGTACAGTATCTCTAGCTTCTGTCCATCCTTCTCTTCTAACTCTATCACGTAGTCTTGTTATAGGCCTCGCTATAGGGGTAGCTTATTTCCTTCCTTAGGTAGGAACATCTTCAGATAAGGTCGTACGTAAGCTGGCAGGGCGTCGCATATTTCCTGCAGTGTTTTCTAGACCTTTAGGCGTAGTGCTTTCTTAATATCCCTTAGGCTTACAGCAAAGATTTAAGTCTTACTATAGCTTTATCTATAGTATTGTACGTAGTGTTAGAAAGCTATAGCTAATACTAAGGTACAGCTAAAGTCTAGGGTAGCGTGTTCTATACTACGTACAGTAACCTTATATACTTTTAAGTACAGAAGTTTCTTCTCTGCGTTAATAACGCCTTTAATACTCTCTAACTAAGTCTTCCTAAGGATCATGTCGTATTAGTAAGTAGTTAGGGTAACGTACGCAGCTACGTGCTGCTGTATTCCTCCTACGTCTAATAAAAATTTAGTGACGTACAACACTATACTCTTTTATTTATTTACCCCTTTAATCTTAATAGGGAGGATCTTAATACGTAGTAAGTTTAAGTCCCTTATAAGTTTCTTACTTAACAAACAGTAGGTGCAGCAACTGTTATTAATTATAGCAGTAGCTAGTTATACAGAATTAATAATAACATTTACAGATATAGGTTTTGTAGTTACTAGCTATAGTAAAAGTAACCTTGTTATTCGTATAGGGTTTTAGACTTGTGCGGGCTCTAGCACACGACTTTATACTAGAGCTACTCTTTTCCCTCGTCTGAGGAGGATAGGGATTCCGTTACTTATTTAGTAGTTACAGATACAATCTTCATAGGTTTTACAGGTTTATTAACCTGTCTTGTATAATAGCCTTCTTAGCTATTTAATAACTTTGTCGTACACTAGGCTACTTAGTAGTCGTGCAGACCGCACCTTAAACAGGCGCCGTTCTCTTTTCTTTCTTAGACCTATTTACGTGTTCCCTAGAATTCTTTTCTAGGTTTCGTACAGAGCTAGTAAGCTCCTACAGAAGTTGTCTAGTCTATCTTATTATTATCTCTTTAGGTTATTAGTTAGCTCCGCGTGTCGTACGCTTCGCCTATATAGCTCTTACTTATAGTAATTCTCTCTATAGCTCTTAAATTTTCCTAGGTTACCCTAGTCCGTCGTACGAACTCTTTGTACGTTTCTCTAAATAGTAGTTAATAACCTGCTTAGGTCCTTAGCAGCTTACTATTTAAGCTGCTCTTAAGATAGTTAATCTTCTAAACGTAGCTTGCGTTATCTAACCTAGCTTTAAGGAGCTTAAGGTTAAACGCTTAGACATAAGGGTTAAATTCTGTTCTTCCTTACTTAGTCGTACAGAGGTATTTAAGGGCTTTCTCTCTTGCTATAGAGTCCTTAAAGAAGTTATTAAGGTGGGACTATAGCTCAAGGAGGGATAGCGTTACTAGCCTATTTATAAGGTTTGTTACATATAGGCTAAGGGCGTTAAACGCTTAGCCTGTTGTACGAGTAATAACGTAATTCACTCTACTATCATCGTCCAGGTAGGCTGCACGGTCCCCGTACAGCTTTACTTAGACCTTCATTTTCTATTAAAGATATTACTCGTGCGAGCCTTTCTTAAAGACTTCTATATTTAGCAGTCTTAGTTTCCTAATCTCTTATACAGGAGAGTCTTGCTGTTCTATTAAAAAGGGGGTAGAGACCGTGCGTGCTGTCTGTGCACTGCTTAATTCGGCGACTAAGTTCTTTAGCTCCTAAACTTGGTTCTGTAATAACTTGTACGGCTGGCTCTGCTGTTAACTAGCTAACTTGTTAAGGCTGTCTTGTAAGGAGTTAACTGTTACTAATAGATCTTCTGCTGAGGGTTAGTTATTGCGTAGTTATTGGGGGTCGTGCTAATGCAACTAGTGTTGCTGAGGTGCGTGCTGGTGCAGCTGGTGTTACTGCTGTCCTAAGGCTCCTGTCATCTGCATCTGGTGCTCTTGTTATTGTAGCTCGTACGCTTGTTAGTTTAAGGGCCCTTGGTGTCCGTCCATTATTTTTTTTAGGTTATTGATCTTTCTCCTTATGTTATAGGCGAAGAGGCCTAACTAACGAGTGTGCATTTGTCCTATACTACAGAAGGAGAAAGATAGAGAAGAGGTTACAGGTATCCTTAGAGGATATATATATATGTTCGTACGAGCGAAGAGAAACGTGCTCCTCTAGCTGTTAACTTGTACGAGCTAATAAGAAAAGGGGGCAGAGGAGATTAAGGAGTTCTTTCCCCGTGCGATAGTAGCGAAGCCTCTCCTGCTTAAAGGGCGCAGCCCATTACATATACGCCTAGTTACACTAAAAGAAGACTATAAGCGTAGTTATAGATAGCTCTATATAGCGTGTAAGGTCTACTATAGAAGCTGTTTCTAGAAAGTAAAGTAGCTGCTAATTAAGTAAATAAATAGCTAGTAAGATAACAGAAGAACGCTCTGTATAAACAGAGAACTTAAATAACTGCTAAATAGCCTTAGACAGACTTATATACTAGCTGTTTAAGTACTACTATACCTTATCTTTATCTATAACAGATAGTACTGCGCGGTTAGTACTCTTATAGGTATACTTATATATGTATACTTAGTTATATATATTATACTGCAGACCTCTAAGTTAATATAAGCCTAAAAGTAATAAAGGAACAGTAGATAGTATAGAATAACCTAGCAGTTATTAAGAGTAATAAGGCGCCCCTTATACCTTATAGTTCGCGTATAGCTATTATTATAGTGCTAATATTCTAGATAGCTATCTTTATAGATATTAGTAGTAGAGTAGTACCTCTTAGGAAAGTTCTTTAAGTACTACAGTAGAAGACTATATAACTAAGGTACTATGTATAGTGCCCTAGGATTATACTTACTATAAGGCCTATAACGTATAAATAACTAAATAACTTTAGTAAGTAACCTATTAGGATTATCTTATAGTAGTAGAACCTCTGCATAGATAGTAGTATTAATTATAACAGGGTTAGTAAAGGCCTTGCGGTCCTATAGCGTAAGAAAGAGTAGAAAGTAGATACATAGAAGCCTACGTTTCTAGTACTTAATTATATAAATATAACTAAGATAAGTACTAAACGTAGTATAGCTTTTTATAAGCATAAGCAGCTGCTTAACCTTTAAATAAAACGTATAGTAGACTAGATTAGGCTAATTTAGGCCTATTTCGCCTATATAGAGCTTATAAATAACTTCTAGCTAGTAAGAGCTAGTAGTAAAAGTAATAAATAGCGTAAGGTGCTTAAAACAGTAAATAATTACTATAGAGTCTTAGTAGCACTAACTTATAAACTACAAGCTTCCTAAGTAAGAAGAAGGTAATATCGTACAGCGCCTAACTACTACTATAGAACTATCGTTCTACAGAATAGTATCTATAATACTACTATATACCTCCGCGCAGAGCTGTGTCTAGTTATTTTAGACCTACTTAAGCTAGGTCTAATTATAGATTACTTAGATATTAATAATATACTACTAAAATAGCTAATAATACTAAAACAGGACAGTAAGCTCGGCACCGTGGCGATGGGCCGCGTTAACGGTGGGCCACCCCACTAAAATTGTCACCCCTCAAAAAAATCGAGATACCTTAACACACTGTACTTGAAAATGAGCGCCTGTGAGGAGGCTATACAAAGAGCACTTGCTGATCTTGAATCTGGTGTTTTAACTAGCCAGAGACAAGCTGCAAAGGCGTACGGTGTCCCTCGATCGACCCTTCAATGGCGACAAGCTGGTCGTCAACCAGCCACGATTGCTCATATCCACGAGCAGAGGTTGACTCCAGAGCAGGAGGAATTCCTAGCTGACTGGATCCTCGATGAAGATTCGAAGGCCTGCCCTCCCAGCCATGCTCGCGCGCGTGAGATGGCTGCTGAAATCCTAGCTGTCAATCAAGATTATAAACCTCTCGGCCGCGACTGGATCTCTAGCTTCATCCAACGCAATCCACGCGTCGCATCTATTATTGGCAGAAATATTGAGGCTGCTAGAGCTCAGGCTGCTACCCCTGAGCTTATACTCTCATTTCTTGACCTCTTTGAGCGCGTACGAGACCGCCTTGGCATTCAAACAGAAGATATGTGGAATTTAGATGAGATTGGGGTAGCACTAGGCGTATGTACCAACTCAAGGGTGCTCTCTAGCTCTAAGAAAAGGAAGGCTTACGTTGCATCTCCAGAGTCTCGTGAATGGGTCTCTGTTCTTGAGACTGTCTCAGCTACAGGCAAGAAACTCAGATGCGCCGTCATCTTCAAGGGCAAGAGCCTTCAGACTAGCTGGTTCTCTGCCTCCTCAGTCCCTAACTGGCTATACACAACCTCAGAGAATGGATAGACATCAGGCCCTATCGGAATAGAGTGGCTAGAGCGAATCTTTATACCTGGAACAGGCGCCCTATATATCTAGAAAACCTATACACTAGCCCCGCGTACGCTGCAGTTAGTAGGCATATAGTCTAGTAAAGTAAACGTAAAAGCTAAGTTATAAGTATAGAGCTCTTTACAGAAATAATAAGCTATAGTAGTAGAATTATAAAGGAGGGTATAAAGGAAAGTTAGTAGTAGCTTAAAATAAGGGAGCTCTACCTCTCTAGCTAAGTAGTAGGATATAAACCATAGATTAGAAGCGCTTAAGTCTAGTTCCTACTCTACTAGCTAGTAAAAGGCGCTATAGAATAAGTAAGAAGTCTACATACTACTAAGATTATAGTAGGTACTATTTAGCAGCAATTATAGTAGAGGAATAGACTATAGTACTATTAGAACTAGTAAAGCTATTATATTTATAGTAGTAATAAGGTCTTTATCCTCTACCTTATTATTAGAAACAGAACTACCTAGCTCTACTATAAGTAAGTCTTTATCTATAAGACTATTATATAAAGAAGGTAATAATAAGTTAGGCTGTAATAAGGATAGTAGTTATAGTTATAGCTGTAGTTAAGGTTAAGTTTACAGCTTAGTTTAAAGAGGCCTTTATAGTAGTAGAGGATCTAATATAGAGGAAGGAAAGCGCCTGTAGTAAGACGCGCGAAAGACCTATAATAAGTTAACGCCTATAAATAGGATAGTAAAGTATAAATATACAGAAGCGTAATATAAATATAGCTAATACAGGGCGCTAAGACAGTTTACACGAAAATTAGTAAGCAGATAGTAGGTTATATAGGCTGTACAGTATATTACAGGTAAGGGCTTACTAATAGTAAAAGAGAAGTTAGGCAGCTAAGATAGTTAAGAAGGTAAACAGCGATAACAGGCTATAAGGGCTGTAAAAGGGGCAGTAATAGGATATAAAAGGAGTAGTAACAGAACCGCAATATTTTAAACAGTCTAAAAAGTCCGTGCTACGTACAGGGAAACAGCAGAAACATATTCCGTACAGGGTGTATAACTAACCGTACAGACGAAAAGTGCCAACTTTGCAGGGCGACAGCAAGGTGTACAGAGGTAGTATTTAGAATCTGAGGCCAGAATAATGTAGATACAGAGGTAACGGATGTAACGGTAGTAATTTGGAGGGGTGCAGCGGGGTAGAGGAAAAGAAAAGAAAAGCTGTTTATATATAAGATGTAACACACTAAACCGCATTCTTAAGGAAGCACGGCGTTAGGCTAGCACCTACGCTTCTATCTTCGCCCCAGACAAGTTCTAGCTGACTTACTTTACGAGATCGCGCACGCGTATCGATACAGGCAGACTAATCTAAACTAACTAGGGTGAAGTAAAACCTAAGATAACGTGCAAATACCTAGGACTAACTATAGACACGAAGCTATAGTAGAAGGAATACCTAGAAGAGGTTAGATAGAAGGTAATAAAGACTATTAGTACACTTAGCTGCCTTAGAGGTTTAACCTAGGGTATAACCTTTACAGACATGCAGAAACTATATAAGGCTACTACACTTCTCTAGATAATATACGCGTACTTAATCTAGTCTAATACTAGTATTAAGGGTAAGATATATATAAAGAAGACACTTGACGTCTTATAAAGTATATAGGTAAAAGTAGTAAGAGCTATCTATAGGGCGTTTAAGGCTACTTCTAGAGTAGCGCTTAACTATTAAATAATAGATTTAGACATATAATACAGACGTTATTACCTAACTTCTCATATATCAAAATATTATAGATACAGCTAGCCTTTAGATACGTAGTATAAAATCTACTACTATAATAAGAAACTATATTAGATATATTAACTCCTAGCAGACGATCTATAATAATATAAAGAGCTAACGCAGCTAGGGCTTTAACAGATAGGAGCTAATCCTACCCTTTATAACCCTAATATAGCAAACTAGCCCTAAGATATATATAGATAAGAACGCTAATAAGGTATAGAGCTGGCACGATAGAGTAAATAAGACAGGTTAGAGCCTTAGTATCTATACAGATAGCAGCAGCATAGATAGTAAGGTAGGCGCAGCAGCAGTATACCTGCTTACCTAGCAGACTCGCACTGTACATATAGGATTAGACATAATCTTAATAGTATATGCCGCGAAGCTATAAAGTATAAGCCTAATACTATAGAGAGCACGAATATACGCAGAGCAAAGAGGCGAATAATAAAACGTCGCTATTTACACTAATAACTAGGCAGCTATCTAGTCTATAGCTAAAGCTAAGGGATAATTAGGAGCCTACATCCCTAAAGAGATTATATAATAAGTCTAAGAGCTCTAAGATATAGGACAACTAGTAACAGTAAGATAGATCCCTACCTACGTAGGAATCCTAAGAAACAAAGCTACAGACAGAGCTGCTAAGGACGCGACTAGATAGAGAGAAGACAGCCGTAGACGTCTGTTAGTAGATACACCGCCTAGACTCTACTAGCTTAGAACAGCTGTTAAGTAATAGTAAAAAACCTAGATAGAATAAGCGTAGAGAGCTAAGTAGTATGCAGAGATATAAGGTCACGCAACATATTAACACACACTACTATCTACTAAGAAGGTGCTCTAGCTCTATAAGAGACTTAGTAAAGAATAGAGCGTACTGCTAGTGCAGCTGCGCACTAAGAAAATTAGCCTTAATAACTTTCTCTTTAGTTAAGGAGTACTAGGCGTTACTAGCTCCTGCTGCCCGTGCGGCGAGAGGCGGCAGACCGTCGCTTATGTCCTCCTCCGCTGCAGGTTGTATATGGACCTCTAGAACTAGGTATTTAGTAACCTCTCTAGACAATATAACTACTAGGCTATCCTAAGTAAGCTATAGCTAGCTACTACAGCTATCCAGTTTATAGAGCAGACGCAGATCCTTAGGCGAAGGGGGTCACAGACGCGTAGACGACAGCCAAGCGCTAGGGGGAGACTGTAGGTATTGCAGCCGCAAAACACAAGGCAGCGTGCCTCTACAAGCCTAGAAGCACAGTATACTGTTAGTAGAACTATTATCTAGATAAGTGAGTAAGGCAAATGTAGATAGCGGTTAAGGGGAAACAGCAGGCCTCTAGGAATAGCTGGCTCTTATTTACGGAGTGACGTGGGGCGGCACGGATTAACGTCTGTGCCGCGTCGGCTGTTAGCTAAGCCAGCTAACCGGGCATAGGTGCGGAGAAAACGCGGCTGAAACCGAGTAGGACAAGATCAATCAATCAATCACCCTTTTCTCCTTCTTCGTGCTACGTCTTGTATCTAGTCTTGTCCCTAGCTAAGCTAATACTATTGCTATTCGTTACTCGAGCATCGCTGCTGAACCAGATCGCAGCCGAACCCTGACAACCAGTACGAATGTACTGGTACGGTACTGGTACGGTACGTACTGGTAGAAACGTTACTTGGATCCATCACATAGCACTGCCTTTGCAAGGATACCATCTCTAGGACAGACGTTGGGTTCAGCACATCTAACAGTGACATCGCAAGGTGTTTACTAGGAGAGTTCTTCAAACCTCCAGCGGATATCGTGGAGGACAAGGAAGAAGAGAGACCCAGCGTGATCCTGCCAATAGAACCACTGTCGGAAACCGAAGTGCACAGGGCAATATTCGCGTCCAGCCCATACAAGGCACCAGGACCTGACGATTTTCTAGCTATTGTGTGGCAACAACTGTGGCCGGTACTCAAACACCACATAGTAGCGCTGTTTAGAGTATTCCTCTAGACCGCGACACTCTCCAGGGCGTGGAAGATTGCGAAGATTGTGCCTCTGCGGAAACTAAACAAATCAGACTATACAGTAGCAAGGGCATGCTGGCCTATCTCTCTCCTCGCTACCTTAGGACAGTGTGGCCAATGGATGGAAGCTATTTAGATTGTCCATCCAATCCGCTTCGTTTTAGATTAGATTAGATTGGATAGAGGAATCCAATAAATCTAAATTAAAATTACTGCCGCCAAATTATAGTAGAGATTAGAGAACAAGGTATTATAGTGCTAATGCGTAAGCTATATTTACTAGATAAGCAGAATAGCTAATTCCAAGCGAATTTCTTCGCATTATCGTAAAGATAATTCTAAGTACGGGGCGACAGATACTCCGTGCATAAGCCACTAGAATTATAGCTATTTGCTTCCTTATAAAACGAGCCTAAGGTGACGAAGTCTGAGTTGTAAGGCGTTAAAGGTGTCGCACCTTTTTAAAAAAATTAGCTCTAGATCTAATATGCTTTATTAAGTTATTATTCTTATTTTACTCTCCGCAGTAGTTATCACTACTGTTATTACTGCGTTACATAACATCACTATTACCTCTTACAGTTAACGCTTTACGGTTATTTGAGGGGGAGAAGGTTGCTCTATCTGCTCCTTTAACATGCTCTGCACTGTCTGCACTACTCTCCGCGGTAGAGCCCTAAAATAATTCTCTTACACTTATACTAATCTTTCTCTAAATAGGATAGCCAAGCTTTCGTCGCTAATAAGTCCTATTATACTAATTCGGACTACAATTAGTTATAGGTGCAATAGAGGCTGCTTCCCAGGCATTTAATCCCTTTGTTACGTTTAATAAAGAGGATTTAAGGATAGTTCTGGGCGTTTAGCGTGCCGACAGAGGAGCAGGGGATAAAGAAAAGATTCTAGCTCTGTAAGGAATATTATCTAGCTAGGAAAGGTAGCTATTACAACACTAACAATAGTACCTCTGCTGTAAATACACATTTACAAGATATCTATTATCTAGCCTAGGATAAAGATAACAAAGAAGTTATTAATAATACCTTAAAGAGGTAGCTCTAGATAATAAAAGGCAAGCCCGCTCCCTCTACAGCAGAGACTGCTAGCCTTAACGCGTCTATTCCTTAAGAACAGGAAATTATAAACTATTTAGCGCTTAAATTTAATATGAATTAATTCTAGAGGCTTCTTATTTGTTAGATTCTCTATAATAATGTCTCCTTTCGTTAAGTTAATAGTGTAGCGTTCCGTGAGCTCATTAGATACCTCTCTTCCCGTGCAGAACCTGCAATACCTTCCTATACCACAATTTCAGCTTAGGTAGCTTATAGTTTTAAGCTTTATAAAGCGACAGTAAAGAAGGAGTTAAAAGATACTTTAAGTAAAGTCTACTTCGCATTTAATCTCTAGACCTCCAGAAACCTATTATCCCTTAACAGTATTATCGCTTACTTTCTTAATAAGGACTTTAAGGCTTAATACATCCTTCTCCTAACTCTAGAGCAACTAAGCTTACACGCAGGTATTAACATCGCTAATAGGGTTAGTAAGGTTATTAACAACTTTAAGGTTATAAACAAGATTAGATACTTTATACTTAATAACGCTTTAAATAATAATACAGTAATAGATGCTCTTATAGAGACGTATAGTTTTAATGCTATTAAACGACGCCTTCGCTGCTCTAGTTATATTATTAATCTTATTACTTACTATCTTCTTTTTAGCGTAGACCTAGATTTATTCGAAATAGAGGATTAGATGCTAATAATATTAAAGAGAGTTTAAGGCATTAGAGAAAAAACGGACTAGTTAGTAAACTTTATAACCTAGTTGTTTAGACGTATTTAAGTCCCTAACGACGAGCTAGATAGATTACAGGTAAGTTTACTGCCCTTCTGGCAAATTTAGTTCTTAATATACTGTAGCACAGCAGAAATACATTAAAGAATCTAATAGTAAGGCTAATAAAGCTGACCTTAAGACTTACAAGCTCTGCTAAGATAATAATACACGCTAGAATAGCGTCTATAATATGCTCCGTCGTGCGAATAAACTCTATAATGCTCTTAATTATTAGCTTAAATTAGAAGAGAGACTAATTAAATAGAATAATGCTAAGGGTACAAAGTTGCTAGTTAAGGATGCAGCAATCTGCAAGGACATCTTCACAGATAGGTTAATAGAAAAGGACTAGGACATACTCTCTAAGTATAAAAGACTGCTTAGGCTATGTTATGAGGCGACGCTAGATCTACAGGGTCGACTAGGTGATAGTACATCCAGCAGGCTGACAAACGTTATTCAGGATATCGAGTACATTCTTAAAGAGCTAACTACTGTTTATACCTTATACAAATCTGCAGCAGAAGATATTATTTAAGGGGAATAGCATTTTAAGGCCTAAATTAAGCTTATAATTAATAAAGCTTAACAGTATTACTAGAAGCTTAGAGACTCGCCTGTCTACCTTACTACTGTTATTTTTAATCCTGCAAAGAACTAGGATTATCTTAAAGAGTTCTAGAACAAGCAGCTAAAGTAGATCAAAGACAGGCAGAGAGTAGTTAAAAGGCTCTAGCTTAACAGCTACAAGTAACAGCCTATTTCAGATACCCTAAAAGAAGAACCTGCGCGATAGTAAGCCTACAGGCATTCAAGCGTATTAAATAAGAGGTATTAAAGCTGCGCAGACAACTAACTGTAAGAAGAGAAAGGATAAATATAACTGCTATTGTACTTAAGGGCAGATCGAGTGTAACAAGCCAATCGCCTAGTAGACAACAACTAGCAAAGCCCAGTATCCGCAGCTTGCGCAGATAGCTATTAATATTCTTAGTAGTCTAGTAATAAGCGACGAGCTAGAAAGAATATTTAGTAGATTAGGCATAATAATAACTAACTGCCGCAATCATCTACTGTATAGTACAGCATAGGCAGCACAGTGTCTGTATTTATAGGATAAGGCCGGTATTATTAACATAAGGCAAAAGCTAGTTAAATAAGAAAAGACGTTATATTTTGTAGCAAGATCTCTATATTATACTTTAGATTAATCTATTATAACTATTTTCTAACGAAATTATCCCTATAGGCGTTGTAGAGATTTCTATAATACATATTAATCACCCGCTCAGACTACTATAGCTAAGGCTGAATAGATTAAACTAGATTAGATTTAGATTGGACTAGATACCCCTGGATTTTGTGGCGTTGGATTGGATCGACGATCCGTTCCATCCATTGGCCACACTGCCTTAGGAAAGAACCTAGAGGCAATAGTAGCAGAAAGATTATTATTCCTAGCTAAGACGCTCCGTCTGCTTCTAAAGAGCCATTTTAGGGCAAGAGAAGAAAGATTAACAGCTTAAGCCTTAACTATTCCCTAGGAAAGCGTCTTCTAAGCCTAGAGAGACAGAAGAGTTCTAAGCTTAGTTACTTTTAATATAAAGGGCGCTTATAATAGCGTTAATGTTACTGTGCTTGCTAGAAGTCTATAGGACAGGAGAATCCCTGGCCAATTAGTGGACTGGATCGTCAACTTCTGCAGCCAACGAAAAGCGTCAGTGGTAGTGAATGGCAATACTACGGAGATAATGGACCTACCGCAGGCAGGGCTACCCCAGGGAGTTGTTTCTGAACAGCATGTGATGAGGTGGCGTATATGCCTATAGGCAAATACGCCACGATGAAGTCTGTGGTTTGTCTGCCTTTATAGGCAGATACAGCCCACGTGTATATAAGTGCTCAGAACACTATAGGTTAATCTATACACTTAAAGAATTACATTTTTAACTTAGGGATCCCCGCTATCTCCTATCCTATTCCTTTACTTTAATGCGGACTTAGTCTTATCTAAGTTAATGTCAGGACACAGGTCTGCTCCCACTGCGCCAAACAACCAAAAAGGTAACAATGATCTGCTATCTGCAGATTATGTTGAACAGAATAGTACTTAACGTCGTACTGGTGACCAGCCAGCGGCTACCTTAGCTCTCCGCCTTGTAGCCTGACAGTTAAACTATAAGAAAAGGGTAATAGCTTTTATAGATAACTGTTCTACTTAAGTTACTAAAGTATTAGTAGAAGAAAATACCACTTTACTATAAAAAATAGTGGTAGTAAAAGTAGAGTAATAGGTATAGAAGAGCAGTACCTTATTTAAAGCTAATAAAACAGCCTTTATCTACTTTACACGCAGGAATAATATAATATTAAACTAGCTAATTATTATTAATAGAGAAGTAATCTATCTATAATTAGAGGTTAAAATTCTTAAGGTAGTCTTTAATAACCTAGGGTAAACGTAACACTATAGGACCCTTTAGGCTACTATAAGTTATAATCTTACAGACTTGAAGTTAGCTAGCTAGTAATAAGAAGGTTAACAGTTAGGAAACGGCTCTTGAATACGAAGGACCGTGGGGACAAGAGTAAGGCAGGTCCTGGACGGTATAACTATAAGGAGTAGTGAGGACAGAGTTGAGAGGGACGAAGCTGCGTTGGGCTTGGAATGAAGCGTGGGTGTACCGAAGTCTAAGCGATTAGGTCAGATGGGATAGTCAGCCTACGGGCCTTCTGGGCACCCTGTGGCGTAAGAATCAATCAATCAATCAATCAATCAATCTTAAACAAACAATCAACATGATATGCACTTCTATCAACATGATATGCACTTCTATCAACATGATATGCACTTCTATCAACAATTTCTTTGTGCACCCACCAAGGCTTACATATTTCTTGGCATGAACTCAACGTTACAGATATCCAAGACCATAGCGCGAGAGCCGATCCAATTCTTAATAATAGAGCAGATACAATGTGGTGTATTTGTCAAGCCGATCAGCTAGGTAAGGGGACAAGCCTAACTTCTTGTGCATCTAAGTCTTAGCTGGAGATGAATGACTTTTGCCTCGGTCCCAGAGAATCGTAAGAGGCTGAGATGAGTTTTGGCATGAACCGGAGTTAATGCAACACGGGGCTTGATGAAGCACGCTCCACTTTCATGCAGGTTAGAGCCGTCCCGTCTATCGGAAATGTTCGCCTCCACGGCTGTATGCCCGCCGGCGTTAACGGACTCACCGGGCATAGCTAACGGCTAGCTAACTTAGCCTCGACCGGACCAACCTGTTTTCCCTCGGCTGTGTTTTGGCACGCCATCATTGCACAGGGTGCAGTGGCGTCATACTCAAGCCCCTACATCTGTATAAAGACCAACCTCCATCACCTTCGGCTGCGATGAAAGGCGACGAAGCCATACAATTTCACACAGCTCATCGTTTCCATACCGCTCTCTACAAACCTGAATCCATCTAAACCGACATGGCGCCCCCGAACAAGCTCCTGAGTCGCAAGCTGGCGAAGAATGGCCCCGAAATCAGCGCCGTCGGCTTCGGCATGATGGGTTTGAGCATCGCATACGGTGCCGCGGGGTACGTGAGCTTCGAGCAACGAATCCCAACCGATGTAGTCGCCTACTGACTTACTACCAGGTCCGACGAAGAGCGATTCCGTGTCCTCGACCGCGCCTGGGAGCTCGGGTGTACGAATTGGGACACTTCGGACTTCTACGGCGATTGTGAGGACCTGATCGGCAAGTGGTTCAAGTTGCACCCGGAGCGCCGGCATGATATCTTCCTAGCCAGCAAGTTCGCCATCAAGGTTGCCGTCAAGGAAGACGGCTCGTACGACTTTTCCGTTGATTCCTCTCCCGAATCCTGTCGGGCGGCCTGTGAGCTGGCTCTCCAGCGAATGAATGTAGACAGCATCGATCTGTACTATATCCACCGTCTCGACAAGGCCACCCCCATTGAGAAGACAATGGAGGAGTTGAGCAAGCTGAAGAAGTGAGTTTCTTACAAACCCGTTCTCCCTTCCATCATTAATAGCTGTACAGCGAAGGAAAGATCAAGTACATTGGCATTTCTGAGTGTTCGTCGAGCGCTCTGCGACGCGCCTACGCCGTGCACCCTGTGGCCGCCGTGCAGGTCGAGTACAACCCCTGGGATATTGACATCGAGAATGAATCGGGCACCGACCTTCTAGCCACGGCCCGGGAGCTGGGCGTGACCGTGTTCGCCTACTCACCTCTAGGTCGTGGCATCATGACCGGGAAATACAAGTCAAAGGATGATTTCGAGCCGTCCGACACCCGCCGTTTCTACCCTCGTTACAACGACGAGAACTTCCCCAAGAATTTGAAGTTGGTAGAGAAGTTCCAGGAGATGGCTGCCCGCAAGGGTTGCACCTCTGGACAGCTCGCCTTGGCGTGGATCTTAGCGCAGGGGGATGATATCATTCCAATTCCCGGTACGAAGAAGATCAAGTACTTAGAGGAAAACGTTGCTGCGGTCAATGTGACGCTCACTAAGGAGGAGGAGCAGGATATCAGGAGGATGGTGAACGAGGCTGGAATCGCTGGTGATAGATTCGAGCGGTTAGGTCCTTATAGCGACTCCGCGCCTTTGTAAACGGCATACAGTCATCGCGACAGCGAGGTAGGAAGTTTGCAATGATCAGGGAAGTTAACCATTTGAACGTGGCTCCAACAGCTCCTCTCCAGTATCTTCTTATTTGTCCAGAGTGCCGAATGCCATATTGCCGAAGACGACGGGAAGTGCACTTTTCGATTACGTAGACATCTTTTGAGAATGTGATTATAGGTTGAATGGGAAGCTCTCGTTGCATACCAATTTCCACAGTGGTCCTAGGCTATTAACACTCGATCCCCTCAGCTGATTGTGGGGTCAATTGATGTTAACTCCAGTCGGTCTACTGATGCTGACATGAAGGTTATGATCATGCTCGATAAAAGAGTTCTGATTGAAGGACGTCAACAGTGTGAGGCGCTGAGATGCCCAGGAGCGTTGTCTCTGCTAACGGGAAGGTATATACATCATGGCATCGCAGGGAGGGAACTACTTTTTCGTGCCACTAACAACGCGTCGTCTCGAGCCTCAAGGGTGTTTCGTTGACCATTTAAATCCCCTCAACCGCATACTCGTAACACCGGTTCACAGCTCCAGCTTGAGGCAAGCGCAAGGATCTTGGCAAACGCGACGCAGACTGCCGACACTGAGTCTCTCACTTGTCGCTCCCAGCCGTTTTCCCCTTAGATAGTTTGACTTTAACATCTGTCCGTCTAAGCGCACAATGTTCAAGATTTTCTATCCAGCATAGCCAGTTTCTCAATAGCGGCCGACGCGGCCGATTTCGATCATCCACCAGGCCTACATGTCTTCCCCGTCTTCGTAGACCCCACGGGCTGCATAATTGACTTTTGATTCGAGGTTATAATTTATAGAACTAAACGGCAGCCTCTTCTTTAGGGTATTTGATTATTCACCTATGTATTTCGTGGAAATAGCTACAAACTTGATGGTGAGACTGGGCCCTTGTGGCGATTTTCCAAGAGCTTCGCGAAAGCATTCAGTGATCGATGGATCAAGTCCGCCATTTGCCACACGCTCTCTGACTTATACAAGGTGCCCCACAGACCGACTACCTCCGGTGACAGGGCACTCATATGGGGTGACATTCTTTCCAGACCCCCCCTATAGTTCGATTCTACCACCAACTGCACTGCAAAGCTGGGCGTGTGTTCTTCTACAGCGTCTAAAGGGGGACTTGGGTTGGGTGCGCTGACAGCCTCAAGCCACTTCGCCAATAGTACTGCACACTCCAATGAACATAGGGCGCGTTGGTTAGACCAATAGATTTCTTGCGTTCGTGCAACGTAATGTATGCCCCAGAGTTACACTATGGATGGAGTTCCACCAAGAAAGTTCCATTCCGTCCACGCTAAATTCCTTCCATAGAATGGAATTATTCCAATAGAACGCTGTAAATAGTTAGAGCCGGCTACATCTACACGAGTTACCTAATTTAGAACCCCGTAATAATTTCTTAGTTTAGTGACATATAGATTACAGTTCCTAATAACCCCGCATCCTAACGTCAGACCATCCTTTCAAGTAAGATTCCTTGACGCCTATGCAACACCACTCAATAACGCAATAAGAGATTTTAGGAAGTGAATTAATAAACGTCTTTCTCTACACCTTTCTTACCTTCTAGGGATTTTCCTACTTCTCAGTCGGGTGTAGAGCTACCTATTTCTAGATCCTAGGGCTCCGCCTTCGACATATAGAGGGATGACGAATTAACGCTTACCTTCTTTAACCCAGAATTGTCCCTGTACTAACAGGGTATCAAAATACAGACAATAGTAGTTTAAATATTAATCTATTAATAAAGGAAGCAGTTTAAGCTCCTTTTAATTACTCCTAAGTTAACTAGAACTCTTCTGTAAGTTATAGGTAAACTTAAGAACTTAAATAGTTAAGAATAAATACATAGTAGTAGAAGTATAGGGTGCTATTAGGTAGGAATTATATTAATACGTGCAGGAAGTTAGTAAAGGGGTCTTTCTACTTATATAAGATATATTACTTAGAGTGCCTAAGTATATTAAGTAGCTATTTTAATATTATAAATAGATTAAAAGGAGTACTCTAGCACTTCTAGAAAGCTTATTATACTACGTATTTAGATAAAGAAAGATCTAAAACTATATCTAAGCCTATTATTACTAATACTTTTAAGCGTCTTAATATATCTAATATTAAATAATTAGATATTTACTATTACCTCTTATAACTTTTTAACCTAGCTATGCTGCGCAGGGACGTCCTAAGATAGATAATATATAAAAATATACCTTTTACTAAGCTTTAGAGCCCCTATTTTTATTAGATCTCTTCTTAAACTTAGCTAATTTACTTATATAAAATTATCTTAAGTAATATAATAATAATCTAGTAGGCTATTAATAAATTTAAGCTATATAAATTAGAGATTAAGGAGTATTTAAAGAAGGTCGTCTTACGTATTTACTTTTCCTTTTACCTCTAAATAAGTTATAGTTAAAAGTCCTATAATAGTATAACTACTTACTTTACTAATTAAGATAGTAAGTATAGGTTAATATTACTTACGCTTACTCAGATAGATAATTACTATAGTAGTGCTAATATTACTAATAATACTGTCTCTATTATTAATAACTATAATATTAAAGATAAAATTAAGTACTTTATTACTAATAATATATTAAAAAATAATACTATAATTAACACTTTAGGAAAGTATATAGGCTTTAACGCTATATAGATAAGACTACGCTACAGCAGCAATATTATTAACCTTATTACTTAACGGATCCTCTTTAAGAAGGACTACACTATATTTAAATTGCAGCTTATTTTAACCTAAAGCCTTAAAGAAGAAGTAAAAGTTTAGAGTAAGAAGAGACTAGTAGGGATAATCTATACTATTATAATATAGATTAACTATTCTCTAGGTTATATAAAATAGTTTAAAGGATATAGGAGTAACTCCAGAATAATAATAATTAAAACTAGTTTAAAAAGGCACGCGTTCTAGCGTTAGTTATTAATAATTTAATGCAGTAAGTTTTAAAGTTTTTAGTATTAATACCTACCTTATTACCTATGTAATTATTACTTAATATATATGTATAATATTATTTATCTATTCGATTTAGATAAGTATTATATAATATTTCTAATATAATAAGATTATAACTTACTAGATTACCTATTGTAGTAGTTGAAAGGCTAGCAGTGCGCCTATTTTAAGGTATATCGCCTCTAAGAGATTACGGATTACGCTGCTTAGCTATAGTTCTGTTAAGCGTGTACTTTTTAACTCTCTGTTATCTACTATATCTACTATAACTCTATTTTTCTTTACTATAATAGTGTAACTAGCTAGAATAGTACTTTAAGTATATTCTTAAGAATCCCTAAACTCTTATAACGTAAACACATAGCGAGTCGCGCCCCTAAGCGAGTTGCGCGTATGTTAGTCGCGTAGTATAGGTTTAGGAACGTTAAAGATTCTAGTAGTAGGTTTATTACTTTATATTTAATTAGCTTATATTACTATAATTATAAGCTAAATATTACTCTTATTTAAAAGTATTCTAATTATTAGTTATAGAATTGTTCTAGATTAAAGTAGGATAGGTTAAGAAAGTTGATAGGACGCGCGACTCGCTTAGGGGCGCGACTCGCTACGTGTTTACGTTAACGTGAATTATATGTGCTCGGCTTTAAAACGGAGATAAAATCGCGCTTTGCGGGGTTTCACGCTAGGCTAAAACGCCATGCCGTTTTAAAACACAAGTCCTCCTGGCACACTCTTCCAGCCCTTTTCAATCTGCCATGCGTTCGCTCATTGCCACAATTCTGACACGAAGCTGTTAATATGGTTGCCACTTCTCTTTCAATGCCAGATTATCTTCCCTGCGCTATCCCTAGTGACCTGGAGCGCCGTCGGAAGCGGGCGGCTGTAGCGTGCACGGAGTGCCGCTCCCATAAGGTACGCTGTGATGTACTCGGCGGACTGCCTTGTGTCAGATGCCGCATCGAAGGCATCTCATGCACTACAGAGATTCGGAAACGCAGGTCAGTTTGCTCGAATTACGCCTACCTCTTAAGATGCAGGCTTACTCTTACTGGCTTCTTAGAGCGATCGCTGATCAAAGCGACACGGGCGTGATGGATTTTCCAAACCTTTTTGTAAACAGCAACGCCTCAAACGTTCCCGTGACCCCATTAACAGTACATTCTATGAACGACTTTGGCTTTTTTCATAGTACACTTTCCCCTACTTCAGAGCAGATCCTTTCAGGAATTGCTATTCCCATAGCTGAGGAACAAACACACATCGAGCCCGAACAAGCTATCGGCGAGAGACATGGTGCCGATGGTTCGGACTCAACTTGTAGCCTAGGGATGATCAGTGGCAATCTACGCTCGTTTGCACAGTGCAGCGAGCGTCTTCCTGAAGAAGATTTTGCGTACCTGTCATCACGACGGGTTTTTGATCTTCCGCCCCCTATGGTCCAGGATGAGCTTGTCGATGCGTACTTTCTATACGTCCAGCCTCTATTGCCCATTCTCAACGAACGGGAGTTCCGCAACGACTACACTGTGGGTCTCCAAACAACAGATTTACTCCTTTACAGAGCCATGATATTCGCGGCGACTTCGGTACGTAAGGGTTCGCATGCTATCTCAGATCTGGTTTGACTAAATATGATAGTACCTAAGGGAGGCGAGTATAGAGGAATGCGGTTTCTCATCCGTAACAGAGGCACAAGCTGCGCATTTTGAAAGAGCAAGGGTATGTATGATTGCGAAACATTATTTCTGCATTTCTGATCTGGGCTCACCAAGCTTTTGTTTGACTTCGATGTCAATACGACCAAATTGTCCCGATTACAGGCTTTACTGATGTTTTCGTACTGGGTCCCCGCGCTTGAAACTCAACCTTCACGTGGCAACAATTTCTGGCTCAGTGGAGCCCTGGCCCTTGCAAAAGATCTCAATCTAAACAAAGAGGAAACGATTTATAGTTCAAATATCGCACGTGGACAGTTACTGAGACGAGTATGGTGGGCTTGTGTTGTGAGAGACATGATTCTTGCCTTTACTTATAGACGAGCACCCTTGGTCAATCCCCGGGATCACAACGTGGAAAGACTCGCTCTAGAAGACCTTTTGGACGAATCCCACGCTGCGGGAGCTTACCAAGGACTCTCAAGAGAAGTCGCCGCCAAACTCTTCATTCATTTAACTGATTTGACGACCCTGGGGTACAAACACCTGTACGCGAGATTTGCCCCGGGAGCAGCGTCGATGGAGATTAGAACAATCCCATCGCTTATGGAGCATCTCTTGGACGTGGACCGAGCGAATACGGAACTGAAAGTTTGGAAGCAATGTTTCCAAACCGAGGATCTGAGCTGCTTGGATGTGGGTGAGGAGATCTACAGATGTCTGATTATGCATCGGAATTTTGTGCTCGTTGGGTACAAGTGAGCACCCTCCCATAGCTTTTCGTCACGTTCATGTTGACAGACTGACGAAATCCTTTCAGCATCGTTTCGATCATTTTGAACCAGCCGCAACGACACATAGTTGATTTCGCAGTCAAGTCATGGTCTGGAAGCGTCCAGCTTTTGCTACAGTCATCCTGGGAGCGAACTCGTGCTGCAGCTTCTGAGACTATAAACTCAATTGAAGAGCTGGTCCGCTTGGGTCTTACCAAAAAACTCCATATCTCTTTGTGTGTTTCCCATCCATTGATACCTTTGACTACCAAGCTTTCATGTGCGATGACTAATGGACATGAAAGGTCTTCTATGCTTGCTTGTGCAACTATGATCAAACTCTTGGACTTTCGCCTGCGGAATCTGACGGAAATCCGAAACAAAGATCCTTCGATGCGATTGTGCTTTCACGCGCTCGAGTCAATGAAGCAGCGGTTTCCAGTTGTCGGTGTTCTGATACGGACTGTCAATGCGGCTGTTGAATCTATTGATGCGGATCCCAGAGTATCCGCGGAGGGAACGCAAATTGTATGTCTTCGCCCTAGCCATGCACAGCAGCTTGCGGGCGGTGGAGCGTCGATAAGTCAGCTTCTTGCCATTGTACGAGCTACATCATGCTTTGATCAGGCTATGATGAACAATGGAGTTGTCTCAGAGGTGGATTTAACCCCATCGGCTCTGCTGCAAGGGTCGCCTCTGAAGGATTGAGCTGGTATGCTTGGGTGAAAGTTTCCCATGGCTGTCCGACTGGAGATGTACAGTAGTCGATGATATTCGTGTCATGTTGGCATAAGCGACCGGCCAATACATCTGGTGACGTGTGGTCACTACCTATTACCCCAAGGTAACACGTGAACGATTATATTTGAAGGAGGAGAAACTTGGCTGACTTGAAGGTCTCAGGGAGAGGGGGCTATATGTACAACTGTCCAAAACGCTGCTGAGCTAACCTGTCGCCTATCCATAGCCTACTAGATCAAAATTCGAAATCAGCCCTGCCATGCGCCGTTCATGTGTCTATGGTGTCTTCTCTGGCCACTTCAAATGATCGAAATACCATGTCAAATCCTTACCCTTGATATCGTCTCTGATATACCCATTTCCAAGGTACGCAAATCGGTAATATTGTATATCAAAGTCCTCGTATCGTACCTTCCGAAGGAGTTCATGCCAATGCAGGCGTGAACCTGGGTATTGGGCGCAGACAGGTCCCACAACACGGCCATTCTTGTACCAAGATGCACAGGGTTGACTGTAAACTAGTGGCCTCATGAACGAGTGCTGTTGATAATAATGTTCTATGGCAACCTCGGCTTTGGGCTCAGTCGATCTGATGAGCTCGCGCTGCAATTTCTTTAAGATCTTTCGTACCCATCAAAATTGCCACTCTACTATTGCAAAAATGCCACCGTGGCTGCCAGGGCTTCCTGGACCGGGAACATCTGGTACGATCAGTTTTCTCCGAAGGCTTCATCCAGGAAAGAGTATCAACGTACAGGCGAAATTAGGAAAGAATGGTGTCATTATACCATTATAGGGCCAAGGAAAGCTGCTCATAAAGGTTTTGGGGTCTATCTTAGACCGGCCTCTCACGGGAAAGGTGGGTGCGAAGCTCGTATCGTAGCCGGTTGCGCATATGATGACATCCGCGTTATGTTCTTTACCTGTGCTATCGACAATTCCATCTTCAGTAAACAGAGCGACAGCTGAAGGGATGAATTGCACATTGTCCTTGTCGAACGAGCGCATGTATTCGTCGCCGGGCGACAGCCGCCGACAGCCTAGGCCAAAGTTAGGAATCAGCTGATCCGCGATGCAACTTCTGCCAATAATTTTACGCATTCGAGCTTCCACGTTGTCGCGAGCAAGCCGTTGTACTTGTGAGTTCTGATGTTGCTGATTGATATTGCTCAGTTTTGTCATTCCGAGTCGCATCGGAGAGAACGTACCATGGGAAACCGACCCCCAAGATCTGCCTCTATGAGTCGAATATATTCTTCGAGAGCTTCAGGATCGGACCGAAATTGTTGCTTCTGGTCTTCAGAATCTGGACAATCGTTAGCATCTTCCCAAACAGGAATGTTAGGTTTATGCACATTTGAAGTTGGCACCGTTCGGTCCGGCATACTTTGCAGAGAACCTGGGCGTGAGCCACACAGGTGAACGTACAAAATTGAGTAGTTTACCAACGCCTATGTACCCAACATTAATATTGCACCCTCAATGACTGATTCAGGGGTCCCCACACAAGGTTGAATACTCGGCACAAGCTGAACAGCGGATGAGCCGGAGCCGATGACAGCCACGGTTTTACCAGCGAGGGGCACGGCGTCGTCCCAAGGGCCGGTGTGCATGAGCTTGCCCTTGAATGTCTCCAGACCCTCAATATTCGGCCATTTAAGAATACTGATGAATTTGTCAATCCCGCGCTCTATTATTCTGTGCCACTTGTTTGCCTACCTGATAGGGCCGCTCGTATTTATCAAAAAATCAGCTTTATCGGCGAACCCGCTCCCGTCTGGCCGCCGAATGGCGCAGAACCACTTGGATTCCTGTTCGTCCCATACGCAACTTAGAACTTCATGTCTCAGCTTGAAGAAGCCATGTAGGTCAAATTTATCGACCGTTCCCTGCAAATAGTGAAGTATCTCCGCAGCTGGAGAGTAGCTATGGGCCTCACATTAGCCCGAACATTCACAGACACTAAGGCGACTTACAAGGAGCTCCAGTCGGGAGTGCGATTCCAGTAAAACTGATAGCAATGCGACGGGATATCACAGGCGCATCCAGGGTACTTACTCATTAGCCACGTTCCTCCAATCCCGGTGTTCTTCTCATATACAACCAGATCAATGTTCTCCATGAGTTTTCCGATCTGGTATGCGGCTTGTATACCACTAGCTCCTGCTCCTGTAGCTATAACACGAATTTTGCGATTGGAGTATATTGGTTGCTCGAGGACTTTGTAGTTGTAGAAAGTCTGCCGATACCAGGGATTCGGATGCGCCTCATCTGCTGTTGATTCGACCTTTTCACTTTTAGTGTTGTCAACCAAATGCTGGGGTTGCGTTACCTCCTTTACTTGGCTGGGGCCCGAAATTTTTTGCTCCCTTCTTTTGTCGAATTTCATCATGATAGATGGATTCAAGGTAGTCGGAGGGTGGAGGTTGTTCACTAAACGGGCCACCATTCGCCCCATGCTTCAGTCATCTCGAGATTGCGTCAGGTGAGTCTCGACTGTCTGAATATTTTCAGATGTCCAACTCATGACATATGATATTATAATGACTCAAAAGGGTATAAGCATAATCTCACATGTTGGCGAGGACGGGCCGAAGGTGGATGAGCTAAGCATCCCAAGGAATGTAATTCCGTGGCACACATCCCGCGGACCGTGGGCCGCGGCAACCCCTAATTCCATTTCAAGAAGTAGGTGAGTAATACTTCTGGTCGGAGTACATCTTGTACAATTTTCGTCCCACAGCATTAGCATACAACCTCACACTAGTATTCAGAATGACTTTGTTAACAATTTTCCCGAAGTTCGAAACACTTTCTGTTATGACATTAATGATTCTACTCACAGCACCTTTGGCGGTATGCATGTCGTTCTTTCTACATTCGTACAATCGCATCGTAAATTCGCTTTACATGAATGAGCTAATAGATAATTGTCTATAGTTATACACAGCAAGTCGCATTATATACTTGCTTTTCTTTCATCCGCTTGCCAATTTCCCCGGACCCAAAGCTGCCGCTCTATCGAACGTTAGTCATTTCACTTCCTTCCCACAAAACCCATATCGACATGCATACTAATCTTCTCGCAGATCTGGTTCGCTCAGGCAGTCTGGAGCAAACGAACACCCTTTTGTATCACGGAGCTGCACCAGAAATATGGTATGCATTCATTCCTAATAAATCAGCCTAAGCAAAAAAGTAATTGAGCATAGGACCTGTCGTTCGCATTGCGCCGAACGAACTCTCTTTTGACGCTTTGTCGTCTCGCAATGCCATCTACGGCCATGCTGCTTCTCGCAACTTCCCGAAGGCTCCGCTATACGACGGTTTCGTGAATGGAGGAGAGCCTTCTCTAGTTGCCGTAAGAGATCCTGTCGCTCATGGGAAGAAGCGCAAGTTCCTTGCTCATGCGTTCTCGGCCACTGCTTTGCGAAGCCATGAGCCCACTGTTCAATCCTATTGCGATCTGTTCGTTCAGCAAATCACTGCGCATGGCAGCAGCACCAGTGGTGTGGACATAACGCTGTGGTTCCAATGGTTCACTGCAGACATTGTTGGAGATTTAGCATTCGGAGAATCTTTTGGATGCTTGAAGAATGGCAAGACATGCTTCGCTGTGTCTGATGCTTCCAAAAACTAATGGCGGCATAGTTAGCACACACCCTTGGGTAGCGCTCATCCACGACCACGCTTCGACTATCATCTGGGGCGATGTCCTTCGGCGGTTCCCATGGATACAGACGCTAGTTCGACCCTTTTTAATAAGTAAAGAGATGTTAGCAGCCAGGCGCCAAAACTATGCATATAGCAAGGAAAAGGTTGCAAAGTAAGTCGCTCTATTACTGTGTTCCTCCATTGTAAGAGCTGTTTGACCAATGTATACAGGCGTATGGCCATGAAAACGGATCGCAAAGATTTCATGTCCTATCTGCTTGATCAGCCAGACGAGGACGGTATGCTTAACGAGCAGTTCCTTACCGTCTCTGCCTCTACCTTCGTGTAAGTGATTTTTCAAACCTAGCGTCTCTTGCTGAGCGATGTAGTGTAGCAGGTAGCGAGACAACAGCATCAGCGCTCTCCGGCATAACGTATTGGCTACTACGAACGCCTCAAGCAATGCAAAACCTAGTCACTGAATTGCAGAACCACTTTAAATGCGATCAAAATATCACTCCGCAAGCGGTTCAGGAGCTCCCATACCTGGCTGCCTGCATCAACGAAGGTCTCCGAATGTTTCCTCCGTCGCCCAATGGGCCCCCACGCGTGTCTCCCGGAGCGCAGATTAGCGGTTACTACGTGCCTAAAGGGGTAGGCAGAAATCCTGTGCCTTTTAAACAAGACATAGTGCTGACAGAGCGCTAGACCGAAGTTTCCTCTAACCCTGTGGCCATGAATAGGAATTCATATAACTTCAACCAACCGGATAAGTTCCTGCCAGAGCGATGGCTCGAGAAGGAGGATCGGCTGGCTGCAAGTCAGCCATTTCTTATTGGCCCAAGAGCTTGCATCGGTAAAAAGTAAGTGTTAGGCGATGCACTTAAATAAAGGTTACGGAATAGAAAGCTAACACGACCTTAATATAGTCTTGCAAATCTAGAGATGCGCCTTCTTGTGGCAAAACTTGTGTATAACTTGGACATGAAATTAGTCAATGATGAACTGGACTGGGATCGGGATACAAAAGTGGACACTTTCTGGTGCAAGCCGGCGATGTTCGTAAGAGTAGAAAGTAGGGGCAGACATATGATACCTGGGCCTCGCGAAAGTACCATCCCCTAATCCGACGTTTGCGGGGGAGCCCCAGGATAGAGCATATTATCAGAACGAAGACGCCTACTAGCGCAATGATGGCCTATATAGACCAGCGTATTGCTATCAATATGCTATGCCGGTTAGGCAGAGATGTGAACAGCCAAGCAATAATCAAGCACTTGATTGGTTGGCTTGACGATGGTCAATTCGATCAATCCAAGCCTCGTCGTAGTATTTTTGCAATCAAATCAAACCTTGATACGAAGCTTGATTAATCGGCTTGATTGGCTTAACGTTTTAGTGTTGCGGGAGTGTTTGGCAACATATTTCAGCTTCGATTACAATGAGGCTATCGAGTTTGGTGTACGAGCAATCTCTGTCCTAGAGGTGTCTAGCATTCCCACTAGAAATGCCCGTGTTTAGGCAGTGTTAAGCTAAACCTAATCAGGAAACAGAACATAGGAATACCGCAAATAAGAGACGTAGAATAAACTTATAGCTTTACACTCTTACTAAAAATTAGGGGCTATAAAAGAGATTCTAATAGCTCTATTTATATTATTACTATACGCTAGTAACTAGCTCTCTATCTAAAGAACCCTTATAGTTAGGTACACCTTATATAATAGATAGGTAGTTATCTATAAGAGTAGTAGCGCACAGTCTTATTTACTATAGTAACGCGACTCTACCTAAACTATAACTATAATAATAACTAAGTATAAATAATCTACTACCTATCCCCCTAGGGTATTATGGTGCCCAGATTCTTAACAGTGCTCAGCACCTAGCTAATTACTATCTAGTTCTTTAGTTTGTGCGCTAGAAGAAGTTAAGTTTCTAGAACTTATATAAAAAATCTAATTCTATCTAAAAGCTTTTCTATATTTTTTTCTATAAGGTAGTAATTACCTACTTTAGAGAGCTAAAACAAGAATTTACTTTTAGTACCTTTCTTAAGTAGAATAAGAATACTATAGTTATAACTACTATATCTACTATAGCTATAGTATACTCTTTATACTACTCTAGATAGACTATATAACTCTATTAATAGCTAGCAATTTACTTATTACTCTTATTAGCTTTTAGTTATAGCCTAGTTATCTTACCTTACTTAAAGCTACTTAGAGTTTAAAAGAAAGTAATATTTTAGTAGATTTACTAGTAAATTAGTAAGTATCTTATAACTTTAGCTTATTTTAGTAAGAATCTTTACTAAAAGATTACTACTATAGCTAAAGTTAGGCGCTGCTAATATAGTAGACTAAGATAGATAGTAGATAAAAAGTATTACGTAAATATCACGTACTACGTCTATATTATCTATTACTAAAGTTTATATATAAATTACTTAGAATAAAGCGCTTAGTACCTTAAGTATAAGTTAGCTAAGTAAGAGTATATAGTATTATATAATTATCTTTATACTTATAAGAGGTATTAGGCCTAGCTCTTATATAGTACGCTTGTCAGATAGAATACTCAAATGCGATGAGGTATGTTGATGGGTTTTATTTTATTGTATTGATGCTGTCCCCGTTCTTTTCTATTTTTTTTTGTCCTTTTTATGTAGTGTGTGTGCTAAGTGGTTACACCTGAGCTATGTGCTACAATATAGTATCGCGTACGCTCGCTGCTGTGCTATAGATCTAACAGCATACTCTTTCCAGGCACCTATCTTATATCTAACACACCCCCTCAGCTTAGAAACCATTTTAAGCTAGACAAGAACTACTTCCGTTGTCTTCTAGTAAATCTAGAGGTCGTGTACAGGGAGCATTAATCGCTGTCTAGCTACGCCTGTTCAATCTCTAGCTTCTCAATTTAGCTTTAGATCTCTTTAAGGCGTGCTGCTGTTATTTCTCTACTTCCTGCGAGCTCTATAAGGCCTATTCAGCTTAGAAACTATGTCTATTTATTAGCTAGCAACGCCTTTGTAAAGCTATTAGCTAGCATGTCAGCTAATTAGACATAGATGACCTAAATACTTCTTCTTAACACCTCCTGTCTTAGCTAATAATTATAAATGTCTACATGCCAGAGCTTAGTTTGCAGCCGTAAGACTTTATTATTAATTAGCTAGATAGTTTAAGTGTTATCGCATTATATTATAATTGTGTCTTTAGGCAGATTAATTTGCAGTTCCTTAAGTAGTCGTGATATAAATATAGCTTCTTTTACTACTTATAATAGCGCAAGAAGCTTAGCTTCTGTAGTTAATGTTATAACTGTATCTTACTTACTTACTTTCTAAGCAATCAAACCGCCGAATAACTTAATTATGTATCCCTGCGAGCTTTTTCTATCGATTGTGTTGTCTGTAAACGAGGCATCGCTTACTACTTCAAGACAGTCATCTCTACTAAGCTTAAGGGATCTTGATTTAGTGCTTTGGAGGTAAAGGAGAACTTAGTCAGCTACTGTATAGTGCTCAGTGCTAGGGTTCATAAGGAATCGGGCTAGTCTTAATGTTGCAAAGGCGATGTCTAGTTAGGTTGTAACAGCTACATATAGCAGAGATCTAATCTTGCGTTAGTACTTGTTAATTTCTAATAGAGTTGCTAGGCTGTCTTAGGGCTTTAGTTTAATAGCTGCCATTAGAGTGTTATGTTAGATGTCTTTTCTGTTAACTAAGCGGCTAATCTTGTCCGCGTATGCCGCTTATAATAGCTAGATCTTGCGCTGCTCTTAGTTCCTAATAACTTTAACTTTAAGAAACTATTAAAGATTATCTCTACCTGTAATAGAGTACTTATCTCTAAGATGTTAAATCGCTTATTAGGCTTTAGTCTCCTTCTGCTTACTATATGTAAGAATAATATCGTTAACATAGAAGAATATAATAATTCCGTCCTTAATTAGGCAGTATAGCTCGTGAGGGACGTTCTAAAAGCTAAGTTTCTTAAGAGTTAATGTAAATTCCTTTTACTAGAGGAGAGGGGAGATCTAGAGACTGTATAAAGCCTTATTTACCTAGAGTATTGTTCCGGGCTTTTAGTAGCCGTAGAGCATTCTTATGTATACTTCTTAATCTATAGTTACATAGACAAAGGCGTTTGTGACATTATATTACTTAAGCTCCAGATTATAGTAAGCTGCTACTACCATCAGCATTCAGAATAAACGGCTAGCAAGAGTAGCTGCGTAAGTGTCTTATAAGGTAATATTCCTTTGTTAGTTACCTTAGACAATAAGTCGCGCCTTACACTTTAGCAAGTAATAGTTCTTATCTAGTTTATAGGTATACACCCACATATAATTAAGGATCTGTTATCCTATTAGTTTAATCTTCTTTATTAGCACTTTAGACTATAATTTTATCTTATAATAGCTTTTAAGGTACTCTTTCTTAGCTTCCTTAAACTATTTATAGAGAGGATGTTTCTTAATTCCTATATAAGAAGTTAGCAGCAGCAGTAACTCGCTTTAATATAGCTTTAATCCTTAGGCTAACATTCGCTTTATCTAGGCCTTATTAATTATCTTCCTATTATAGGTTCTAACGTGCCCTACTTAGGTGCCCGCTATAAAGGCTGCTTCCTAAGGAATTATTTTTAATAAGCTAGATGTTATTTAGCTATCTCCTTAATACTCGCTAGATAATAGTTGCGTAAGCAGAGCTACTGGCGGCGGAGTAGTTAGTAGAGAGGGGTAGGTGTAGTTAATCTTCCTCCCTTAATAGTAACCTAGTTAGTTATCTTACTAGGTTGTTTTAGAGTCTTAAATAGTGTCGTCTTTATAGAATGTTTAGGTCTCTGGTTCCTTATGGGTTAGTTCTGGCAGTTCAACTGTCCTTATCTATGCAGCTATCTCGTTTAACGTACTGTGCATAAGGTTGTCTATAAGGTCTTCCGTCTTCCCGTTAAATAGTAATTCTTTATTAAATACTACATCTTAAGTACTAATTACTTTAGCTATAGATAGAATCTAGATTCTGTAGATATTAGAGGATTAGTATCTAATAAGGTATCCTATCTATACTCTAGAGTTAAGACGTTAGAGTCGTAATTTACCTTAAAGTGTATTATTAGTAAGGGCGAATGCCTTATAACTATATACCTTAAGATAGGCCTAATTTAGTTTCTGTAAGGAGGTAATTATGCTATTATATAGGGCTGCCGTAGTAAAGAAAACTTCGTAGGGTAACTTCTAGGCGTTTAAGTAGTTTAGCGTTCAATTATATAGGTACACTGCTACTTATATAATCTCTAGCTACAGTTCCTATAGTAGGTTTGCGTCTAATTGTATTATGCGCGATTTATCTTTTACTACACCCCCTAAGCGTTCAGCTCTACTATTCTAAGATTGAGTGTATAGGGCGGAGGGCTCTAATTAAATTAAGCGCGCGGTACACTATCTTAAAACTTTAGGTTTAGTAGTCCTAATCTCTCCGTCGCATTTAATAACCTTAACTGTAATATTGTACTGCTTCTTTAGGAAGCAGACAATAATATCCAGAAACCTGATAATAGACTTTCTGAGTTAATTATCCTTAAAGTAGAAATCCTACATAAAACCAGAGTACTAATTAGTAACTAGTATCTAACTCTTCTCTTTTGTTAAACTTCCTTCCTCGTACGTGTAGAAGTTAATAGCGAGTCTTTCCCTAGGGCCTTAGTTGTTTACTTAGGGTGTGCGTCTTATCTAGCGTCTAGTCTTAGCTCTTCTATATGCGTTGCATTATACAGTAGTAATTCCTTTAATGCGCACCCCCTTAGATTATTAGACTAAGTGCTTAATTACTGCTAGTCCTAGGTGTCCTATTCGCCTATACCACCGCATAGCGTCAGCCTTTTGTGCTAATTGCTTAGTGCGGGAGTTAATTGCTTTTATAAAGAAGGCGGCTTCGCCCTTATCTTAATGCTTAAGTATCTATTAGCTATATGCCTCCTTTAGGTGTGTAATTATAGTGTTATCCTGTCTCTTTAGAGTAGTAGGGTTACTCTAGTTATCCTACTACATCCCTTGCTGTCTAAGTAGTCTAAAAGAGACTAAATTACACAGGATGTCTAGATACTAGGCTACGTTGCGCAGTTTAAGTTTAGTCGGCCCGTTTAGTCTAATAAGGTCGAGCAGGACTGATCTGTATCCTTATATCTAGATCCGTGTATTTCTAGCCTAAATACAGTCTACAGCTGTAGGCGGACGGAGGTCTTAAACTTAGTTACGATTATTCGTGATATGTATTGTAGATCCTAAGTCTAAAATAAATAAGTGCCTTAGTAGATAGTCTAAAGCTTCTACTTAAAATAATACAGCAGTTAAAGCAGTATTAATTATTAAAATCTTCTGTCCCTCTAGTTACTCTGTAAATATTTTAGGTGTCTAAGACGTTAACGTTTTAATAGTTAGTGTTTTTGTGCGAGCTCTTTTCCCACTCCTAAGCTGTTCTTGCAGGTTAGCGTTATGTTCTAGTTAGTACCTTACTATTACTGCGATTCCTAAGCGAGGTGTAAACTACTCTAGTACTTTATTTATATAGACATAGTAACAATTCTCTAGTCTATAGCGTTATTTATAAGCAGGGTATTTTACTCCTTTAGCTGCCGCTGTATCCCCTATTAGGGACTACTTAGATATAGTATTTTAACTAAAAGTTCGTTTTTAATAAGGTCTTCCCTAACTCCCCTATATAGTTAGAGTAGATAGTGCGCTATTAGTAACGTAAGAGGCGTCCCTATTAGTACCTAGGGTAGATTTACTACTAGCAGCGAGAAATAAGGTATTCCCTACAGTAGAGGCGCCCCTCTGCTACTTCTCCTTTAAAGGGTAGTACTTACTTATGTGTTCTTAGAAGCGTTTTATTATTTCTTTGCGAGTTATATTTTATTCTCGCCGACTATAGTCCTAGAATGTTATTACCTAAGTTAGCGCTATCTTTATAGCTAAGTTAAGAAAGTCTTATATAATATCTTATATATTCTGTATTTTAGCGACCCCTTTAGTCTCCGCGTTTGTTACAGCGTAGTCATATTCTAAGAGCTAGGTGTCCTAACTCCTAGGCTGTCTTATTAGTTTAAGTGCGGCTAGGTATTAGTAACGTGCTCGCAACCGTTCTTCTTTAGCGTCTATTCTAACTGTTTATTTCAGGCTAATAAGCCACGTTTGAATTAGTTTACCTAGCTTACAGCAGTTCTTTATAAGGTAAGGTGATACAGATTGTTAGATATATACTACTACTTTATCTATATTTACCTGTTCTTCGCGATAGTCTCTGTCTACTATCTTATATAACTTAAGGCGGAGTTTATAGAAGTTAGTGTCCTCCTTCCACGCCTTAAGGCTGTTTGTTAAGAGCTCGGACGGGGCCTCTAGTCGCAGAGGTGCCCTGTTATTATTATTACTAAGCGTTGTCTTTCTCTTATACTTCGTAATATCTAGCTTAGTTAGGATTCTTAGTTTCGTTTTTAGAGGAATATTCTGAGTAGGATCTATCTGTTCCCACACGTTAAGGGAGACGCATTGCGTTTCTAGCTGTTACAGCTATAGCGTGTACATTATATAGTCTATTAGGATTACAGTTAGTTCTTGTATTATTAACAGCAATATTGTTTTAGAGTGTAATTAAGACAGTAAGACTCTTAATTATTAGATAGAATGCTTAAATGCAATAAGGTATATTAATGGGTTTTATTTTATTGTATTAATGCTGTCCCCGTTCTTTTCTATTTTTTTTTGTCCTTTTTATGTAGTGTGTGTGCTAAGTAGTTACACCTGAGCTATGTGCTACAATGCAGTATCGCGTACGCTCGCTGCTGTGCTATAGATCTAACAGCATACTCTTTCCGGGCACCTATCTTGTATCTGACAACGCTAAAGATTATTATAACTACTTATTATACTATTTAGTCTACTACTATTATATAAGTAAGTTATAAATAACATAATAGCTAGTTATTTTACTTTATATATATAAAGACTAATATCTTATATATATTAAAGTTATAATTATATACTTTTATATATATCTTTAAAGAGAGTTATAGTAGATCTAAGTAAGTAAGAAAGTTTTATTAAAAAAGAATATCTTCTTATAAATCTCTAACAAGAGACTTAGTTCCGTTAGAGGTAGAGAAAGATATAGTAGAGAAAGTTCTAGTCTATAGTTACAGTTGTGTGTAAAGAATCTTAAAAGCTATCAGTGAGGATAGCTAATAAGATTGCAAGGTTAGTTCTCTAGGATAGAGTGAGGGACTAGATAGAAGGGGGGTTTTAATACTAAGACAGTAAGAGGGCGCTTCTGTAAAGAGTACTAAGAGTTAAGAACAATTAGTATTACTATTACTATACTGTAGAGTATAATATTAAGTTAAATACAATAAGCCATAAGGGTTTTTTATAACGATCTATATACATAACGCGCTTGTCGCGCTCGCTGCGAGCGCCGCGAGCGCTCGTCCTTAGCAGAACGAGCAGTCACGTAACATGTGACAGAGTAGAACACTAGCGCTTCCTGACTAGCTGTCAGCGCCTAAGGCTCTTCCTTCCTGTCTAGGATTTCAGATCCTAACACTATCCCCTTCCTCCTTTAGGATTCGTCTCGAATCACGTAATATGTAGCTAGATCAGCTTAAAGGCGGCGTACCCTGCGTCTGTAGTAATATAAGACAAAATATCGTCTAAGTCCTAGATTCGTAATCTGCGTCTTTATAATAAAATCCTCCGCGCTAAAACTATTACTAAATTCGCTTATAATAAGTATTTTAGGGACAATATTATTTATTACATTATACTAAATTTAAATTTAAAATATACTAAATATACTTGTTTAGGAAAGCCGTATGTAAACATGTCTTAGGCTTCTCTAGATAAGACTTATAAAGAGTATTAAAAGAAAGTAGATAATAATAAGAAGTTACTAGCAACTGTAATCGCATGGTTGCTCTAGAACAAGGTAATCTTAAAACAGGCAGAAGAGAGAGCGCGGAAGAAGGCGTTGTGTCTAGCGTTAGAGATACATAATAACAGAGAGTTAGAGTTTACTAAGGAAGCTCCTTGTCTGGCTGCTAATGCTTTAGTTAGTTTTTCCCTAATAGTGTAGTCTACTATAGGTGCTCTAGACTAGTTAGTAACTCTGGCAGAGCCTAGTTAGGTGCCTACCCTCTAGGTTAGTTGTAGTTCTAGTACCTAAGCTCTTTTTATTCTCTATCGCGGTTATATTTACTAATTTATTCCTTACAGTTCCCTAAGTTTAACTTAGGTTCCTATATATTTTCTAAGTCTAGGTAGTTCTTCTACTTTACAAGGTACTCCCTTTCTCTATACTAGTGTTCCGTAATCTTAGAGCGTCTTTTATTAAAGATTTTTTTAACTTCGTACTCTATTTCTTCTTTAGTTTTATACTAGAATGTTTTTTATAGTAGCGTTACAGGGTTAGCTAGTTCTAACTTAGAGATATAGAAGCGTAGGTAGATCTTTACATCTAGTAGTAGTTTAAGTATATAATTTACAGGTCTGTTTCGTTCTTTAACTAAAAATAGTCTAACCTTAACGTGATTAAGTCCCTTGCTTAGTTGCTTATTGCGTAGATTTTTTGTGAGTAAGTATACTTTATCCCCCTTCTTTAGCTAAGGTGCTATTTTTCTTTTCTTATTCTAGTAAGAAATACTGTTACGTTATACTTTCTTGAGATTTTCTTAGAGTTATTTATATATCTTTTTTATTTCTTTAGCTGTTTTTATAGCTGCTTTAGCTTTTCTGCTAGGATATAACTTTATAAAGAGATTAGGGTGTCTCCTGTAGTTAGTAAAGAATAGTGTCTTTCTAGTTAATTCTAACAAGTTGTTGTTATAGGCTAGTTATGCTATTAGTAACAGTAAAACCTAATTATTTTGTTATTAATTACTGTAAATCCTTAGGTAGGTTTTTATTATTCTATTTGTCCTTTCTGTTTGTCTGTCTGTTTGTAGGTGATAGGCTGTTAATAATTTTCTTTTTATCCCTATCGCGGCTATTAAGGTAGACTAGAAGTTAGATGTAAAGAGCTTATCTCTATTACTTATAATAGACTTAAGTATACTATAATATTGTATCAGTCTATCTAAGATAATAAACGTTAGTTGTTTAGTGTTATAGTTGTTTCTAAACGGTATTATCTCTGCTACTTTCGTAAACCTGCAGACTATGTTAAGGATAGTGTTATACCACCCCATTTTGAACTGCTGTGGAGTGCTGACCATCATGTGACACCCTTCCTTGCGGCTCACCCTCGGCTCAGGTTCGAATCAGGGTCGGCTCAGGGTTACTCAGGAAGGCTCAGGTTTACTCAGGACGGCTCAGGACTTGCTCAGGGCCGCCCAGGACTGCTCAGGGTCGGCTCAGGACTGCTTACGTCCTGTTCAAGGCTGCTCAGGGCGGCTTTGGCTAACTCAAACCCGCTCCGGCGTCTTTCCCCCTTGCTTATGGCACGACGCCTCTTACTAAAAGCTGGAAAGTTTAACCGGCAGTCTAAGACCACTCCCTGCAATTGGGAGACTAATCACCCCTGTCCAAAATCTTGAGTAGATAAAAGCCTCTTCCCTGATGGTGGTGCTGACACAGGAGTGGTGCTCAACACATATAAATAGGCTTGCCTTCCGCTATTGACCTTCGCACTTCTCTAATCTATCATTACTCCAGCTGATTCTGCATCTTTACCCATTTCTGCTTTCCCATGTCTACTTTAAACACAATGCATCCCGTTGTGAAATCACTACTCAAAAAATATGGCCCGAGAAGAGAGTCGCCAGTAGACCGAATCGAGGCGGCTCTGCAGAACGGGTTGGCTAAAGACAGCTCCGAATTTACTGAGGAGCCAGTCTACAAGGAACTCGCGGAGCTTAGTATAGTCCCTTATGCTTCGATGATGGATTTCTGGGCAGCGTAAGTGACGATATCGATCCTTGCGCATGTCACTGACATGTTTTAGCTATTCAAACAAATTCCCCGATGCCGACCCACAAAGCCTGAAAAGTCTGAAGCACTTTGCCGAGGCTGTTGCACTCGCAACTAAGGGAAGGCTCGATAAGAAAGGGGGACGACCGACTGTGCATACCGTGCGGAACAAGCTACGACACTTCATGGCTGCTTGGGAACGTGCGCATGATGCCATCCCGAAACAAATTCATGACTCAGTATGCGCGGTGAGTGTGGGCGCAACAGTTTGTATGCTAGCATTCACGTACTGACAAAAGCAGTATATCCAAACGCATCTGAAGGATAAAATTCCTCTGTCCACGGAGAAGAAGGCTCCAACATTTTTGACCATAGATAACTATGTTCACATGCAGAAGCTCCTGTGGCAATGCGACCATCACAACTACGTCCACGAGGGCGTCCGAGTTTGCCTTGCAGGTCTACTGAATATCCACTGCTACTCAAGCGGAAGGTTGAAGGAGATTTGTATGGCAAAATACAAGGTTAGCAGATATAAACCCTTTGAAGTAGTTGGAATGTAACACTTCGAAATAGGACATTGTTTGCATGGTTGCCTGGAAAGCAGGTGAGCCGGAGATCAAACTAAGCTTCAAGAGGGAATTCGCAAAGGGAATGCAGGACACCCCAAAGAAGTACGTTACGGATGCTTCCTCGCTTTTTGGCACGTTGATAACAGTCGTAGGCCTCAACATCCATTGTACGAGTGGTTAAATCCTACACCTCCCCTTTTTGCCCAGAGCCTTATGTTTCTGCTGCCCATTTTCCTGAGAGCAGGAGCTTTTAGAGACTTCAAGGCCATCGAAGACGTTTTCGCCGCTCTACCGAGGCCAGGCGAGCAGTATTGGATCATGGAGTGGGATGATTCCGTGCTCAACGACCCTGTTTTCCCAGAGACGTATGCAAGCGGGCCAACTAAGAAGGCGAAGAACCCTAATTCGTGGGGCAGCCAGTGTTCACAGTGGGCCATCAGGGCAGGGTTTCCCATGGGCATGGGGCTACATGCTGCCCGGAGGGAAGCTCTAATCAAGGTTGACGGTGAGTCAGGATTGCCTTCATTCCGCCAATACAAGCTGATCAATTCAAGACGGCGGCTATTCCCTTGGCCAGGTAATGAAATTTGCTGGGCACCGGAGCTCGAAAACTCTTGTTGGCCACTATCTCGATGACATGAGTAACGTGGATGGCGCTGCGTCTTTTCTAGGCCTGGAAGCACGGCGCGATGTTACCGCAGATTTTCGTTCCGCCTCGATGAGAAGAAATCCCGATCTCCCGTTCTCACTACCCGCCAGAATGCATGAAGATCTAGAGAACAGTGTGGAATACATCTCTCTTTCCGAGAGTATTGTAAAAATTACCTCACAGATCAAAGCAGCCACAACCAAAGAGATGCGTGATGAGCTTCGAACTCAGATCGACGCGCTATACTATCAAAGGCGAAAGCTGCGTGAGCGAGAGCTAAGAGAGCACCAATCATGTCAGCGAAGAGTCTACAGTACACAGAGCGAAGAACATACTGAGATTAATTGGCGCCGCACATATTTCGACGATGTAGTCCGCCTCATGGTTGCCGAACGCGCCCGTCTCGCTGATTCTCTACCACTGGCCATCTCGCTTCGAAGCGAGCAGGGAATCTCGGCTCTCAAAGATCTTCTGGCACTTCTTACGAATGATTCTACAGTTGCATATCAGGAGAGTCTAAGGCCTATTCGGGGCAAATGCAGAATATCGTCTTGCGCGATGAAGATGCAACAGTGAGACGCAATCGTATGTTGTAGCTTACAGGCGGCTAATCGACCCTCAGAATCCCTATCCAAAACAGATGGACTCACACATACCGATGTTACCAAGACGCTCTTAGGAAAGACCACGGTTTTGCTGAATTTTGTTTTCCCTGTAACCAATGGATACCCAGTAAAGGGGACTGGGAAGCGCACTGCCAGAAACACATTGATAGCGACAATATCCCTTTGCGTTGCGACCCTGTTGTTTTCCGGAAAGGCCTTGCTCTTGCCGGCTACTGCTTCTGCTGCCTTGGCAATCCTCTGCTCTCCGCGACAGAGCGGATGCGCCATTATGAACACCGATCGGGCTGGAAGCGACATTATCTTCAATGCATTGCGGGTTATGTCAAGAATCTATCAGAGCCGGGCCCGATCCCGTGTCCACACCCCCGATGCGCGGTGTGTTGCGATTCTGAGCCGAACTTGCGCCACCATCTCGAACACGACCATAGTAGGCTAAAGCCCAGAATCGAGAAGAAGCGTCGAAGCAGGTCAGATGCTGGCAGCGAAGGTGGAAGTACCAAAACATCGAGAACGATCTACAAGCGGCGGCGGCTCTGCAGCGGAACGGAACGGGTATCCACCGTCAAGTTATCAGCTTGTGTGACCAAGAGTAACTCATCTTCGCCTTGTAGAAGTGATACCAGTATTTGGGACGATAGCGAAGAGGATGCCAGTAGCGAAATCTCCCTCTCATCTCTTTCTGATCTTGACGCACTGAGCGATCCTGAGACGACTCTTCCAACAGCCTCGTCGAATCTTGCCGTATCTGCTTCCCCAACAGAACCGTTCGATATAATTACAGATCTGGATACAGCAAGCACGCCGCTTGAAGAGCTGAATGCTACCGACATACCGCCTATTGAACAGATGGGACCAATCGATTTGCCGTCAGAGAACGTGACAGTGGGGACGGACATCGAGAGCGAAGCGGAACCAGAGTATGAAGTAGAGCAAATTTTGGACAAGAAGAAGTTCGGGCGTCGTTTGAAGTACCTGGTAAAGTGGAAGGAATATACATCAGAGGACAACACTTGGGAGCCGCTGAACAACCTCGCCAATTGCCGCCAGAAGTTAGAAGAATTTGAATTAAAGCAGGCAGCAGCAGGCGGGACCTCACATTCAACCTCTGCTGTCGAACAGGATGCAAAGACAGAATATTTTCCTGTTGACACAGCCGGACAACATGGGAGATTGCCCAGCTAAGGTAGGGACTTGAGCAAGCGTGGAATTGGTGGCGCGATGACTACTTTTAGTGGACGGAGTAATTAGATGGTCCCTCCCTCAATGTTGATCAAATGATGTCTTCCAGTCAGGACTACCTGCTGATCGCGCTCATTGCCTCCGTTGTATCCGTCCACAGCTTCAGATTCTTTCGCTTTCCCAGCGTCACTTTAGCCGTTTCCCAGTCTTCCTGGCGCAATTACCGTATGTAGCTGCACCCAGCTTCATATCGAGTGCCCCTAGCAACCCCTGTCGACATAGACATTTCAGCGTGATATTTGCCCCCCAGCCAGCGTGTCAAGCTCCACCGCGCTAGTAATCACGCTGGCAGGGATACCAAGGTCTGCGCATATCCATGATGTGAATGCAAGAGTTTTAGATGGACGACAACACGACGCAGCGCCAGAGTACCACGCTAGAACGTTTACGTCGGTGTCAGAGTAATTACTCATACCAACAATTTTCATGTTGTAGCAGGGTATTTTTGACTGAGATTGTGTGGGTCGTTCGGCTTAGTTTCGTTGACTTAGAATCGTAGATAACTTCTACATAGTTACATATCCGCTTGAGGTTGATAGAAAGTGGGTGGAAAGGGGAACAGCCTCCTTTGTGCTGGCGAAATCTTGGCACCTCACCCAGCGTGATTACTAGTGCGGCGCAGTCTGATCAACCATGTCAGATAAGAATGGCGAGGATTATCTCACGGACAGGGAGCTAAACACGGCTAGCAGAGACACCGATTCACTCAACTTTGATCGATAGCTATGAAAAGACAGAGGGAAAACCAAGAGCTTAATTTGCTGGGAGTGAATAACTACATGCGGCGCAAAGCTCTATTCAAGAACACTTCCGCTTCCGGCTCTTTCGGGCTCTCTTCACCGACACTTCATGGGGCGAGTCTTTCTCATCAATGCCCGCACTTCTTGTAGTCTCTTGGCGTTCGGTTGCACGGTGCATGCTCTGTAAACCGCCGACCTCCTGGTTCAAACGGCAAATGACATCTGCGGCGCGAGTCAGGGCATCATGCGACTCAGACTTTTCTCTTTCTAGGACTGCGATTCGAGCTTCTAAATGCGCTTGCGATGCGCCCATGCCCCCGATCGTTTGCTTCGTCAGAGCTTCATCGACATTATTTCGTTCAGCGCGCTGAGCTATTGATTCTAAGGCAAAGATGGTTGTTTGTGCACTCTCTACTTCCTTTTGAAGCGACCCACACTTACTAGCCGTCTCGGCGAGGTCCTTGACAGCTTTCTGGTATTGGTAGAAGAGGTGCTGATATGCCTGGGCGCATTGGGCAGAGTACTGCTCGGCTGTCATGCATCGTTTCTCGAGTCTGCTTTGGTCGTCGCACAGACGCCTTAGCTGCTGGCGGCAAGCCCCAAGAGCTGTAGCGACATCGTAGAGTTGATAGTCTAAGCTTACCGAGACAAAGTCTTTGTCCGCAAAGGTCGAACCCGCTTTGTGGCCCGTTTTGTTGAAAGTCTGCTCAGAGGACATGCTGTCAAGGGGGTGGTGGAAGAGTGGCTTGCCCCTGGGTTACAATACCTTGACGCGTTGCGCTACATATACCACAGAACCGTTTTAGGGTCTCATTGAACTTTCTATTAAAAGGCTATGCTCTCAGTGTGCTGTGACAGTACAGCTGTCTTCCTGAACTTGCTGTTACTTGCTTAGAGCTGTTTTTAGGTATTTGCCCAATTTTCGGCTCCCCGTGTGTTGAACGTGAGATACCTTTGTGCTGCGAGAAAAGGGTGCATTCTCAGATGCGCAGCGTGGCGCTTCCATCTCAAAGTGTCGGGCCGGTTTTGATCTTTGGACGTTAGGTTAGGTGAGTTAATGAGAAAAACCTAGGATACCTTCAAAGAGCAACAATCTTGCGCTATCATGATTGCAGCTCAACTCCCTTCGCCTCAGAAACGCATTGCGCAAAGAGCCAGCCGAGAAAGAGAGTGCCTTCGAAGGCTGCTCGCCCACAAAGTGCTGCTCGAGCAACTTCAGCTACTTCCCCGCATAGCCGAGGCAACCCCATCACCGAGCAGAGAAGAATCAAATGGTAGCGCTGATGAGCCACAGTACCGGTGCACATGTTCTGAGGAAGAGATTGCGCTCGACGCCGTGATTGAACGGCTGATACTGGACGACTTGATACGGCAGGAGCAGTTGGATCGAAGCGTTGGGGAATGAATACAATCGGGCGCTAAAGTCACATAATTAGAAGCTGACTGAATCTGTAACTAGAAGCTAATCATAGCCGCGAATGCTGCACTGGCGCTTATGCTATTCTAGTTTTAACAATCCATCTTTGTATCTGCAGCTTTGCTATTTGCTATGGCGCAGCTGCCGAATGAATCATGGCGATGCGCTCAAAATGAGACCAATTTGCACTAGAGAATGCAAGCCACGCTGTATTTTCGATTCTTTTGTCGAACCTAAGAAGCCGCCCACGACAAACTCGAGCATGGCCTCCAGAATAGAGGAAGATAACTCGGTGTCGCAGCTGCCAGTATGTATGACGCTATTGTTGCATGCAAGACTAAGCCAATCAGAGGCATACTTTCGGTGCCAGCTTGTTTCAACCAGCTTGCCCAACAGACGGTGAATTTTCTGCTACCATCGCAAAGCTCGACGAAGCGTCGAGCACCAACGAGCTATGTCGTCAAATGCTCTACTCCAGCTGGGACTCTCTCACCCAGCTCAACACAACTCTGAAGAGTACGCAAGAAGTCCATTCCGAACTGATGAATTCCTACACAGAGCTTCAACAGACCCACCATGAAACTGCGGAGGAGTTTAATCGACTAAGAAACAGCTACTGTAACCTTTTTCGAGACTGGAAGCAAAGCTGCAGGCTCATTCAGGGATACGAGACGATAGTGGAGGACTACCTACGTGGGAGTCCCAGCTGCCAGTGCGAGAATAAATCGGCATCTAGCGCGCGATATGTAGAGCAAGAGGCAAGAGTCCAACAGCTCGAGCAAGACAAGGCAGAAATGGTGAAGACCCATCAATGCGAACTGGTGGAGGCATCCAACCGCGTCAGTGCTGCCGAGCGCGAGTTGGGGGTGATCAGAAGCCAGCACGGGCTGGACCTTGTATCCTCTCCCTGCGGGATCATTCCCCTTTCTCTGCCACAGCCACCCTGCAAGAAGAAGGCGCAATCACGAGGGCAGAAGGCCAGGGAGCGGGAAAAGGGCGGGAGCCTAAAATGAACCCCTATATAAGAGGCAGTTTAGGTAGTTCCACCACACGGACGATTGAAAGCAAATGAGCATGTTTGAGCTGAGGTATATAATTAGGGTACTGCGCGTACCAGGATAAGCCGCCAGCTGCAGATAAAATAGATAATAACATCCCTCACTACGTAGCGAGAATCACTCCGTAACGAGAAAAATTACAGGTACTTAGAATTCAAAGCAAGAGGGACTCTAACCACGTCCGAATATTTATGTTGCGTTACTCAGGTCGTGTGCAGGAGGTCCTCCTCAACCTCCTGACCGCTGCTATCAGAAAAAATACAACTGTTATTGTCACCCCCGTACTTGATTTGCGGAAGCCCTCAATTTACAACGTGGAAGGACTCCTCTACCACAGCTCCACTACTAAGCGCTCATCACTCCTAATAGTTATAATATTGAAGTATGTAATCCTCTAGCCTCGCTAACTCGCCTAGAAGGCATTTTCAACCCTGTGGCGGCAGTACGAGGATGATTCATGCAACGTCGATGATGATGATGATGATGATGATGATGAATTGTCGCACTGGACGTGCTTAAATGATGAGAAGTCAAAATAATTGATAGTGAACAGCAGAGTTGTATTGTGTGTGTGTTGTGTCTTAGTCTGGTAAACCTGACCCCGCACGTCTGAGATTATATGGCAAGATTACTAACGTGCATGCCTTGAGGAACGAAAGGCCTCTGACGCCTCCCGCCCCTCAAAACTGCAGCCACTTCCGACGCCACACCACATGAGAATCGAATCTTTTTGAGATCTTTTTTCATCTCTCTACGTTACGTATGATCGTATTGATATGGCGTAATATATCCATCTATTCACGCTCAGTTCCTTACACTTTATCTGAGTTCTTCGTCTTCACCTGCCCCTTCAGCAGATAAATTACGTCAAGTTTATGCCTTGAGGAACGAAAGGCCTCTGACGCCTCCCGCCCCTCAAAACTGCAGCCACTCCGACGCCACACCACATGAGAATCGAATCTTTTTGAGATCTTTTTTCATCTTTCTACGTTACGTATGATCGTATTGATATGGCCCAATATATCCATCTATTCACGCTCAGCTCCTTACACTTTATCTGAGTTCTTCGTCTTCACCTGCCCCTTCAGCAGATAAATTACGTCAAGTTTATCGTTATTATGTTAGGTATAGCTGCATCGGCTGTAGTGTAACAAACTCGGCCACTCGCATTCACTCCATCTTTTCTTTTCCTTTCTCGTCAGCCAACTCTACTGCCTAAGGCATCATTTTTGGCAATCCCCACTCCTACTGCCGCCATCGAACAACACACACGACACCAAAACTGTAGCCTGATCACTGTACAACTCTCTTCTCTATACCATGCTGTCTATTGCTTGATTCTGGAGAGATTCTTCCATTTTGCTATTATTATACTATTTGCTTCGCCACGCCGGGGGAGGTCCAGTTCCATGCTTCCGCCTCTTTGATCGTTGCTTCGCTGCAATCCTCTAACCTCTTCTCCGCCACAATCATGTTCTCCGGCACCGTGTTGCCGATGATGTCCCTCTCTCGTTATCCTGCCGTTGCACCTCTTCCAAAAGTCTTTGTGCCTGCAGCTCTTCCAAGACCTCACGCAAAGTCTGCCCGGTCCTGCCAACCTCTCGCTGCCTAAGTTCGAACTCCCATGGCCCTGGCCGAGACGTCGCTGTGATACCTCGACTGCTAAGGTCAAAAGGCCATCTTTTTCTTTTATCGCTATTGCCGTCTCCTACTTTGCTTTGTTGCTCCGCTTAATACCACTTCACATACTTCACTCATCCTGGATGCGTTCGCTTCTACACTCCCATATCAACCGATCCTACTATCATCCCGCACCATCGGTCCAACTTCACCGCAAGCATCTTCCCAGCACCGCACGATACAAACAGAATAGGCTGGCCAGGACAGCCACGACCACTCGAACATAGCAGTACAGTTCTCCTACCCTTTCATGGCATCTAGGCAGCACTTCACCATCCTCTCCGCTTCCCCGTCCGCTAGCACACCAATTCATCTGCATCGATCAGCTCATCGTCTGAGCGCCAGGACATAAGCATGCGCTAGAACTATATCCAAAATGAGACTCATCACAAGATTTCTAAGAATCCAGAATCCAGAATCCAAGCCACTTACATCTTGATAGCGTGACCATAGCTAGCTGAGTATAGTGCCACCAATAGCATCTAGAGGCCCCACTTCATTTAAGCTACAAAAGAAATTATGAAACTCTAAATCTAGACCCTACATACATATCTCACCACCACCTCAACCACACTTCGCCATTCACATTGAAGCGAGCCCTGTACGAGCCGGAAGCCTCCGTCGTGTACAGCATAGTTTCATGGTATCTCATTACCCCACCGATATCTGTCTCCTGGCTGTTACCCCGCCCACTTGCTTTTCATCGCAATATAACAGCCTTGCGAACTGACATCTCATATATGGTTCGCCCAAAAAAAATTCCCAAAAAAAGATCCCCGCAAGCTCATTAAGGAATCCTCTCCAGAAATGGCCTTCACATCTACATCGCCAGATGCCTCACCACATCAACACGCCCCCTCCGAAGCCCTAAAGGCTGCCGGTGGTGACATGTCTATCTTTTTCATAGCACGCGTACCGCCCCTTAACAGATTTGGATCTCCTGAAGAGCAACAAATCAAAGGCCTCAATTTCGAGACAATTGCAACAGTCAACTTCCCTTCACCAGCTTGGTTGCACAACCCTGAATATGCGACTCTTCAGCCCAAAGAACATGACGAGAATATCGGCTCAGCACCTTTTAGTCTGAACTTGTCTATCTATGACCAACCAGTCATCGATCCGTCAGACTGGAACGATCAGTGCTTCGTCCTCTATGGGATAGTTCACCCATACGCATTGACATGGGAGATTGGTCCCAACAACGACTCGGACGCACCCGATGAAGCGCAAGATTACACGATCCCATCTCTCATTGTCCGTGATCAATGTTACCAGCCGTATATTCATCCCCCCAGCTTCATAACCTTACATACACTGACTTTCACTTACTTTACAGGATTGGCCCCCGCATGTTCAATACAGCAGACTGCTTCCCCAATATCTCGCCCATTGTCGCTTTCACAGGCCCCATAATTAGCTCAGGCCTAACATTACTCCATAAAGACCCCGCATTTAGTCTCTCAGACAGACAACAAAAATGCTGCGGCTTCGTACAGCTTTCAACCTTCATTAACCCGGGCAACCCAGCCAAGCCCCCTTTCAGAGGTTCCCATTAGTTCCAGGTCTTCGTGATCTTCCCCATTCATGTAAACCCTTGGATGATGCGCTGCAAGAAGATGGCGGATAGGCCTAACACGCACTTCCAGGCTAACACAACGATCAACTGCACAGGCAAAGTTATCGGTTTTCTTAACCACGATGTAATGCTTCACCCGCCACAACTTCCACAGGATTACGTTTTTATCGTCGTTCCTGACTCCTGGTCTTTCCTGGAAAGACCAGGTCGAAGTACTATCTCAATGTCACTCTCAACAGCCTCTTCAGCTAAGCAGTCCTCCTCAGACCCCCGGTCCAACTTTCTGTCCCCAGCCAAACGTAAATCTAATCAGCCCCCCGAACCAATCACTCCCGAAACCCCCTCAATAGATAGTAGGATTACAACCATACTGCCATGTAAGATACGCTGGCAAACTACCTATTGCCTTGTTCTAATTTGCAATCCAAGCACAAACACGTGACACTCCATACACAGAGGATATGTCACCACCGCCAAAGCGCTCACGTATAGAGAGCACGGAAACGACATTTCCCGATACAAACTCGTCATCTCCGAGTACTCTCGACGAACAACCACATCCTGACTCCCTAAAGAATCAACAACCAGCGATAATAATAAACAACAAGCATGATAACACTTCAACACCCTCAAGTCCTACCCATCCCCCTACCATTAATTTCAATCGATCTACTCTCTCCGAATCTCCAATTCAATCTACGGAGGAAACGACAAGACCACATCGAACTCGTCAGCCTACGAAGAAAGTATTAAACATTGACTAAATGAGTCCAGGAAAACAACTCTGATTGGATCATTGAAACTGGTGTCCGCCACATACCATGCTTTCTACCAAGCGAAGCTCGTCAATAATGAACACAATTACAATTACCTGGTACAATTACCTGGTACAATTACCTGGTACAATTACCTGGTACAATTACCTTTACCTTCGTTCCTCAAGGCTGTTCTCAGCTAATCGCCCTGCGATTTGCGCTTCCTGTCGTTATGCCTTGAGGAACGAAAGGCCTCTGACCCCTCCCACCCCTCAAAACTGCAGCCACTTCGACGCCACACTTCCCGAAGGTACGTGGAACATCGCACCTTTGGACTTCCTTTTCCATCCTTTTACCTATCATGTAATCTTCTTAGATAGACCGCACTTCGTTAATCAGTGCCTTGCATTTCTCTGAGCTTATCGCCTTCTGCTACCCCTCCTACTGCTAGAATTAATGAACACTTTATCGTCAGTACGTTAGGTATAGTTGAATTTGGTCTAGCGTAACCAATTCATCCAGTAGCATTCGTTTGATCTTGTTTTCTATCTTCTTGGGCGATTTTGCTTGCTGCCTGAGGCATGCAAGTTTTCCGTTTATACCACTCCTTGTGCCGCCATCATACGATGCATCATGCATCTATACACTGTTGTCGATAGCTTTATTTTGGAGAGAACCTACTTATTCGCTAATGATGTTATTACACTAATTGCTATGCCACGTCGGGGATGTCCAGTCCCACGCTTCCGCTTCTTTGATCGTCGCTTTGCTGCAATCCTCTAACCTCTTCTCCGCCGCGATCATATTCTGCGGTACTGTGTTGCCGATGATATCTCTCTCTCGTACCTTCGACAGCAGCATTATACCCTCCATCAGCTCATCGTCTGAGCGCCAGGACATAAGCATGCGCTAGAACTATATCCAAAATGAAACTCATCACAAAATTTCTAAGAATCCAGAATCCAGAATCCAAGCCACTTACATCTTGATAGCGTGACCATAGCTAGCTGAGTATAGTGCCACCAATAGCATCTAGAGGCCCCACTTCGTTTAAGTTACAAAAGAAATTATGAAACTCTAAATCTAGACCCTACATACATATCTCACCACCACCTCAACCACACTTCGCCATTCACATTGAAGCGAGCCCTGTACGAGCCGGAAGCCTCCATCGTGTACAGCATAGTTTTATGGTATCTCATTACCCCACCGATATCTGTCTCCTGACCGTTACCCCGCCCACTTGCTTTTCATCGCAATATAACAGCCTTGCGAACTGACATCTCATATATAGTTCGCCCAAAAAAAAATCCAAAAAAAGATCCCCGCAAGCCCATTAAGGAATCCTCTCCAGAAATGGCCTTCACATCTACATCGCCAGGTGCCTCACCACATCAACACGCCCCCTCCGAAGCCCTAAAGGCTGCCGGTGGTGGCATGTCTATCTTTTTCATAGCACGCGTACCGCCCCTTAACAGATTTGGATCTCCTGAAGAGCAACAAATCAAAGGCCTCAATTTCGAGACCATTGCAACAGTCAACTTCCCTTCACCAGCTTGGTTGCACAACCCTGAATATGCGACTCTTCAGCCCAAAGAACATGACGAGAATATCGGCTCAGCACAACTTGTCTATCTATGACCAACCAGTCATCGATCCGTCAGACTGGAGCGATCAGTGCTTCGTCCTCTATGGGATAGTTCACCCATACGCATTAACATGGGAGATTGGTCCCAACAACGACTCGAACGCACCCAATGAAGCACAGGATTACACGATCCCATCTCTCATTGTCCGTGATCAATGTTACCAGCCGTATATTCATCCCCCCAGCTTCATAACCTTACATACACTGACTTTCACTTACTTTACAGGATTGGCCCCCGCATGTTCAATACAGCAGACTGCTTCCTCAATATCTCGCCCATTGTCGCTTTCACAGGCCCCATAATTGGCTCAGGCCTAACATTACTCCATAAAGACCCCGCATTTGGTCTCTCAGACAGACAACAAAAATGCTGCGGCTTCGTACAGCTTTCAACCTTCATCAACCCGGGCAACCCAGCCAAGCCCCCTTTCAGAGGTCCCCATCAGTTCCAGGTCTTCGTGATCTTCCCCATTCATGTGAACCCTTGGATGATGCGCTGCAAGAAGATGGCGGATAGGCCTAACATGCAGTTCCAGGCTAACACAACGATCAACTGCACAGGCAGAGTTATCGGTTTTCTTAACCACGATGTAATGCTTCACCCGCCACAACTTCCACAGGATTACGTTTTTATCGTCGTTCCTGACTCCTGGTCTTTCCTGGAAAGACCAGGTCGAAGTACTATGTCAATGTCACTCTCAACAGCCTCTTCAGCTAAGCAGTCCTCCTTAGACCCCCGGTCCAACTTTCTGTCCCCAGCCAAACGTAAATCTGATCAGCCCCCCGAACCAATCACTCCCGAAACCCCCTCGATGGATGGTAGGATTGCAACCATACTGCCATGTGAGATACGCTGGCAAACTACCTATTACCTTGTTCTAATTTGCAATCCAAGCACAAACACGTGACACCCCATACACAGAGGATATGTCACCACCGCCAAAGCGCTCACGTATAGAGAGCACGGAAAAGACATTTCCCGATACAAACTCGTCATCTCCGAGTACTCTCGACGAACAACCACATCCTGACTCCCTAAAGAATCAACAACCAGCGATAATAATGAACAACAAGCATGATAACACTTCAACACCATCAAGTCCTACCCATCCCCCTACCATTAATTTCAATCGATCTACTCTCTCCGAATCTCCAATTCAATCTACGGAGGAAACGACAAGACCACATCGAACTCGTCAGCCTACGAAAAAAGTATTAAACATTGACTAAATGAGTCCAGGAAAACAACTCTGATTGGATCATTGAAACTGGTGTCCGCCACATACCATGCTTTCTACCAAGCTAAGCTCGTCAATAATGAACACAATTACAATTACCTGGTACAATTACCTGGTACAATTACCTTTACCTTCGTTCCTCAAGGCTGTTCTCAGCTAATCGCCCTGCGATTTGCGCTTCCTGTTATGTTAGGTATAGCTGCATCGGCTGTAGTGTAACAAACTCGGCCACTCACATTCACTCCATCTTTTCTTTTCCTTTCTCGTCAGCCAACTCTACTGCCTAAGGCATCATTTTTAGCAATCCCCACTCCTACTGCCGCCATCGAACAACACACACGACACCAAAACTGTAGCCTGATCACTGTACAACTCTCTTCTCTATACCATGCTATCTATTCCTTGATTCTGGAGAGATTCTTCCATTTTGCTATTATTATACTATTTGCTTCGCCACGCCGGGGAGGTCCAGTCCCATGCTTCCGCCTCTTTGATCGTTGCTTCGCTGCAATCCTCTAACCTCTTCTCCGCCACAATCATGTTCTCCGGCACCGTGTTGCCGATGATGTCCCTCTCTCGTTATCCTGCCGTTGCACCTCTTCCAAAAGTCTTTGTGCCTGCAGCTCTTCCAAGACCTCACGCAAAGTCTGCCCGGTCCTGCCAACCTCTCGCTGCCTAGGTTCGAACTCCCATGGCCCTGGCCGAGACGCCGCTGTGATACCTCGACTGCTAAGGTCAAAAGGCCACCATGAATGTCCAACAAACGTCTGAAAGTTGGTTTGACGCCTACCCATCTTCTTGTTCACCTTAATTCTTTTTCTTTTATTGCTATTGCCGTCTCCTACTTTGCTTCACTCTCACTCAAACCTCATATCGTAGAAGTATAGCTCCACCCATGTTGCTCCGCTTAATATCACTTCACATACTTCACTCATCCTGGCTGCGTTCGCTTCTACACTCCCATATCAACCGATCCTACTATCATCCCGCACCATCGGTCCAACTTCACCCATGCCTGCCTTCAAATTCTGACCGCCATGCAATCTCCGAAAACGCCATACTCCCCGTCTCCTCTTCCACGCTTTCCAGTACAGCCAATCCACTCTCGCAGACCCGCAAGATCTTCCCAGCACCGCACGATACAGACAGAATAGGCTGGCCAGGACAGCCACGACCACTCGAACATAGCAGTACAGTTCTCCTTCAGCTTCCCACACCCAATTACAAAGTCTAAATTCGAACTATCTGCATCTCGCTACCCTTTCATGGCATCTAGGCAGCACTTCACCATCCTCTCCGCTTCCCCGTCCGCTAGCGCACCAATTCATCTGCATCGATCAGCTCATCGTCTGAGCGCCAGGACATATGCATGCGCTAGAACTATATCCAAAATAAGACTCATCACAAAATTTCTAAGAATCCAGAATCCAGAATCCAAGCCACTTACATCTTGATAGCGTGACCATAGCTAGCTGAGTATAGTGCCACCAATAGCATCTAGAGGCCCCACTTCATTTAAGCTACAAAAGAAATTATGAAACTCTAAATCTAGACCCTACATACATATCTCACCACCACCTCAACCACACTTCGCCATTCACATTAAAGCGAGCCCTGTACGAGCCGGAAGCCTCCGTCGTGTACAGCATAGTTTCATGGTATCTCATTACCCCACCGATATCTGTCTCCTGGCTGTTACCCCGCCCACTTGCTTTTCATCGCAATATAACAGCCTTGCGAACTGACATCTCATATATAGTTGGCCCAAAAAAAAAAAAAAAAAAATCCACAAAAAGATCCCGGCAAGCCCATTAAGGAATCCTCTCCAGAAATGGCCTTCACATCTACATCGCCAGATGCCTTACCACATCAACACGCCTCCTCCGAAGCTCTAAAGGCTGTCGGTGGTGACATGTCTATCTTTTCATAGCACGCGTACCGCCCCTTAACAGATTTGGATCTCCTGAAGAGCAACAAATCAAAGGCCTCAATTTCGAGACCATTGCAACAGTCAACTTCCCTTCACCAGCTTGGTTGCACAACCCTGAATATGCGACTCTTCAGCCCAAAGAACATGACGAGAATATCGGCTCAGCACCTTTTAGTCTGAACTTGTCTATCTATGACCAACCAGTCATCGATCCGTCAGACTGGAACGATCAGTGCTTCGTCCTCTATGGGATAGTTCACCCATACGCATTGACATGGGAGATTAGTCCCAACAACGACTCGGACGCACCCGATGAAGCACAGGATTACACGATCCCATCTCTCATTGTCCGTGATCAATGTTACCAGCCGTATATTCATCCCCCCAGCTTCATAACCTTACATACACTAACTTTCACTTACTTTACAGGATTTTCCCCCGCATGTTCAATACAGCAGACTGCTTCCCCAATATCTCGCCCATTGTCGCTTTCACAGGCCCATAATTGGCTCAGGCCTAACATTACTCCATAAAGACCCCGCATTTGGTCTCTCAGACAGACAACAAAAATGCTGCGGCTTCGTACAGCTTTCAACCTTCATCAACCCGGGCAACCCAGCCAAGCCCCCTTTCAGAGGTTCCCATCAGTTCCAGGTCTTCGTGATCTTCCCCATTCATGAGAACCCTTAGATGATGCGCTGCAAGAAGATGGCGGATAGGCCTAACACGCAGTTCCAGGCTAACACAACGATCAACTGCACAGGCAGAGTTATCGGTTTTCATTACCACGATGTAATGCTTCACCCGCCACAACTTCCACAGGATTACGTTTTTATCGTCGTTCCTGACTCCTGGTCTTTCCTGGAAAGACCAGGTCGAAGTACTATGTCAATGTCACTCTCAACAGCCACTTCAGCTAAGCAGTCCTCCTCAGACCCCCAGTCCAACTTTCTGTCCCCAGCCAAACGTAAATCTGATCAGCCCCCCGAACCAATCACTCCCGAAACCCCCTCGATAGACGGCAGAATTGCAACCATACTGCCATGTGAGATACGCTGGCAAACTACCTATTGCCTTGTTCTAATTTGCAATCCAAGCACAAACACGTGACACTCCATACACAGAGGATATGCCACCACCGCCAAAGCGCTCACGTATAGAGAGCACGGAAACGACATTTCCCGATACAAACTCGTCATCTCCGAGTACTCTCGACGAACAACCACATCCTGACTCCCTAAAGAATCAACAACCAGCGATAATAATGAACAACAAGCATGATAACACTTCAACACCATCAAGTCCTACCCATCCCCCTACCATTAATTTCAATCGATCTACTCTCTCCGAATCTCCAATTCAATCTACAGAGGAAACGACAAGACCACATCGAACTCGTCAGCCTACAAAGAAAGTATCAAACATTAACTAAATGAGTCCAGGAAAACAACTCTGATTGGATCATTAAAACTGGTGTCCGCCACATACCATGCTTTCTACCAAGCTAAGCTCGTCAATAATGAACACAATTACAATTACCTGGTACAATTACCTGGTACAATTACCTTTACCTTCGTTCCTCAAGGCTGTTCTCAGCTAATCGCCCTGCGATTTGCGCTTCCTGTCCCTTCGTAACGGAACAACCGCCGTAACGGACAAAATTGTAGGTACTTAGACTTTGCAGCAATACAAAACTCTGTACACGCGTTAATAATCTGAAATTCCTCTTAACCTACATACTAAGATGGCGCTTGAACCCATCCACGTGCATCTGTACAAAAATTACAGTCGCATAGTCGCTTGCCCTTCCGATTCGCGAGGAGACCTTCTTCATAGCAATAACGAACCTCCCCCAACACAGAGCCACCACCATCATTTCCATCTATCGCAACACATGCGCAGCTTTTGTCTACGTCTAGGGATCCAATAGAAACACTTAGGAGCCATGATTAGCCGTGAGGGCTGATCTAGGCGCGGATTCATGCGCGATCGCCACGCAGACCAGTACTTTCGTTAAAAACCCTCCAATCAGAGCAGTTCTTGTCAAAGCTGACATAACACTGCCCGTTTATGACACCAGGTGATGCCATAATTCGTTGCCGATGAGATAAGCAGAACGCACCTACCACCCCACCAAAGTGCCCCCTCATCTCAACCCAATCTTTATCATAATACCAACTCAGCCAATACCCAGTGCTTTTTCAAGATTTTTAGTGAAATGGAGGGCCCAAGGACCCTAGATTGCGAAATAAATACTCAAATTCCTGATACCCAACGGCGTGCTCATTATTTTTGGCACTGCGAGCATAGACGCGATGACGAGTCTCTGAGCGATGTAGCAGCACAGCATGGAATCTCCACCAGAACAGGCTATAATTGGCGACGGGAGAAGGCTCACTTTAAAGATGAGAGACGTGTACGCAAGAGAAAGGCTGAAGAGAAAGGTCATAAGCTTGGGAGGCCTTTCAAAGTACCTTTGGACAGGATTGAAGCCCTCCTTGACCCTGATCAAAACCCAGTTCAAGATGCTCCTCCACCCATCCAGATCAGAGAGAACAACCTTCCAATTGCTCCAAGGACCTTCTCATATAATATCTCCAATCGGCTAGATGCTCATCTCTATGTTGCTGCCTATTCAGATGAATTAAGACATGAGAGCAAGCAGAAAAGGGTCAAATATGGACATGAGCATAAAGAGAAGCCTGTCCTAGGCTTTTGGGATGGAGTATTATTCACTGATGAGGGCCATTTCAACCCAACAACTGATTTCCAGCGTCCAAGAAAGCCCAGAAGAAAAGGAGATTCTCGGACAAAGGATAGTAATCTTCAGTCAAGAAAGAAGATAAAGAAGCACCCTTGTACTCTCCATTTCTTTGCAGCTGTGAACTGGTATCACAAAGGAGATCTTCACTTTTATAATGATGAGAAAGAGATGCTGCCTATCCCAAAGCCTCCACCAAAGCCTCGCAAGTCAAAGTATGAGACTAAGGAGCAGCATCATAAGAGAGTAAAGGAATGGGAAGCTACTAGGCCTCCACCAATTGAAGGAGATGCTGGAGGTCACCATATAACTCAGAACTACTATACTAAAGAGATCCTGCCTCAGTACATCAAGTTTCTCCATGAGCTTCGTACGTCAGATGAGTTCTTTCGTGCTCAATGGATACTTCAGGAGGATAATGATCCATCCCATGGAACTAAAACTCATGATAATGTTGCTGCTGAGCTTCGAAGAGCTAGCTGGCTTCCTATCTTTGTACATCCTCCACAGAGTGGTGATCTTAATCCTATTGAAGGCATATGGCTCATCTTGAAGCAGAGGCTAAAGAGGAGGCTTCGATGGCTAGAACCAGGCCAAAAGGCATGGGATGGAACTAAAACTCATCTCAAACAACTTATGCAAGAGGCATGGGATACTGTTACAATTGAAGAGATCAGAGATCGTATCCAAAGCATGCCAGAGAGGTGCTATGAGGTCACAATGAATAGTGGTGAGAAGCTTCGAGGCGAAAAGTGGTAGGAAAGTACTCTTAGACCACCCACGATTAGGCTAAAACACTAAAAAAAATGGTTTATATAGACCTTAGCTATAGATTACTAGCTTCAAGAATCAAATTATTGACCTGCACGCATGTAACAGCCCGTGGATATTGGTGGTGTTGATTTTGGTGGGCGCCTCACCAAAATTGGTGTTCTGCTTATCTCATCGGCAACGAATTATGGCATCACCTGGTGCCCCCGGTTTTGGATCTATGCGAGATCTAAACTGGTGGCTGGAGGATGAGAGAGTCACGCTTCGAACTATTCCTCAATCAAGTGGTGCTGACGACAAAGTCTTGTTCGCTCGTCACCACTCAGCATCGGCACCGGCACCACTCACCGCCACTCACCACCACTCACCACCGCTTAGCATCATATTCATCATACTAACGTCATCAAAGGTCCTCTCGTCTCGAGCGGTCTAATTCTAAGTAACCATGTCCTTCATCACTAAGGTAGTTACATTCATCGTCCCGCTCTTCCAACATGCCTCTAATTCACGCCGCCAGTTTCCCACATGATGCCCTTAGTCGACATTCGCTGCTATCTACCAGGCATTCATAACAATCGTTGTGATCTTTCCCACGCAGCACTCGCAATACACGCAGTGGCGTTCTTACGGCCTGTGACGAGCCAAGTAGCCGCGATATAACTAACCATAACACCCCCATGATCACACCTAAAAGTAGTAGAGCTTTAAGGAGACGCACAACGAGGTTCACGATGGAAAGGCAACTTCCTCTTGAGCCCACCCCCGACGCCCCAGCTGCCCGATACGGATGTATAGTTGGATGTGAACGAGGATTTGCTTGCGGAAGGAGGGGTTCGAGTTCAGGCCGCATACGCCATGGGCGGTCGTTCTGATCAGACCTGGGGAGAGAAAACAAATCATGCGGTGCGTCAAGATGCATAGCGATAGTGGCAGGCGTGTAAGCGTAACTGTTCTCAGGTATGTGGACGCAAACGGGTCCTGGCTGCGGACACAGCGAGATTGTCGGTGCGGTATGGCTTTCCAACATTTTCCCATATACTACTGGATCATATCCTCTCTGCGTGGCGTAGAGGGCCAGTAAGTATAAAGTGCTGGGTTCAATTCTCCGACCCCGCTCATCCCATTTCCAAATCTGAGGCCATGTTACCTGCAACCAGGCTTTGGGGCATCGGCGAGGTTGAAGTGCGTTTGCCCAGATCCGCTTGACGAACTCTTGGGATGCGCTTAGGCGAAGGCTAGGGGTTCCTTCGACTAAGCGGGGGGCTGGGTGTATGGGAACATAATCCCCGAGTTTGTGACCCCGACTCCTGACTCTCTGGCGAATATTCTCACCGCCACCAAAAGAAGTGAGCTAGTTCAAGATTAACCTCCCGTGGCTCGTGGTAGTAGGCACAGGACACTCACAATCAAAATGGTGATACAGTTGGTGGGCTTCTCTTCCCCGAGGACAAGAACAGAATGGCAGAAGCATTTGCCTGGGACAGTGTTGTAGGTACCCAGCCCGTCAAGGCCGCTGATGTCTTTGTGTTTTGGTAACCATAAGATGGTACCGGGAATGAAATGTGAAGAGTCCAACATTTGTCTTGTTCAAATTGTACAAATCGAATATGCAAATGGAAAGCATCCTACCTGGACCTACACTGTGCAATAAATAACTTAAGGGCCTTCTATGGGGGTCTCCCAAAACGCTTCATCGCGTTGCTTTAGACAAGTTGCTGCGGCTACCATTGGACGGGCTCGCAGCAAGACAGACGTGCACGGTCCGGTGGACATTCTGCCTACCGTGCCGCATATTGGCACACGCCAAAGCTAGCATGCATGAAATGAGGTCCGCAGTATCGGAAGAGGGCCCACGCTTCATAGGCCCAGAGACGTCGAGGAGATAAGAGCGCGAATACTTGTAGCACCTCAACTACGCCATAGCAACTGCGCCTCGAAGACATAAAGAGATGAACCGCTATGAGGCATTCAACAGTCGTTGGGGGCGTATCATTTGCGCCATAGATTTGGAATAGGCGCCGCACAAGCAATGAGGACCTGCGTTTAGCGAACGACCAATAATCAATCTACAAGCAGTCAGCCTGTGCAGTGAAAAAGCTGGCTATTATGAGACCGTGTGAGCCTTGTGACCCGCATCGCGCTAGCTGAAACTAACTTATGACGCAAAACTGTACTAGGCAGCTGCAGCCGAGTGCCTTCTCGAATCCATCCAGCTGCGACCGCATCCCACCGAAACTGCATACACCCACAGAGCTTCCTTGGATACAGCTTCTGGGCGAAAGCTGCCGCGTCATCCAACCCTTTGCATAATGATTTCAGCTGACTGGATATGGCATCCTCAACGCGAGCGATAAACAGTTCGTGTACAGCCGTCGGCATTCGAATGGCAAGTCGATGACTTTCTCCGTCGTAGTCATACCAGCACCGCCCACACGACACAACTAGTCCAAGTGCCACACGAATGCCTTTGATGTGAAGATTTATATCCTTAAAAGAGCTTCATCTCCGGGCGCTTTGGATTTCTGGCCGTACACGACGTACCTGAAAAGATATGAAGTTAGCGATCCCATTGCCGCGTCTCCCACCTGCGCGACAAGACTGCTGGATGTCGATTCTACGTTCTAGCTACATCCCACTGCTGCCTTGATGGAGGTAAGTCGCCAGACGTAGCTTTGTTTGTAATACAATCCACATTTCCCGATATGCTGAGGTCGCACGGCGCATATGAGCCCGCTGCGTGAGAGGTAACCTGAGCTCGTCCACGTCGAGGTCGATGGAAATGCGACGGCGACTTTATCACCGGCGAGGGATACAATCTGTCTTTGAAACGGCTTAGTCCTTGATAGCTGTAATGAAGGGGGAGCTTACAAGAATATCTTGACTTGGCCGCAACCAGGGCTGACCTGTCTTGCCTCTAGAGATGAATCCGTTGAAGCGGCCATTGCGATGGGCAAGAAAGTAAATATCTGTGTCGTATTCTCGGCATAACTTCGTCAATTTTTCATAGAGGGTTTTGGATAGCTTCTGGTAGTTGTTGTTCGCAGCTCTTCCTGCCTTTGCGCGTGCTGGTAGCTGCGATTGCTGTTGAGAGGCCATCACTGTGTTACCGAAGATTGCATGCAGTGCAGATTTGGATCTAGGCGATGGCAATAGTATTAATCTGTTTGAGCCCCAGCATCCATAGACGCTCTCTAGCATATATACGCCCACCTTAACTTTCAAGTCGTAACGGCGCAATGCGAAAGCCAGGCTTTCTATCCATACGCCATACGCCATACGGGCTTGTATGGTTCATGGTGTAGTTACATGTGTTAGTGGTGTTGAAGGATAGACCGGAGTAGTGGTAGCCTGCGTATCTCACGGGAGAGGTCAGGGTAAATGAAACAAGAAGAAGACTGTAACTAGAAGACCTCGGGTCCGGTGTCCACAAAAATGGCTTTGGCACCAGTGGGGACCGTTTCCGGCCCCCGGAAAGGCGCTACAAATGGGTGATACCGAAATAGAAAGGGCCCGACAGACGAAATGAACCGATACCCACACAGCTTATCAAATAACCGATCTCACACACTATCATGTACCAGAGAGCTCGTCGATCTTAACAGCGACTGTGCGTTGCAGTAATGCGAATTTGTCTCTCAATCCCGCAACCCTGTATCACAAGCTCCTCGGCGGTGAAGGCAAAGTCATTCGCATGACGCAGCTATCGTCAGATTCATGGATGCTGCTGGGGTACCGATAATATGCGACCGTGAACGCTCGACGCTCCTTAATGCAAACTGTACCAGCAGTTCCTTTGGCGGTACTGCTAGTGATAACACCGATTCATAGATGACGACAGGCATGAAGAGGATGGAGGGTGTTCAGGCGAATATAGGCATAATGGGTGCTAGCAGTGGCCAGCAACTCAACAAAGCTGAAGTACGCTTCCGCAAACGAACGCGTATACCATGGTTAGAGTCGGACGACTTGCGGCTACTCGCTTATAGGAACGAGATGAAAATGGAGTGGAAGGATATATTTGAACTTTTTCCCGATCGAACGCCGAGTGCAGTCCGTACTCGATGGCATATGCTGGGTGGGGCTGTACCCCGCACACCGAGGGACGGTAACACGGATGCAGATGGAGACTAGAGAGCGTTCCAAGCTGTCGCTCGCCCTTCACATGTGAGTTAGGTACTCTGTAAATAAAGAGGCTGCGATATATTCTTGACGGGCCCATGGCTAAGCCGTCGGAGCCAATACTTGGCACAACTTTTTCCAAGATACATTCAACCTAACTGTCTGGTGATCCGAAACGCGAACCGGAAATTTGCAAGAACAAACGAGACAAAGACGGAGTCTCGTCTGCAAGTCGGTACATGCTGGGTACAAAGCTATTTTGCATAGTCAGCTAGTCGAGGTACAAAAGTATTTGTAAGGCAAGGAAACATAGAGCATCCTTAAATTGTTGGAAGGTTCTTCGCCAAAAATGCACCATTGTCATCCCAATCATCTACAATCGCAACATCAACAAAGACTTTATGCAGTTTTCATCCCAGAACATGGGCTCACTGGGCCACGAAAGAGACATTCAGCAATGTATATCATTACTTACGCAAGCCGTTGCTCTATTCGACCGTATTTGCAATAATCCTGTGCAGCATCTACATATAATCGAGGATGATTGCACGGACGACCATTCACAACCTATCAGCAATAAATGGGACAAATGCATGCGAAACGTCTCAGTCGCAATGGCAGAGCTCAAAGATGGGATTGATTCCGCGCATTGTCAGCTGGAGCATCTCAAGTCGCGACTCGGTAGCTCTGACGGAACGTTGTCGGACGAAGGTGCCTTGAAAGAGATGCGTCTACCGATACGGAATCTACCCGCCGCTATACGACCTCAGAGCCAACCTAATACCTTCAAATCACTATCGGCAGCAAGTGGTAGCCATCAACTACTCATATCAACCATGAAAAATCCGATACATGCTTCAGATGTGGTCTGCGGATCACACTCGAGACAGATACTTGGACAAATGCCTGATGACGCTTTAATGACGCTAATGAAGTAGTGCGTAACTTATGCCCTGGACATGAGTACTTGTTTCTGGCAGGTAGCTACGGATTTAGGCTTGGTCTGGTACGGAGGTCAGATATGGTACACTATTACATGTAGCTCCTGTCCACAAGGACACCGCATTCCTCCGAAAAATCCTCTATGACCTACTCATTCGAAATTGTGTATCGTTAAAGAGATTTAACCATCGCATAGCAGCCACCTTCAAGGCTGATTTCTATCTGCAGACTAACCCGTTTGCTATCGACGCGCCTTGCAATTGTGTTATCGTATGGCATATCACACGTGATTAAAACGGCTTTACTTCGGTAACCATTCACCTTGGCACAATGATCTCCCTGCACCGACCACAAGCACGTAGATTCCCCACGGTAGCGTAGCCAATTGAGATATTTTCTTGTGTCTTGGATCCTATAATGACAGGTTTGTGGCCTCGAGCAAATGCTCATCAGATCGACGTGCACCCTGATTGCCTCAGCCGCTGACAGATGAAGGTCCACAAGGCCAGCCCTCTTGGGAGACTGAACGAGAGCCTGAACGACAGTCCGAACGACAGTCTGTACAACAGCCTGAAAAGCAGAACACCAATTTTGGTGAGGCGCCCACCAAAATCAACACCACCAATATCCACGGGCTGTTACATGCGTGCAGGTCAATAATTTGATTCTTGAAGCTAGTAATCTATAGCTAAGGTCTATATAAACCATTTTTTTTAGTGTTTTAGCCTAATCGTGGGTGGTCTAAGAGTACTTTCCTACCACTTTTCGCCTCGAAGCTTCTCACCACTATTCATTGTGACCTCATAGCACCTCTCTGGCATGCTTTGGATACGATCTCTGATCTCTTCAATTGTAACAGTATCCCATGCCTCTTGCATAAGTTGTTTGAGATGAGTTTTAGTTCCATCCCATGCCTTTTGGCCTGGTTCTAGCCATCGAAGCCTCCTCTTTAGCCTCTGCTTCAAGATGAGCCATATGCCTTCAATAGGATTAAGATCACCACTCTGTGGAGGATGTACAAAGATAGGAAGCCAGCTAGCTCTTCGAAGCTCAGCAGCAACATTATCATGAGTTTTAGTTCCATGGGATGGATCATTATCCTCCTGAAGTATCCATTGAGCACGAAAGAACTCATCTGACGTACGAAGCTCATGGAGAAACTTGATGTACTGAGGCAGGATCTCTTTAGTATAGTAGTTCTGAGTTATATGGTGACCTCCAGCATCTCCTTCAATTGGTGGAGGCCTAGTAGCTTCCCATTCCTTTACTCTCTTATGATGCTGCTCCTTAGTCTCATACTTTGACTTGCGAGGCTTTGGTGGAGGCTTTGGGATAGGCAGCATCTCTTTCTCATCATTATAAAAGTGAAGATCTCCTTTGTGATACCAGTTCACAGCTGCAAAGAAATGGAGAGTACAAGGGTGCTTCTTTATCTTCTTTCTTGACTGAAGATTACTATCCTTTGTCCGAGAATCTCCTTTTCTTCTGGGCTTTCTTGGACGCTGGAAATCAGTTGTTGGGTTGAAATGGCCCTCATCAGTGAATAATACTCCATCCCAAAAGCCTAGGACAGGCTTCTCTTTATGCTCATGTCCATATTTGACCCTTTTCTGCTTGCTCTCATGTCTTAATTCATCTGAATAGGCAGCAACATAGAGATGAGCATCTAGCCGATTGGAGATATTATATGAGAAGGTCCTTGGAGCAATTGGAAGGTTGTTCTCTCTGATCTGGATGGGTGGAGGAGCATCTTGAACTGGGTTTTGATCAGGGTCAAGGAGGGCTTCAATCCTGTCCAAAGGTACTTTGAAAGGCCTCCCAAGCTTATGACCTTTCTCTTCAGCCTTTCTCTTGCGTACACGTCTCTCATCTTTAAAGTGAGCCTTCTCCCGTCGCCAATTATAGCCTGTTCTGGTGGAGATTCCATGCTGTGCTGCTACATCGCTCAGAGACTCGTCATCGCGTCTATGCTCGCAGTGCCAAAAATAATGAGCACGCCGTTGGGTATCAGGAATTTGAGTATTTATTTCGCAATCTAGGGTCCTTGGGCCCTCCATTTCACTAAAAATCTTGAAAAAGCACTGGGTATTGGCTGAGTTGGTATTATGATAAAGATTGGGTTGAGATGAGGGGGCACTTTGGTGGGGTGGTAGGTGCGTTCTGCTTATCTCATCGGCAACGAATTATGGCATCACCTGGTGTCATAAACGGGCAGTGTTATGTCAGCTTTGACAAGAACTGCTCTGATTGGAGGGTTTTTAACGAAAGTACTGGTCTGCGTGGCGATCGCGCATGAATCCGCGCCTAGATCAGCCCTCACGGCTAATCATGGCTCCTAAGTGTTTCTATTGGATCCCTAGACGTAGACAAAAGCTGCGCATGTGTTGCGATAGATGGAAATGATGGTGGTGGCTCTGTGTTGGGGGAGGTTCGTTATTGCTATGAAGAAGGTCTCCTCGCGAATCGGAAGGGCAAGCGACTATGCGACTGTAATTTTTGTACAGATGCACGTGGATGGGTTCAAGCGCCATCTTAGTATGTAGGTTAAGAGGAATTTCAGATTATTAACGCGTGTACAGAGTTTTGTATTGCTGCAAAGTCTAAGTACCTACAATTTTGTCCGTTACGGCGGTTGTTCCGTTACGAAGGGATGCACGTTAATGCAGTTCTTCCTCAGGTTCCCTGAGATGATGCCTTGGCCTGCGACACACCCCCCCAGATTTCACTCTGTTTCAGACGAGATCTGAATAGCTTGGGGACTATCCTCTTCTGATGCATATCCTGGGTCAATCCGCGATGAGATATCAACCAGGCCTAATTGGCGTACAAAGTGAATATGTTTCTCTGTTGAGAGGGGTTTTGTGAAGCCATCCGAAGGCATATCCGTGGTTGGAACCCACTGGACTGCAACTTTGCCGTCTCTGTGAATCTGTCTGAGCCAGAGGTTGTGGATATCGACGTGTTTAAGTTTTGATGTCAGCTGTGGTCTCTCTTTCTGGATCAGGCCTACCGTTTGTTGATTGTCACAGAGAATGCGAGGTTGGTTTTCAGGGTTGAACTCTATCTGCTCAAACAGTCTGTATAGACCTATTGTCTCCCTCACCGTGTGTGATAGCGATAAGAGCTCTGCTTCAGTTGTTGAGGTGGTTACAGTCTTTTGTTTGGACGACTGCCACATAATAGGTCCACTAAACAACTTCATAAGATAGCCTTGGGTGGAATTTCGAGTCTCTGGATCATCCGCGAACGATGCGTCGCTTGACAACTGTAGCACTTCATCATCGCCTGTCTCTACTTCTGTGGAGTGGTTCACAGAGCCCGAGAACTCGATGGCATAGTACTTTGTAGCCTGGAGATATGAGAGTACTCGATTTGCGCACCGCAAATGCTCTGGTGAAGGGTTTGTAGCGAACTGACTCAACTGGCTGGCTGCAAAGGAGATATCCGGTCTTGATACTACTGCTGCATACAGTATTGAGCCTACCTTTTCCTGCATCTCTGTGATCTGTTGGATCGTAGCCTGACCTTCGAAAGGTTGAGGACGATATGACGAGATGAGAGGCGTAGTAGCTATTCTCAATGACTGATCTGTTCCAAATTTAGTACAGATTTTGTCGATGTATCCATCTTGACAAATCCAAAGCTTTTTAGCTCTGGTATCTCTCAGAATCCTGATATTGAGGAACGAGATTGCTTCGCTCAAATCCTTGATCCCGCTGTTTCCTTTCGGGTTGGGAGGGCCACGACAGGTCGAAGAGAGTATATATGTGGAACAGTTTTCCGCATCATTCGAGGAGGAGGCGAACTTTTGTGCGGGCGCCACTCAAAAACACACCCACAGTCCGACGTGCGTGAAATACTCCATCAACAGACCGGCAAGGACCAGAAATCTGTGCAGATTCAAGGCGCCGTGGAGACTAGTGGAGGAGACGGCGTTCAAAGAGGGGGGAGTGCTTGAGATTCGGCGCAACCACAGCATGGTAAATCGATGGAACAAAGCTATTTCCGTCGGATTACGCCATAATCACGACATCTCCTTCATCGGTACGCAGAGTAGGACGATGGCTATAGTATTCTACGTGACAAACTACGCAACGAAGCTCGAGGATCCGGTATGGAAACGCGCAGCGGCGGCGGCAGAACTACTTGAAGATTCAGGGAACGTGGGAGCTGAGGAGGGATCGGTGGACAGGACCCGCCGGTTTCTGACAAGAGTTGCAAATAGGATTTTCACGGAGCGAGCTCTGTCGCAAGTGGAGGTGGCCGCGCATTTTGAAGGCGCGTGGTGCGAGTTGGCCCAGTTCCATGATCGCCGAGCCGATTTTCCGTATAATCTCCCGCGATGAGGCACGATAAGACTGAGCGTACAGCGCTGATAGCCACCGCCATTTCTCGAGAAGATTATATAGGCGGAGAGCGTCAATGCATAGGTCTCACACCTGTTCCGCACCACCCAAACGTTCATGTCACGCTATCAAGCCGCACTTGAACCGCCTGTGGCTGGCCAGAGGCACGGTTGCAGGCTGTGAAGTACTAGAAATCACGCTGAGGTGCTCAACAGTCGTGGCGATGCGTTGATTGGATGGATGCAGACTTTGTCTCTCCCAGGCATGATACTGTGTGGCAGCCTCTTTGTGACTTGGTGGTTAGCATTGCGTGAATAGTGCGATGGGCTAGCGCTCACGTGCAGGGACCCACCGTCCCTCTGAAACGGACGAAGTCTAGAGTGTCGAAATACCACTGTGGTTTTTCAAACTTATTTTGGGAAGTAACGCAAGGGGAATATAATTATAAAATAGGATAGAGTGGGACGGCCCTAGTGGTGATACAGCTGTCGTATGGTCAAACGATGAACGGCTCCCTACATGGGCACTGCAATCTTTAGGGTTATAGAGACGTGCTTTACTTTGACATGTGAGGGATATGAGGGTTTAGATCGTTCATGTTCGCGATGTATAGCAGAGAGCTGTAATGGTAGCTATGCTTGGCAAGGCACTACACTATCTAGGGCTGCATGCCGTTCTCTGTCACTGGAAACGATCGTTACTATATATCTCTTCCCAACGCCATCCATTCTAGACGTTCACGGCAAGGGTGTGGCCAGTGCGGGTCGGCGTCCCTCCTGCTAACGGTGGCAATAAGCATAGGTAGTAATCTTACAGTATTTCTTTTACGTGATGACTATAGATATTGTTATGGAATTAATGCAGGGCTACGCCAAAGAGGATGGCGCTATTGGCATCGATGATCTGCATCGTTGGGCTTCTGACTCCAACGCTGTCAACTTCCTTTCTATGACTGTCACTGCTACTTCGGTGGCTAAATTAATGGAGCATCCGTTGTTGCAACTTCCTTGGCGTAAAGGGATGCTCAAAGGGCTGGTATCTTTCGTCTCCATTGACACCCGCATAGGCCGTAGGTATCCGCCAAAGTAGGATTTTTTAAGGAAGTTTCGGCATTTCTTCCAATACTATCAGAATTAGGAACGCTCTTTGAGTGCTGATCTTGTTTCACCGTTATCCGCAGCTTGTAAGATCTGCACCCGCCACTTCGTTTCCCACGAGCAGCTTGCAATTAGATACCACTGAACTGTGACCTCGTGGCTGAGAACAAAACTGTATGATACATTTATCGTAATTTGTAGGACATAACGTTATCCATGTGATTCTATCACATGTGGCTCTATCACATGTGGCTGACTTGACTTGAGAAAGGAGCCGTGAGTACGGTCACATGTAACTGACTTGGACGTGTCACTAGCGTTCCTTGAGGCGCCGTTTCTGGTGCCTCCGACGCTGGCGACTGCACAGCGATCGCGCTATCAATATGTAACGAGACACTTTTCCCTTCGGACCTTCGGAGTCGCTCCACATCACAAGTAGGATTAGAGCTATCTACTATCGGAGGCTTATATTGTAGAATACTATTAGAAGATTTAATATGTATCAGCCATGGCTCTGTGTACATGGGGGATCCGAGGGTCCGATCTGCGAGGCGTCTCGCCACACGGTGAGTCTCGCTACGCAGTGAGGGACATTAAGTTAAAACGGTCATCGGGGCCAGTTTGGGGACTTTGAATTAGTTAGGTCTATAATTTTCTTGTAGCGCGCTATTATCTTACTGTCCTGGCGGATTTCGCGGAAAATTGTGAAACACTCCCAAGAGTCACGATTCTCAGACTCCACCACCCCCCAACCCAGCAGAACAGACTCGGTGATCCCTTATTAGTGGGCTGTGCGCTGAGAGCAAAGAGAAAGCAACATCCGGAAACCGGTTGTGGCCACAGCTGTATCATGGGACTGGAACAGAACCATGAGACTAGAACCGAATCGGTAGTTATTTATGGTCGTAATTGGCGCTGGATGTGGGTAACAGTTTAGGACTCGTGGGTGCATCGGCTATGGAAGATGAGATAGCTCCGGGGAGTAGCACGATCTTCACTTTTCGCCGTGCAACAGACACGCCTGGAACAAGAGAAACAGTTAGCAACAGAGCAAGAAATTCGAGTTATTCTATACTGCTTAGCACTCAGCGTTCACCAAAACAACAATTCTGAAGGCTTTTCAGGGTACAGGGCTCGCACCTTTTGATCCTAACGTTAAGTTATAACGTGAGCGGCAAGCGAAACGCCCAGGTAAGCGAAACGCCCACTCTTGCCAAGACCACACCTCCTTCTACCTTTAACTACAATGTCTCAACAACTTAATATTGAATTACTCCCTTGTGAGGATAGAATTATCTTAGCTATCCAAGCAATGAAAAAAGACGCGACATTAAGTGATCGACGAGCTGCAGCAGTCTACAACGTTCCTAGAAGGACTCTCCGCGACCGACGCGCTGGAAAGCTTTCACGACGCGACAGCCAACCCAACTCGTCAAAGCTTAACAGGCACGAGGAAGACGCGATTATCCAATATATAAGGAAGCTAGACGCGCGAGGATTTGCCCCTACACTGTCTTATCTCCGTGAGATAGCGAATCAGTTGCTGGCTGCTCGTGGTAGTGGCCAGGTGGGAGAAAAATGGGCCAGAAACTTCGTCTCTCGTAAGCCTGACATTAAATCCCAGCTAAGTAGGCCACGCGACTACCAGAGAGTCCTATGCAGCGATCCAGCTGTTATTAGCCCCTGGTTTGACCTTGTACGCAACATCAAAGCCAAGATGAAGATACATATAACTTTGACGAGACTGGCTTTACCATGGGCGTAGGAGGGTCCGTCAAGGTGGTAACTGCGTCTGAGAGACGTACTCGACCACTGGGGATAAACCGCGAGTGGGTGACGTTGATTGCTGGTATCAACGCTATGGGCTGGACTAGCTTTTTGTAGGATTGAGTTGTTAACGTGCAAAGTTGTAAAGCTTGGTGGGGTGGGCGTTTCGCTTACCTGGGCGTTTCGCTTGCCGCTCACGTTATTCAAAAAGCTTAGTACTGCAACACGAAGAAACGGCCGGCCATCCTCAAGCAGCAGTAACCCCTCTGTACTCAGCGCTAGCGATTGGAGAAAGATTGAGCTGCTGCTGCTGTATGTACTATATATCACGCTGACAGGTCAAACTGAAGAACACGGACTGATTCGAATATTGGACGATACTTGACAGGAATGCCTTCGTCGCGCTAGTAATCACGTTGGGTGGGGGTTGCCAATGCTCACCTGCAAGCCATGTGATACCGAAACTCCAAATATGCAGTCGCATGCTGTAGCCCAAAGTCCATGTCCGCCAAGCCCACCTCCGCGGTCCAACCCGCTGCGAGGCGATCACGCTGATAGGGGTCGGGTGCCGCGCTAGTACTTGTGCGTCCCCCGTGGCTGACTAGTACGTGCTGGGCACTGACCCAAAAACCACGCTGGCACGTCGAACAGCTTGCGAACACAGCATTGGGACGTTTGGGCGCGGGACGATCGGACATAGCACGAACACGCCGAATTGATGTAACGCAAAGAGACGCCAACGTTTCTCAAGAGCAGCACCTCTCCCTTACACTCAACTTATACTAAGAGCTTATTTCATCCGCTGCTTTCTGCCGCAAGCTGTGTTGCCGACTGTTGCTGGCTTTTCTTGCGCAATCCTGTCGTATCAAACCTGTCCTACATCGAGCATGGAGCCTTCCTTTTCCGCCGAGGACGAGCAACTGCTCTTCATCATTAGGAATACGATTAGAGAGCACGGAAAAGGTACTTGGGAAGATACTACTACTGTCTACAACCGCCTAGTGCCCTCAGGTATCCAGCGAACGTTTGCCAGCTTGATGGCTAAGCACAGGACCATGGACTTGCAGCAGGTCGAGTGGAGGGTCAAGAATGTCGATAATGCTAGACTCAAGATGGATGTGGAGCTCATACTTCGAGACGTAGTCAATGTACATGGAACCTACAGTATCTTAGAGCAAAGCTGAATGGGAGAACAGGAGCCGATAATCCCCTGGAGCTACCCTTCGCCCTACGTCGCTCCAACAGTGCATACTCCAATCCCTTTACGAAGAGCGCCGATTGACGCATGGCAAGAGCATGTGGAGACAGATGACTTGGAAGGCTGCGAAATCGACAATGCGTCCTTGGTGGATCCAAAGGCCCACGCCACGACTTCGTGGTACGGATGGTCGTCGGACTCACTTTTTGAAAGCGCACCAACAGCCTTTCCCGGCAACACACCGAGTTTGTTCTCAGAGCCGGATCTGTTCTCCAATAGCGCATCAACGGCCGGTCCCAATGGTACCCCGACTCTGCTCACTAGCAATCTAGCGAGCCGCTGCCTCGACACGCCAATATCATCTTATCATGGAGTCACCAGTTACTTCTCTGACGATACGGCAAGCTTAAGCCCAAGCGGCATAACGGATCCGGGCCCCGATCCAGCAGCGGACTTGCTCAACAGCATGGGTAAGGACTCAGTTTAGCTGCGGACGAAACATACTGTTCCTTCTGGAGAACCTCATGCCCTTCACTGGGCGTGTTGGGGACCAGGACTTTTACTTTGAAAAAATTAGAGTGTTCAAAGCAGGCCTTTGCTCGAATACGTTAGCATGGAATAATGGAATAGGACGTGCGGTTCTATTTTGTTGGTTTCTAGGACCGCCGTAATGATTAATAGGGACACTGACAGGCGCAGGCTGGGACACGAGACCACAGGGAGATTTAAGTATGGTAGAGTGGGAGGATGTGTATGATGAGAACCTTCACGGGCTGGACTATCTACTGCCGAAAGGGTATAGGTACGGCTTTCGGCATTCTATCTAATCTGTACTGTGCAGCTCTTCTGCTGGATCAGATAAGATACCTGTGCCACTGTTCGATATTGGCGCTGCCTGGCCAAATTTCATGGCGCTCCTGCAGGACGTCAAACTAAACAGCTGTTCAAGCACCGCCCCTGTTCTTTCACATTTATACAAAAGTCCACCGTGGCTATAATAGACACTCTATTGAAGTAAGTTGACCGCATAGTAAAGCGGGTGGTTCCCTAATTCAGTAACCTTGCGTGCCTTTCAAAAGTGTCGGAAAGTCAAAAGTGGGTGGTTTGGGGAAGAAATAAGTACTCTTAGTCGGCTGAGCCTCATCACGGCTTTGCTCCGGCGCCTTCAAGTCCGTCCTGGCTGTCCTCTTCGCCTGGGTGGACTTGGAGACTCTCTCTGAAGATCGACTTCTTACATCTTCAGCTGATCTGTTCGTGGTCTTGGGGTTCGACCGCTGGTGAAGGGCGGTTAGCATGAGAAGGTAGACAAGCTGAGACTGCTTACATACAATGTGATGGATGCGCTGCAGAAAGTCTTCCGAGGTCACGTAAGAGTATCCTGTGTCCTTACCCGGAAAGCGGATTACCAAAGCGACCTCCGCCCCGAACTCGCCATACTGGTGAAGTTTGTTTTCAATAGCGAGCAGTCTCTTTCTCAACTGCCTGTTCCGGCTCTTGGTTGATTGGTGCGCCATGTCTGTTTTGTGAGCCGTCTGAGGGGCGGTCGGAGGAACATAGCTCATATCAAGCAGCAGCAGCAGTAGAACCGCTTTAGTTCCCTTTCGTCCCCTTCGTTCCCTTTCGTCCTCAAAATAGACAGCTGAACATGATTAAAAATAAAAGGCACAAACTTACCCCGGGCCCGCTTCAGGGCACAAGTCTCACTCTCTTTATGGGGGACAGCAGGCTGTTCCAAAAATAGCGTGCGATTGTCACGAGTCTAGATACCAGGATGCTATGGGCTACAAACGAGTGGTGGAGTTGTGCATGATCCTCACTAGGTTGGCGCACAAAGTATTAACGTGCATCCCTTCGTAACGGAACAACCGCCGTAACGGACAAAATTGGTATTGTTGAAGCAAGTGGTTGTGTTCATTGTTATTGTTCCTAATTCTCCATTACTTACTACATTGAAATATTCGAAGTCTAACGGATCCATCACGTCATATATGTCCCTTCTCTTCTTCTCACCGTCTTCCTCCGATACACTCTTCTCTTATCATGGAAACCATCCTTTCTTATGTCTCTCTTCCATTCTTGAGAAAAATTTCCCGCCAACCCCTTTTCACAATGTCTCTTCCATATGCTCCATCTGACGACAATGATCCCCATCTACGCATAACGCTCGATAGCCAGGGGATTTCGCTTGGCCCCATGACTATGATGTGCTTCGCACGTCTCCAAATCCTCAAGAAATTCCCCTCTCCTGAAAAACAGCACGTCAAAGGCCTCAACTATGAGACTGTTATCCCTATCCGCTTCCCTTCGCCACCCTGGATCAAACCCACAGAATACACGGCTCTCCAGCCACAGACTTATAATAATAATGATAATAACGATGCCAACTGCGCATTTTTCAGTCAATACGGAAGAACATCAGAAGTTAGAGGACAAATTTCAGGCCCTGGGGGCACGAGGGCAAGCCAGCACAAACGACAGCTGAACATTAGGGGGAGACTGAAGGTATTGCAGCCGCAACACACGAGACAAAGCGACTCTACGAACCTTAACACAATGGTACGGAAATACAAGGCTTCGAGTACGGCACACACAGGAACAACAGTTTGAGGAACACAAACACAGGCAAACACGTCACCTCTTGAGGCGAAATGTACATAGTCGTATATAGAAGCCAGACAACGGCAGGCCTCTGGGGACAGCTGGCTCCTTCAGGAGTGACGTGGGGTGGCACGGATTTAACGTTCGTGCCGCGTCGGCTGTCAGCCAAGCCAGCCAACCGGGCATAGCTGCGAAGAAAACGCGGCTGAAACCGAGTAGGAATTCATGTCGCAAGCCAAGGCATCATCTCAGGGAACCTGAGGAAGAACTGCATTAGTAATCTTGCCATATAATCTCAGACGTGCGGGGTCAGGTTTACCAGACTAAGACACAACACACACACAATACAACTCTGCTGTTCACTATCAATTATTTTGACTTCTCATCATTTAAGCACGTCCAGTGCGACAGTTATGAGCCCGGTAGCCCCTTCCTCTGCTACACAGCATCGTCAGCGACAAAATTCGTCGCAGTTACACATTTCTCACGAAATTGATTCTCCTCACAGAGCCGACACGACTTTCGGCCGATTGTGCGGAAAAGAGGGGTTGCGAAAAAGCAATACAACAACCCCGCAACGCATTCAAAAATGAAGACTCAGAAATTGGCTGAGTTCACACCTTTTCAATCTAGGGCATTCATCACTGCTCTCAATGAGATCAATCCAAACCATTCCAGCACCGGATCTGTGACAATTGATAACCTAAATGATTCTGGTTCGGATGAGACTGGCGACGATGCCGATATCACAATCGTACAGAAGGCACAGAACAAAATCAACAAGACTCTCCGGTCCTACCGTAGGCTAAATCCGACTCTCTCCGACAAGAGAATCACGATAAGCTTCTGTATTAAGCAGTTTAGGACCATGGCACCGCCAAGCGAAAAGACTGCGAGAGGGCGAGCTGTACACGCCACCCTTCAAGGCAGAAAGCACGGTCATGATTTAGACTCTTCGGACGATGGAGATTTACAGCCGAGGCGGAAAAGACAAAGGGATGACTCTACTCCAACAGTAACCAACTCACCTACAACTCTTCGCGACTGCGTTTGTGGGTTACCCCATAAGTACGCAGACTGTCGATATCTCAATCCATTATGTGCACCGTCGGGCTGGACACCAATTGTTCAAGTCCAGTCTAAAGTCATCACGGCAATTAAAGGAAGCAAGCGTCTCCGAACGAAGATCGAGAGGAACTTCCTCAGAAATAGGATTGCCTTACCAAAGTTCTGGCCAGCTGATACCTCTAAAAATCAACCTGAAAAGGAAACAAGGGAGAACATTGCCTTAACCCCAACCTCCGCAATGACCGGGTCAAGGGCATCGTTTGCCACATCAAGGTTTGCGTACAGCACAGCCGCAAAAGACGAGTATGACGACTATTTCCGACTCGATAATTGTGCGGATACACATGTCTGTAATGACCTATCTCGTTTCGCCGCGTATAAACCATTGCACGACGAAACCATACGGTTCGGTGACACAGACACGCATATTGAAGGGATAGGAAATGTCACAGTCCACGTCGACACTCCGTCAGGCCCTAGTCTCATTCAACTCGAGAATGTGGCCTATGTACCCGGTTTCCATTGGAATCTCATCAACATGGATTCTCTTGAGAAGCAAGGGCTTTTCTTTAACACGAGAACATGCTGGATGGAGTACTCAGACGGGTCGAATGCATTCAAAGCAACGAAACACGGCGCATTTCGAGTGGTTGAACCACATATCGAACATGCCGTCTTCAAAGCAAAGACTCATGCAGAAGCAGCAAAAGCTTTCGCCACAGCAAGGAGGTCACGGACGCCTCAGATTGCTGTAGCATCCATGGATGTCTGGCATGCGAGATTGGGACATATCAGGAAGGAGGCTCTCAAGCACGTGCCGCAAGCAGTCGAAGGAGTTGCACTTGGCACTCGCGACTTTCACTGAATGCCAACTCGGACAAGCTCATCAACAGATTTCACGAATTCCGATATGGAGAGGAACTTATCCATTCGAGAAAGTTCATCTGGACCTCATTCACATGGAGGAAGCATTCAATCTTGATGCATGGGTTGTCCACTTCTACTGTGACCACTCGGCATACCATATTTCCTTTAACATCCCAAACAAAACTCAAGAAGAACTAGTTTCTGTGACGCAGGAGTTCCTTGCGCTCACAAATGACAGCTGGGGCTTCACCACACGATACATCCAATCAGATGGTGAGAGAGGCCTAGGCCAAACGTGGAAGGACCTCATAATTATGAAGGGCATCACGTTCAACCCATCTCCACCGGACACTCCAGATCAGAACGGTCCTGCTGAACGCAGGCACGTCGACAAGCCCATGCATTACGACTTGAACGTGCCAAGCTGGGACAACAAATAGCCCACACCTTCGCATCGGCACGGTCAATCCGTACTCACCGAAGGGACTTGATGCCACCGCCAGACTTTTGGCATCAGCTAAAGCGGCATCCAGAGAAAGAAGGGTTCAGACGTGCTGCAGACGCTGAGATCAAGTCACTCGAAGAGAAGAAAACTTTTGAACTAGTCGATTACCCAGAGCACAAACAAGTGCTGCCACTCAAATGGGTTTTCACTTACAAACTCAATGACGCCGGGTACCTTATTCGTCATAAAGCACGAATATGTGTGAGAGGCGATCTCCAACACAACATCACCGATGACATCTATGCAGCTACCGGCGCATATCGTAGTTTCCGCATCCTTATGGCACTCGTCTGTGCGTTTGGGCTTCTCTGTCATCAAATTGACTTCAAGAACGCCTTCGTCAACGCAGATATGGACGAAGGCGCCGACTCTGCATGTAGACGCCTGGGAGCCCTACAAGCACCGCATCCTGGAGCTCCACATTTCACAAGGACTGCCGCTACTAGAGGTGAGGCAGAAGATCGAGGATGAATACGGGTTCAAAGCTAAGTATGTTGCTCCCGCCGATAGAAGGTAAAGTGAGTCTTCAAGCGTGCTGCTGACACAGACGCGGCCACAGTGTGCGGTAGTACCGAACGCGCATCAGTCAATGGGGAAAGTACAAGAAGGTCAAGCCGCAGGAAATGCAAGCGATCGTGAGGAAGCGCCAGAGGAGGAAGCTTGTCGAGATCAACAAGGCTGAGCTCGTCTTTGAAGTGCGAGGTAGCGTAGTGCCGCCGCAGAAGATCGAGCGATGGATGAAGAGGAATGAGGTGGTTGAGAGCTTCCTATACGCTCCGAATCCAGCGGCATGTAAGTCGGGACGTGAAAAGATACGCTTCCTCGCTGATACACCAAAGCCACGCCGTCTGCTGTAAGATGCCATACGATCTCCGAGCGGGGCTCTCCCGCGATGATGTCCGTACACTCGCCGGCGGCTTCGGCCTTCTCGCCAGGGGTAGTTTACCACGCTGCACAGAGCCCGCAGATGCCCTCTCCTGCCCTGTCGTCAGTCTCGAGCATCATCCGGCCTCAAGGCAGTGTCTTCGCTGGGCAAAGTCCAGCCCTCGCATATCGATCTCTTCCGAACTTCCAATCCGGCTTCATTCATACCTCGAGCGCCTTCGAGAGCCAGATGGATGTCGATGCACGACCCCGATACAGACAAGATGAAGAAGAGCGCCTGCGGGAGCAAATCTTCAGGGCGGAGACGTCGATCGGAACCAGCTCTTCGGGGTCTTCGGACAAGTTATACGATTTGGGTGTTTTGCTAATTGCGCAAGGAAGGTACAAGACCGCAGAGGAGGTGATCCGTAGGCTGGTAGAGAGTCACGAAAGCCAGAGCGGCGGCGGCGGCGACGACGACGACGACGACGACGACGTCGGAGTGGACAAGCTAAAGGCTTTAGACCTTCTCGGTCAAGTACTGGGCCGTCAAGGGCTATATTCCAATGCTGAGAGACTGTGTCGACGGGCGCTGAAAAGGTACGAGAAGGTACTTGGACTAGAGCACCCAGACACGCTCACCAGCGTCAGCAACCTTGGATGGGTGTTGGAGAGCCAGGGAACGCACGAGGAGGCGGAAGCGATGCATCGACGAGATTTGGGAGGGTGTGAGAAGGTGCTTGGACTAGAGCACCCAGACACGCTCGCCAGCGTCAGCAACCTTGGATGGGTGTTGGAGAGGCAGGGAAAGTACGAGGAGGCGGAAGCGATGCATCGACGAGCACTGGAAGGAAGGGAGAAGGTGCTTGGACTAGAGCACCCAGACACGCTCACCAGCGTCAGCAACCTTGGATGGGTGTTGGAGAGGCAGGGAAAGTACGAAGAGGCGGAAGCGATGCACCGACGAGCACTGGAAGGATATTGACCACGAGATCTACGTTGAGCAACCCCACTACATGGGGGATGGCACACCAAGGGTCTGCAAACTTCGAAAGGCACTTTACGGCTTAAAGCAAGCGCCTCGCATATGGTATCAAACTAACCAACTTCCTGCGCGGCGTCGGCTTTGAGCCAATCAATGCTGACCTCAGTATCTTTGTGCGAAACAATATGTACATTGCGGTGTACGTGGATGACCTATTGATCGTCGGTCCAAGCATTGCAGAGATAAAAAGGATAAAGAGAGCCCTTCGCAACCGTTTCCAAATGACAGACCTTGGACCCTGCAGCTATTATCTCGGGATGTCTATCCAACGAGACCGTCAAAACAGGATACTTTACCTAAGCCAAGAGGCCTACATTAACAAGGTTGTCCATCAATTCGGACTCAGCGACTGTGCCCCTATCAGCACACCGATTGAAACATCACCACCAACAGAAAACAGTCCAGAATACCGCTGTCCCCTTGAACAGAGAATTGAATATCAACGGATTGTAGGATCGCTAATGTACATCATGCTTGGTACTAGGGGGGACATAGCATACGCGGTATCCATGGCGAGCCGGCACTTAGCAAACCCAGGACCACAGCATATGAAGCTCGCACGACGCATCCTGAGGTACCTTAAAAGCACGTGGAGCCTCAGGCTCACGTACAAGGGCCATCTACAGATGTTGAAGGGATACACGGACGCAGACTGGGCCGGCTGTCATGACACACGGCGGTCAACCGCCGGATACCTGTTCAACATCGGAAGCGGAGCCATCAGCTGGCAATCCAAGCGCCAGAGCGTTGTCGCCCTGTCAACCTGCGAAGCCGAATTCATGGGACAGACGCAGGCAACTAAAGAGGCAATCTGGCTGAGAAGGCTCCTCAATGAGCTCAACCTAAGCCAAGGAAGGGTCGCGACCATCATCTGTGGCGACAACCAAGGAGCCATCGCCCTATCCTCGAATCCGCAATACCACTCACGAACGAAGCATATGGAGATTCAGCGCAAGTGGCAAGGAGAGGTTCAAAAGGCTGGCAGTTGAATTGAAGCACATCCCAACTGCGGAACAAATTGCCGATGGGTTCACCAAACCCCTTGCACGAGACAGATTCGAGTGGTTTCGGCGAGGGTTAGAGATTGAGTAAGGTTTATGGACTTATGCATAATAAATAAGCTGTCCGGGCACCCTTTCCTTCTTTTCCCGACATAGGGTTTTTTGAAGGTTTTGACGGGGCCTATACACTGTGACGAAGGGTCGATGGCGCTTCTGACGGAGTCATCATCGAGTGGGAGTGTCAAACATCACAGTGACTGAAACAGCAATATGTGACAGGGGCCGTGGGCGTATATATAAGAGTGAGGCACCACGCCTGTAGGAACAATAACAATGAACACAATCACTTGCTTCAACAGTTAGCAATATTCGTTGCGCACAGGGCGTCTCGCTACGCAGTGGTGCACATTAAGTTGACAATTACTTTACGAACCTCTGATCGCGTAAAAATGTCACGGACAGGCTTATGAAGGGCAACAAGTTAACTTGGCGATGTTCTACAACACGAGGGTCGAACAACAGGGGTTGGTCTAATTGCTTTGCTGCTTGTCAGGTCTAACTTAGTATCGAACCGAGTCCTCTACAATCTCTCCATTCAGCTTTCCATACGTTTCAAGTGCATTCTGCAGCGATTCGACGACACGTTTTGCTTCGGCTACAATATACGTCCTTGCATGGACGCTGTTACGATGTTCCTCGCGCTCTAACTCAAGTTCACGCCTCAATCGATCATTATCCCATGTCATACGCTCTAGTCGCTGTATGACGTCCAATCTGGGTATCTTATCCGTCTCTCCCGGTTTCGCGTCCCCCCGTAATAAAGGCAGCCTCGAGCTACTAGGAAGGTGTGTCTCGACGGCGCAGGGTACAGAAGGCTGAATGTTATGATCTGAGCGTTGCGCAAAGACCTTTCGTTGGACGTCTGGAAGCATAGCTTGGACAGTATTAGCCAAAGGTTGTGGTTTGGTGCTGTTGTCTTATACACTGTACATTTTTCTCGGCTTATACGGGGAATCGATTAGGTGTGGTACCTAAATTAGGACGAAATGAGGGGCTCGATAAAAGACAGTCTAAAAATAGTACGCCGCAGTAAAGCGCCAATATGTTCAACTGCGAAACGGGTCCCGCAGCGCCTGACTTGAATTGATTGAGTCATTCACAGGATGCTTTGTGACAATCCAGTCGTGTAAGAAGCGTTCGAACGCTAGAATTTATGCCTAGCAATACATAACTGGAGTGAATCTCGACTTGGCGCGAGAGACCAAAACTCGTCTGGCCCAACAGGATCCATTAACTTAACAACTTGGCTCACACCTTGGTTGAAACATACCTTTGCACCACGATCTACAACATCAAGAAGACAGCCCATCTCTCAAAGTCGCTCCCACGATGGAGCCGACTAGTACATTTGATATCGAAGATCTTATCTATCGAGTGGACTCTTTTCAACAGCAGCAGGAGCTTCACATTATAGCTCTTTTGGACGAGGAAAATCGCACGCTGCAAAGGAAGATTGCCCGCCTCCGCAATAGATGCGCAGAGGCTCATATTTTGCTTCGAGAAGTCAAAGACATGCTGAGATGCCTCGAGAATGCGATACGGGAATATCAGAATCGATACCTACAGGCCGAAACGGAGTGGATAAGATCTTGGCCAAGTTAGATGACCTAGTCCAGTAACAGACCTGCAGCAGAAGGTATGTCGACAATAACTACAGAAATTTGATGCGTTGCGTCGTTTCGTTGATCAGAATGAATGCGAGGGATTTCATAAAGAGGGAGTGTAATTATAAGTTACCTGATCCGTTAACGCTCCCCGTTATGGTGCCTCGTCACTATGGGAGGGAGTGGCCTACCATCGTTTGTTATACGGCGTTCGACGCTTGCCTTCATACTGAAGATGCCGCGGTTGTGTTTGTGATGATGAAAACGATCATCGCTTATATTCCGAGTCGTCTTGTTCCGACCATGAGTTCTCGTGGTCTTCTAGCCGTCCGCGTGAAACCACCAAGGATAGGAGTGACTATACTGTTAGGAGTCATCTCGTCGGTAGGTACTGTAACATTAAAAGCGGCTGGTATTGGGTGCTTCTAGATATTTGGTAGCTACGGGCTGTTCTACTATGCGAACGGTAATAGCTTAAGTGTTAGCCGCTGCCTCTGCCGACACCGAACACACGCTGCAACAAATCAACGTCAGACCCCTCAGACGCAGTGCGTCGATTGAGTCGTTCATGTAGCCAATGCAGGGTCACAAGTCGTTTGGTTTACGCTGCAAGGTCAGCAAGACGCTGCCGTCACTGGGATACTCGCATGGATCTCCCAGTCACCAGATAGCCTGCTTGCTAGTCTGACACAAAGCTACGTACTCCGCCTCAGTTGTTGATGTAGATACGGATCGTTGTTTTCTGGACGTCCAAGCTACGGACCCTCCGCACAGCTTGAAAATGTATCCGTAAGTTGATAATCGGTCCGCAGGGTCACCTGCGTAATCAGAATCCGAGTAACCTTTTAAGGCTTGTAATCGTTCACTGTTGCCATATCGAATAGCGTAGCTAGATGTGCCTCTTAAGTATCGGACGACGCGTAAAACGCAGTTCCAGTGCCGTATTGTAGGATCTGAGCAATGCTGGCTTAACCGACACACTGCAAACGTGATATCAGGTCGCGTGCCTCTCTGTAGATACATTAGACTTCCGATCGCTCTTTGGTATAGGGAGATATCAGCTCGTGGCTCATTTTGCTTAGCTTTTCCTAGCGTCTGTATTCCGCCAGTTGGAGTAGGATCTGTTCGATCACTGCCCCCTAAATATTCATCTATTAGTTTGAGCGTATAGCTCCTCTGGCTAATAGTCAGCGTCCGCGACGCTCGATCCCGTGCAACCTCGAGACCAAGAAACGTTCTGACTTCGCCTAAGTCTTTGATCTTATACATCTTGCCGAACTGTTCCTTGAACTCGCTTACCGCGCCCAAGGATCGTCCTAGTATAAGCATATCATCGACGTACAGGCCAATAATCAGGGTTCTGTCTTTGTTGATAAACACGCTTGGATCGCTGAAAGAGGGTGTAAGTCCAAGCTTGGCTAGGCCATTGCAAGCTTCGATATACCACTCTCTTCCAGATTGCTTCAGGCCATACAGTGCCTTCTGCACCTTAAGCGCAATGCCAGAGGGTAACGTGAGGCCTTGTACTCCACGAATATATACCTCTGCATGTAGCTTAGCTCGTGGATAAGCCGATTCCACATCAGCTTGGTGAATTTCTAGGTTCTCAGCGCACCCAATAGCTAATAGAGCCCTGATTGACTCATAGCGTATAGTCGGTGAGAACGTCTCATAGAAATCGTCACCAAGTCGCTGGCTATACCCCTGGGCTACAAGTCTGGCCTTGAAGCGGTCTATTAACCCAGTTGAAGTGTACTTCACTGTAAAGACCCACTTCGTGCCAACTGTAGCATTCCCAGGCGGTAATTCAGCGTACTCCCAGGTCCCAAGAACCTGGAGCTTGGCTAACTCATCAGCTATGGCTTCTTTCCACTGCTGAGCGTACTGAGGGTCGCTAATGGCCTCATCGTACGACTTCGGAAGACGTATCCCTTCTTCTTGGGCATCAGCACTCCAGGCTGTGTCTCCGTCAAAGAACCTCCGGGGCCTGCGTACGCGGAGCCCACGGCCCAATGGAGCCTCATGGCTAGGTTCACTGTCTTCACGCTGATCAGGCGTGCGGGACTCTCTCCCGTCGACTAGCGGTAGTTCAGGTACACCAAGTACCCTAGGCTCTTCAACTGGCCTATTCCCCTCAAGCTCTTCGTAGCTTGAGTCATCTGACTCACTATCAAGCTCTGGAGCTGGAGTCTTAGTACTCCACTTCCATTTCAGGTGTCTTCTCTCAAGAAACCTTGGTCGTGTGGATATAATAATTCGCTGATTTATAGGGTCGTATAACCGATATTGTTGTGTAGTCTCGGTATACCCTACAAGGCACATCCTTTTTGACACCGGCTCAAGGTTGAGCCGCGTCTTATCAGGCACCCTATGGAAGGCTAAACAGCCCCATGGCTTCAGGTGCATGATTCCAGGCCTCTTGCCTGTAAATGCTTCTTCTGGGGTAAGGCCTCCTGGCCCTATATTCGTACGATTCCGGATGTAGCATACCGCTTTTACGGCCTCCCCCCAGAACTTATATGGTAGTTGCGCGTCGATAAGCATAGCTCTGGCCAAAGAAATCAGGGTCCGATTTAGCCGCTCGGATACGCCATTCTGCTCTGGGGTATATGGAGTAGTCCATTCGACCCGGATACCGTAGTTCGTACGAAGCTCGTCTTCAACAGCCTTGAATTCACCAGCGTTATCAAGCCGTAAGACCTTTAGCTGGTGGCCTGTCTGTAGTTCGACTTCCTTCTTCCATTTCAAAAGCATGTCGCGGAAGTCGCTTCTCTTCTTAGTTAGGAAGACCCATGATTTTCGGGTTGCCTGGTCTGTCAGGGTCCATACATATCGTTCTCCAAATAGAGTAGGTATGCTATACGGCCCCCAGAAGTCTGAGAATACTCGGCCTAACGGTTCGTCCGATTTTTCAGGTTTCTGGCGATTGACTACTCGTAACTGCTTCGCCATAATACATGGCTCGCACTGGTCCGAGTTATGGCCGCGCGGGACCGAAATAGGTACATCAAGATCAGAGACTACACGGTGTAGCCCCCTAAGCCCTTGTACCCCTATATGGCCAAACCTCTTGTGCCACAAGTCAATATCAGGGTCCCCTTCAGCTGCGGCTAATGTCGCTTCAGTAGCAACTGAGTCTAGGATGTACTGTGAGCCGATACGGGCAGCATGGGCTACAGTAGAGCCGTCTCGGGTCAGGACCATCGGATGCTTCTGTCCAGCTGTCGTCTGAACTGAGATTCCCTCATCTTGCAACTGTGAAACCGAAATCAGGTTCCCAGCCAGGTCTGGAACATAGAGAACATCCGTAAGAACTAGCGTTTTCACCTGTAGGTCATCTGTAAACACTAGCACCTGTACATTGCCAATCCCGAATCCGTAAACAAGACTGCTGTTAGCCGTTTTGACTATTTTAGGCGTCTTCAGTTGAACATATTCAGAGAAGACATCCCTAGAATAGGTCATGTGTCGTGTCGCTCCAGAATCAATCATCCAGACTGTCTGCTTGCTACTGTATTTCCGGTTAAAGCACCCCAGCATATATCAGATGGGACCTCTTCAGCCAGATATATCACCGTACTTTCTAGACCTGTCAACAGTTCGCACAGTACAGTGCAATCCCGATAGTAATACACACACACACACACAATTTATTTACGCCCGGCGGCCGAGCCGAAAGGGCTACTAACGCTAGTCTAACTCTACTCTTCATATGCTACGTCCCTGCCTCATCAGCCCCTGTGCTTTCTTTGACTTGCTTCTTCATGTAATTTGTTATCAAAGTCAAAGCCCTTGCTTACAATCTGTATCGCTTGTCCTCCGTCTCCTGTCTTCCATCGCGTTCTCGTTGGTTAGTAAAATTGCTGGCAGACTGGCTCAGAGTCGGTTCCTCTATAGAGATTCTCCAAGTGTTCAGCGTTCTATCTTCGGCGGCTGAAGCGCTGTCTGCTCTCTGTGGCACGAGATGGTTGGCGAGCTGGGTTAGTAGATAAAACTCACTTGCTTGTTAGCGGTCAGTTCGCGTCGAGTCTTTTTGTCACCATTGCGACCGCGCCTTGCTTACGTGCAATGTTGTGCGTAGTTGATCGTATCCTCGGAAACTGTGTCTGTGGCCTGGCGTTTGGTCTAGTTGCCGCCTTCGCCTCTTGCTTGGCGAGGCTTGCGAGCTCGTACTCATCGCTTGCAGGCAGCCACAGCACTGTCACCGTGTTGCCATCTCTTCTCAGTGTATGTAGCGTCTTGTAAAACTGGCTGATATAGCTTTGCCCGGACTGTTGTCGAGGTCTTCTGAGTGTGAGCACAGCAGCTTTGTTTCTTGTTGTTAGTGCGATGTTGCGAAACCTGAGCCTTGGTAGCCTGCTCAGCGCCTCGGCCATTGCTGCCAGCTCTGCCGCATAGGGGTTGTGTTCCTCTCTCATGCCCAACGTGACCGAGAAAGATTGTGTTTCGTTGTCCTGTATGCTGATCGCGCTTCCCATTCCGACGACTCCGTTCCGCGACGAGCTGCTTACCGCAATACGCACCGCCCAGCGAGCGATAGTAATACAGTCGCTAGCGAATGCGGCTTCACCCCTTGCAAAAAGCTGCAACACTGTTTCGTGCCGATCTGCTTATAGCCCCACCTTCCGTACGTGGCTAAGCGCTAACCATCAGCATTTATCAAACGATATCATTGGTCAGCAATCAACAGTACTAGGGCCACACCCTTGTTGTTAGATCGGCTCCAGTTGGTCTTGCTGCCTGTAAAGGTGAAGTCGGATTCGCTAAGCACTATATCAGCTCCGGAAGAAGCTTGTTGAGCTTGAATTAGTGCTGCCATAATTGATAGAAGTTCTCATGTTGCACAACTTTGGTGGGGTGGCCCACCGGCTTGTGGTTGACGTCAATGTGCAGAGTACATCTAATTTACCTCGAAATCTAGATTCGACATTGTTTGCTCCCCAGAAATATCTGTCTTCAGCCCTTCCAAGATCGGTACGACTGTGACTAGTCCTTGAAACTGCTTCCGGAGAATGCGCACGTATGACTCCGCGGCTAGCGAAACCTCCCCACATTTTTCCCGAAGTCGTTGATTCACTACCTCAAGGTGCTTCACTGCTGCTTCCATTTCCTGTCGACGTTTTGATTCGACAGACAGCTGCGCTTTCAGCTTCTCGGTGTCCTCGTTTAGTCTGCTGTTTTCTTCCCGTAGTCGATCGATTTTGGCACTAAAACTTATGTCACTTCCGAGGGGCGCAGAAGGCCTGAGGTAACCAATGCTCTTTTCTATTGGGCTTGAGGGTTCCCCTCTTGATGCAACAGCCTCAAACAATTTCCCAACACCTTCACAGAGCTCTTTATATGTCCCGATAGAGTGGTCGCTAAGATTCTTGGAGAACAAATGCTCTTTTTCTGGTACGATCCTCCAGCGATATAGATCGTCTGGGCCAGGAATAAGACGGACCTGTGGCGGTTCCACCGCGATTCCGAGTCGAATCCCTGTACAATAGTCAGTGTTTCTCAAGTGTTTCAGGCGCTTCATCTTACGTATATGTTTTGACAGCTCTTCACGACATTTGACTCTCCATTTCTGGCGTTCAAGATTGCTCGTTCGCACGAGCGCCATAGTTCAGGCTCGATCGAAAGAGAAAACTGGATTCAAAGTTTAGACATAATGTGAGGCGTAGCTATAGTCCATGTCGATCATAGTATGTATGTATCACGCTGACAGGGTTGGGTGACGCAACAACCACGCTAACAATTGCGCCAGCAACAAACGGTGACAGATTTAAATTCAGCTTTGATGTTCTTCGGTGCAGAATTGGTAGCTGAGACGTAAACGTTGTTGCTTGTTGTGGAAGGAAGAATCGCTGCCATGCTCAAGTTTCAGCTGCAGAGACGACACCTGAAAGCGAATCTACGCTTCAGTCTAGAAGTGCGAGATCGGGCTTTGTTGCCAGGCTGCACCACGACATTCTCAATCTGCACGCGCGGACCCCAAAAGCAGCATGGCATGAATCTTCGAAAATAGATCACCGAGGACTGTGTTGGGCCCAGCTCATCACGACCAGCCACCTTATGGGCCCTTTAACCCGACCCACAATTCTCCACAAAGCAGATCCAGCTCGCACTGGCTTCTCAGAGTACAGGAGTAGAACAAAATCGGCCTCAGGCCTGCTCATCTGTCTTTCTAGCATAGAACCCAGTACTCACCTTCCTCTGCGGATTGACAATCGCCGACTCGACTTACAACTCCAACACATCCAGTACCATGTCAACCAAGCTCGAAGAGGACTGGACGAGAAAGAGATAAACGATTAGAATCCTTGAACACACGCGTACGTAGAATAGGGAGCAGCACAAGAAAGAAAATATCGAGTTGGAAAGTCAGACACTGGCTTTGAGACTACACCTCAAAGTGGCAAATCAGCAGAGCATAGCAACAGAGCAGGCACAAACAATGCAAGAGATTCAGACCAGAGAGCTGGAAGGAAGCTCTCGAGCACACGAGACGGCACAGGAAAGGCGGTGTCAGGAGCTTGAGGCCGTGTTTGCGCTCACTGCAGTAGGAGAATAGTGATAGGTCAGGGCAGCTCCAGTCAGAGAAAACCGAATGGGCAAACTTGCGAGTCCATGGAGACTGTACTTAGGAGTCTGGGATATGGGATGGACTCGTCAGGAAGATGAAGCGTGCGGACAAGAGCGAGTAGCCGGCTGAGTACGATCTCACCTTGAATCTCATTTGCAGGTTGATAAAAAATCCTTCGACGATGTCCAAAGGCTAGCATATAATACTGCATCAAGCGTTTGAATCTGTGCACTCCCCACTGTGTAGAAAAGCAAAGCTTTAATGAATGCAGCTCAAGCGGGCGATACTAGTCATTCGCCAACCGTGAAGCCGTGTATTAGCCAGCACAATATGCTAACCTCGCTAGTGATCACGCCCATGGTTCAAGGTGAGGAAAGACAGACTGTGATGATTAGACTCAGTCACACTCGCACATGCTTACGTCCGGCGGCTGAGCTACGGTATGTACAGTAAACCATGGAGGGGCGCAGAACAAACAAGAAAGGACCTAGGCCTTCACTTTACCCCTTGCAGCGTACTAGCGTGATTCCTAGCTTGCCAACGTATTTTCCGGCTCACCAGCGTGACCTCTAGCGCCGCACTCAAGCTCATTTGGGCGCGTGGAGTTGAGTGAGAGTCAACTCTACTGGTGTCCGAGAAGACTCTACTCTAGCCGCCTAACATATTTTCGAAAAGACCTCTGTTGCGAGATGGTTGTTCCATCTCATGTTTCGAAGCAGATGAGATGAAGCATCGTTCAGACCTTGTCATAAGCTTGTTATGGTTTTATTAAAAGAGTATCTCAAGCTCGTCTCATAACCTTAAGCTAGGAAACAGCTATTTAGATCCCCCGTAAACGCTGTACAGGTGAAGTGGTTAATGCAGCAAGGACTGCTTCAGTCATGCCCAGGCCATTGGGAAACTACCGCCTGGGGCAACAGATACCGGCCTAGTGCATGTCACAACGCATAGTAAGCTCTCTTCCGGGCTTTGACTTCGAGACCCTTCTCTGTTGCCGCCCCTGTGTCGTTTGGTATTAGATGAACTTCAAGTATACATTCGGATCATCGTCCGGAATCTCTTGAGCAAGTCGTAAAGACTATGAGTTGTGGTTTCACGTTGCATCCTGCCTCCACTAGACCATACCGCCCCAGCCATGCGTACCGAAACAAGTCCCTCCAAGCTCAGCCACCAACGATGCAGCACAACGTCCTACACCAAGTCGATAACCTCCACCGTTCATATCCACACGGAGACAGTTAACATTTGGACACACTCTCTTGGTGCCATATGGTTTTCGTCAAGCGCAGCACGGTTCGCCGTCGCTTACCTGGGCACGCCTACACCGGATGCTGCTGTGGTCTTCTTATACCTTTCAGCGATCGCTCTCAGCTTTCTGTGCTCTTCGCTCTACCATGTCTTCGCGAATCACGTTCCAGACTCGTGGCAGCGTATTGATCACCTCGGGATAGTTGGTGTCGTCTGGGCCTCATCCATATCGTTCATCTTCTTCACATTTCGTTGTCAGCCAGTATTACATTGGGCGCACACGGTTGTAGTAACATCGGCCAGTGTACTGTCTCTGATACGGCTCTGGAGGATCGAACTGCATCATTCAAGAGGCTGGTGGGGTCGACTTACCACCCATGCCGCTTTGGGGGCATTGGCCACATTACCGGGATTGCAATGCTGGTACCAACTCCATGCACTTCATCAACAACCTAGCCTTTTGACAGCCTTCGGGGGTTTTGTACCAACAGCATAGGGGGCGCACTTTACGCGAACTAGCATTCTTGACAATGCAATTGGAAAAGACTTGGGCATGCCGGACGCCAGTCATCATGCCATGCACCTAATCGTCGTTTTCGGAGCATGGAGGTACCAAAAAAGCCTCCTAGCGGCCTACCAAGCCAACGCCAACGTAAACACCAGTCTTTGCAGGTAAAGAAGCAGACAACTATATGATGGTCTCAATCGGGACCGAAAGAAGGCGAATGGGCACGAGAACCAGTGGAGCAATGTGGGTTTCGCAATGGATCCGAGTTGGGGAGACTGTACAAGAGACTGGCAGGATTAGGAAAGTTGGAGAGGTATTCTTGGATTGAATTTCGAGCCAGGGATCAAGATATGCTGCTGCGCGACCATCCGGTTACGTTGCTTGTGCGGGGCGCATAGCCTTAGTCGTTTAGTTAGCTATACATAATCGCCATGTATTTCACCTGTAAGCATGGTCGCCTGCTCCAAAACAGACGAGGTCACTCCAATTTTTCTTCTAGGGCACTCCTGAGAAGGATTTATCTCCCACACTGACAACCTGCTTCGAAGGCGGGGTGTTCCAATACCCCCGAAAACTGTGCCACATTCTGTGCAAAGACAGGAAACGCCACAATCTTTCCGTGCCCTTGAGTCAACGGCTCATTCAGTCTCGGCATGCGTTTGCTGCACTCATTCGCCACGATAGTGCTTCCAATGACGCGACAATGCTTAACGACCTATTGTTGCCGACTTTGAGTTTCCACAGGCAGATCTTGCGGACAGCTGGTATCCTGGTCAACGTGATAACTAGCGCAGCATGTTTGGCCAACCACGGTACTGTTCGCTTTCCCATGCGTTTTCGGGTATAAACCGTGGATTCGGTCTGGACAGGCCCCAAGATCTCGATCCGCATGCATGCTGTGTCCCAACACAACCTCGAGGTACAACCCCCTGGCGCACGAATCTGCCTATCCCGTTGTTGGCATACAGTGAAGATGTGTTGCCGCTATGACCCTACAGAAGGGGTGCTGGCAGAAAATCGGGATCGTGATAACCGTCATCACACCTTCGCTGTATGCCAACGATAGGATAGGCGGCTTCGCGTACCAGGGGATTGCATCAACTTATTACGTTCACACGGTGGTGAATGCATGCTTCGTTTTCGCGGACGGGCACCAAGAAATGCAAGGTAATACGCATTAGACGCAAGCTGCGTAGTTTCAAGGCTGACCTGCTGTGCCACTTCTGCGCCCTTTCGATGCCTCTTCCACGTCTTACTTCCAGGGCACCTTGCGTGCCGCGCTGACCATTTCTCTTTCGCCCTTGAACTCCTCTCTCGAGCTTTCAAGTATTTGAGTCGTTGCTCTAGCTCGAGTTTGGTGATTATACCAATCCATCACTCAATATGCCCGCACCAACCCCCCATGATTGGACTCAGTTCGAGGTTGCTCTGCTCGTAGCTCTTAGGTCTCAGACTAAGCCTGTACCGTACCAACAGATTTGCGATGACTACTTCCCTGATCTCACAACCTCGGCTCTTAGGGGAAAGTTCTCTTGGGTGATTGATTATTATCCGGAACTGTGTAATAAGGATTCCGAGTCCTTAAGGCAAGACAGGGTCATAGCCTGGATAAAGGCCCGAGAGCTGAAAAAGAGCGAGATAGAAGAGCTCTTGGGACACGGTATGCTCCTGACGTAAGGGACCCATCGCAAGGCTAACCTCATGCAGTTTTTTGATAGAATAGAATACTTTGAAGAAGCTTCTCGCATGCTCGGATTGCGCGAACATGCAGACAACGAAGAAACACTCTTGTATGCCCTGGAAACATTTGAGCGGGTGCATCAATTGCTATTAATTGGAGCATACTTGGGTACAAAACTTTGGGATAAAGCACCTGCCGTTCTACACCCCTGCCCACGGCGCGCAAGATGCTTTTGAAGCTTCGAGCCACGTGGTCGATATATCTGTTTATTGCTTCATAAGCTGTATGTATTACAATGATATGCCGTTCATGCTTCGCCTTCCATCAGCTTGATGCCAACGCAGTATCATCGACATTGGAGCTCAACTTAGTCTGTTTCTCTCTTCTTTTCCACTGCCTGTTGAGAAACGCGAACCGACATCGAGCTTCCAATAGCCGACCGAACCGTAGCCAATTCTTCTGGACTAACTGCTGCACTTGCTATTACTTAGGCCAGACAAGCGGAAGCCAGGGCGACATGGCCAAGATGCTGCCCTGTGTTTCTAGTCCGTGTTACTCAATGTGCTTTGACCTGTTGTGGAATTCCGGATTTCTGGTCAGCTTCAATGCGGAGTTGTTGTCGATGTATAGCGGGACTGAGTCAATATGGACTCTCGGGATGCGAAGATCGTTGATGAAGTTGCGAATCCACACGGCTTCCTTTGCGGCTTCTGCAGCTGCATTGTACTCTGCGTCCATCGTTGACGTAGCCACCGTTTTCTGTCTCTGTGATGACCAAGACACAGGTCCACCTGCGAGCGTAAATACCCACCCGGTCGTTGGCCTGCGTGAGTCTTCACAACCGGCAAAGTCGCTGTCCACAAATCCTCGAAGTTGAAGACCGTGTTTGTCGGAGTAGACGATGCCCTCCCCCGGGTCGTTCTTGAGGTAAGAAAATATTCTATCCACTGCCTTCATATGTGTTGGGTTCGGATTGGATGCATAACGAGCCACATACCCCGTAGCAAAAGCGATATCCGGCCTTGTCTGATTGCTGGCAAAGTTAAGTGATCCGACTTTGGACTGGTATTCCTTGCGAAACTTGGGATGAGCAGTGTAGTCCTCCGGAGCAGTGAGTTTGATATCTTTATCGAGAGGTGTTCTTACGGGAGCGGCATCGCTGAAACCGTATTTGGTGACAATCTCGTCGATATATTTCTTTTGATGGATGCGGACTTCCCCAGGTCTCTGTTCTACGTGCATGCCTAAATACCAAGAACATTCCCCTTCGTCGGTCATTTGGAATGCCCGTGAAATTTGGCTCTTGAAATCAAGGATTATTTGAAGGTCCTTGCATGCGGGGTTTGGGCGGGACATGGGTCGACGGCAACGTCATCAATGGGGTCACTGAAAATATCGTAGTCGACATTTGTATCGTAAATCAGGGGTGTAGATCCCATTTCTGCGAAGAAACGCGCGATTCATAGGTATATAGACGAACTATCACGAGTTTGTTTTTAGTGAAGTGTCCTGGCGCGTGTTTTCGGCAAACCGGGTACTACTCTGTCGAGGATTGTCCCGTCTCGGCGCTTGCGCAGGGCCACTAACCTCTTTCAGAGGGCACGTGATAACTAGACTACCCTGAGATGACACCTTGGCCTGCGACACAGGGTCATCTCGCATTAGCCAGAATTAGGGATTCGCTTCCGTGGAAGTACCAATAGTATATCCACAGTGACCTCTGTATGGCTGATTCAGCCGCTTACCGAGATTTGGGTGGCCAAGTGGCCCGTGCGGTCAGTGACCTCAAGTATCCACCCATGTCCACCGCGCTCTCTCTACCGTGTATATCTACACTACCACGTACGAGCATATCCTGATCTTTAAGCTAGTAAGCCGGTAGTGCTGGCAGGGCCGCTGTAGTGCAGTCGTGCCAGGTACATAATCGCATACGCTATACACTATTGCTACTCCTGCATCCCCCTATGCTGTATACTGTATACAGCTCCTACCTCTGCTTCCTCGCGGCTCTGAGCCGCTTGCAGAACAGGTCTAGAGAGCATCTCTGCTGCTGCTGCTGCTGCTGGCTCAGCTGCCACATGGCGGCCTCCTCGCTCGTGCGCCGTGCCTGTGATATACGCGTGATCTCCTTGATAATCTCGAGCCGTAGAGAGTACCACTGTAGCTCACTACGCCTGCCTGCCCTCCAGGTGCTTCCCCACCGCCTATCGAGCTCGCCGATCGAAGGCTGGCCTTGGAGGCCTACCGTCCACTCGCGCCAGAGATCCTCTACTGTGCGTACAGCGCGGCACATCCTATACTGTGGTGGAGGTACTGGCCCTAGCCCTGCCTCCTGGACGGCAAGGGCAGGAGCAGGAGGGCTGGGCGAGCGGGCAAGAGGCGTAGCTATTAGGCTCGCTTGAGCAGAGGCGTACCTGCTGTAACGGGCTAGGCCAGTGCTCGAGGCTGCGCCGTCGTGCACGGATATACGGCTCGTGCACGGAAAACTTTGTACCTCGCGTGGCACCCAATTCTCCTCTTTTCTTCCTATCTTGGTTGTAGATAGCATCTGGACTAGATAGCTGGAATCCAGTTACTAGAGACCGCTCACATACAACCAAGATCTCGCAGCTGACGAGGACACTGAAAAAGCATTATGCAGGACCCTACCGAAGAAGTCAATATGCGGCTTAATAACATGGACCAACTAGTCCAGCAGTTGTTCGCCAAACTCGACGATATAAGCATCCGATTGGAAACGCAGTTACAGCAGCCATCTAATACGCCTGAACTTACACCACGCGCCACTGCCGCCCCAACGCCGTCGCCCGAACCTACCCCGGTAACTGTGAAGTCACGCCTTCCCCACCCTCCAATGTTCAGCGGCAACAAATCACAATGGCGAGGATGGAAGCTAGAGATGGAAGCTAAGATTGAAGAAGATGCGCGAGCTATAGGGAGCTCGAAGGCTCAACTACGCTATATCTATGCACGCCTTGAAGGAACAGCAAAAATCAACGTTACTACATACTACGAGATGGCAAACAAACAAGAGTCTCCAAATCCTCGCGAACTTCTTCACCGTCTTGACCTCCTCTACGGTGAGCGCAACCGGAAAGAAAAAGCAATCCAGAATCTACATTCCATTCGCCAGAAAGAAGACGAGACCTTCATATCCTTCTACCCCCGGTTCGAAAGGGAGATAGCCAACGCTGACGCAGAGGGATGGGACGACGTCGCTAAGACATCCTATCTGCGCAACGCGCTCAACAACAAGATGAGAGACAAGCTAGTAGGTACATCAGGAGGCGACAACCATACATATATGGGATTTGTCCAAAAGTGCGCAAACCTAAGTAACGACATGGAGCTATATGGCCAGTGGACGAAGAAGAGAAGCGTTATCAGAGACGCCCAAGTACCTACGTTGCCAACAACTACTAGTAGCAAGGCCGCCATGCAATTCAACCGCGAAGACATGATGGAATGGGAACCAACACCACCTACTCCAACCCAAGTGAACACTGTCCGCCTCCGCGACAAAGGCAACGTAAACGGATACCCTTCAAAGCGTCCGGAAGACCAAGAGCTACTTGGGAAACGAGCAAAGTGGGTTGGCCAGGAAGAGATTGACGCTCGACGCCGTGAAGGGCGTTGCCTTCGATGCGGCCGCAGCCGGTGCCGAATAGTAACATGCCCGCTAGCAGCCGCTATCCGACCAATGTACACCAGCGTCAAAGCCGCGTTAAGCGCCGCGGTTACAAGCGCTGCTATTGAAGACGAGCTAGACGAAGCTGACAAAGAGCAATAGGACTACGTGGCAGCTCAGAGAGAATGGAAAGAGGAAGGAAGAGCAAAGATGGACGGTGACCCCTTTTTAGTGGACGTTAGACTTAATGGAACTGACTTCGTTACCGGTCTCGTAGACTCAGGCTGCCTTTGCTACTCCGCTATAAGTGAACGACTCTTTCAATCTCTGAGATTGCCATCGTTGAAGATAGCACCGCGCCGGTTAGAAGGAGCCGCAGGGAAGAACGCAGAATCAACGACAATCCTGAACACTATCACCTACGCCTCAATCGATATAGATGGACACCAGCAGGAGCGCATCTTCTTTTACGTAGTCCCTGGCCTCACGTACGACCTAATCCTCGGAAACCCATGGCTAGAAGATGCTGATGTCACTATCTCTACAAGACGGGGCTGCTTGGACATCGGCGTGTCTGGCATCCGCGTTTGGAACCGCAAGAAGACGTTGCGCAGGCCGCCCCAGTTCAAGGCCGCACAACTTATAGCTAGTGCGTTTCTGGCTGAAGTAAGAAGAAATCGTAGGAAGAACCGACAGGAAGGTATCAATCTTGATACAGGAGTATACGCTGTCTCGATCGCAGATATCGAGAAAGCTCTGAAGCCACGCAAACGATCGGACCCTAAGGTCAAACTGCCACCTCATTACCAGAAGTGGTTGAAGGCTTTTGATCAGCACCTAGCGGAGAAGCTACCACCTCACAGGGAGGGTGTCGATCTGCACATTGAGATTGAGAAAGACCAGAACGGATCTGAAAAAACGATTCCTTGGGGACCTCTCTACGGCATGGGCCGAGAAGAACTGCTCGTATTAAGGAAGACTCTCACTGAGCTGTTAGATAAAGAGTTCATTCGAGCCAGCAACTCGCCGGCTGCCGCGCCAGTGTTAATGGTCAAAAAGCCCGGAGGAGGAGTCCGATTCTGCGTAGACTATCGTGGCCTGAACAACATCACTAAGAAGGACCGCTACCCACTCCCGTTGTTCACTGAAACATTGAGAAACGTAGCGAAGGCGCGATGGTTCACGAAGCTTGACGTCATTGCAGCATTCCACAAGATACGACTAGCGAAAGGAGAAGAATGGAAAACAGCCTTCCGGACGAGATACGGATTGTTCGAATGGCGCGTAGTTCCTTTTGGATTAACAGGAGCACCCGCTGCCTTTCAGCGGTATATAAATAGTGTTCTGCAGGATTACTTGGACGACTTTGTATCTGCATACATCGACGACATCCTGATTTACTCCTCAGGGTCCCTCCAAGACCACCGGCAGAAGGTTGGAAGAGTCCTTCAACGTCTGATGGACGCCGGACTCCAGATTGATATTGACAAGTGTGAGTTCGAAACTAAGAGAGTCAAATACCTTGGATACATTATTGAGGCAGAAGTCGGAATACGAGTTGACCCCGACAAGATTGCCGCCATACGTGATTGGGCCACGCCATCGTCCGTGAAGGCCGTACGAGGGTTTATTGGATTCGCCAACTTTTACCGAGTTTTTATACCAGAGTTCTCCGATATCGCTGAACCCCTCACTAATCTAACAAGAAAGGACGTCCCCTTCCGATGGGACGAAGCGTGTCAAGAAGCATTTGAGAAGATCAAAGAGCTCCTTATCACAGCACCAATATTGGCTCATTTTGATCCAGAAAAGGAGACCTTGTTGGAAGCAGATTCGTCTGGACACGCTACTGGTGGCTTACTCTTACAGAAGGACAAGAACAGCAATTGGCAACCTGTTGCTTATTATTCTAAGAAGCACTCAGCGACAGAAGCTAATTACCCAATCCACGATAAGGAGCTCCTTGCTATCGTCCGTTGTTTGGAAGCCTGGGAGCCAGAGTTGCACATGGTTAAGCACTTCACTATCTTAACTGATCACAAGAACCTGAAATACTTTTACACTGAGAGACAACTATCAGAGAGACAAGTGCGCTGGTCAGAATTCCTCTCAAGGTTCAACTTCACCCTCGAATGGAAGCCCGGGAAGATGATGGGAAAGCCTGACGCATTGTCACGACGAGAACAGGACCTGCCCGCCAACTATGACGACGAACGCCTCCGATCTCGGTTCAAACGGCTCTTTCAGAATAAGCACCTCAGGAACACTCAAGTCCTATCTCTCGCCTCATCACTAACCAATATCGATTTTGCGAAGAGTGTACGACTGTTCGAAGATGACCAAATGCAAGAACTATGGCATAAGAGTCGACAGCAGGACAAACTCTACCGAGAGCTCACTACCCTGGTAATACGCAAAGAGAGAAACCTTCCAGTAGATCTGCAGAAAGAGAAATCCGTAAGCATGGCGGAATGCTCCGTGGACGAGAGAGGCTTGCTACGATTTCGAGGAAGGATCTGGATTCCAAATTGCGAACCACTACGCACCCAGATCATTCAAAATATCCACGACTCGCATATTACTGGACACCCTGGGAGAGATCTCACCTACGCAATCCTATCAAGGCAGTTCTTTTGGTCGGGTGCTGCGAGTGACGTGCGACAATTTGTTCGAAACTGCGAAGTGTGCGGGAGAAACACTATATGGAGGGAGACGAAGAAGGGCCTCCTCAAGCCAATGCCAATACCTGAACGTATCTGGGGGGAAATCTCCATCGACTTTATCACGGACTTGCCGCTATCAGGGCGAGACAATGCTCCAAGCTGCATGGTTCTGACAGATCGGCTTACAAAAGGAGTAGAACTAGAGAGTATGCACGATCTCTCCGCTGAAGCAGTCGCACAAAGGCTCTTTGAACGCCACTACCCAATTCATGGCATCCCTACTGCAATCACGAGCGATAGAGGCCCTCAATTTGTCAGCGATCTATGGAGATATTTTTGCAGACTCTTAAATATCGAGCAACGACTATCAACTGCTTATCACCCACAAACTGATGGTGCTACTGAACGGATGAACCAAGAGATTGAGAAGATGATTCGCATTTGGGCAACCTACACGCAGGAGAACTGGTCAACACTCCTGCCTATTATTATGGGAGCGATCAACAACCGAGAGGCATCATCTACAGGACTAAGCCCTTTTTTCTTTATGCACGGATACCATAACGAGCCAATACAGCTTGTTGAAGAGCGCACAATCCAGGACCGAACAAAGAAGGATGGCGAAGTACTAGCAGAAGATTTCCTTAAAAGACTTCAAGACGCAACAGAATGGGCCCAAGCTGCAATAGCTATGGCACAGGAGAAACAACAACACCAAGCTAACAGAACCCGAACAGCAGCACCGCAGTACAAGGAGGGAGACTGGGTATTCCTTAACCTGAGGAATGTAAAAACATCAAGACCCTCGAAGAAGCTAGACTGGTTGCATGGCAAGTACCGAGTTGTACGACAAGTTAGCTCCCACGCATATAAGCTTGACGTTCCTGGTAGGATACATCCCGTTTTCCACGTTGATGTACTACGGCCTGCACCAAACGATCCCCTCCCATCCCAGAAGACTGGGGACAGCCAACCAGGGCCCTTACTTATTGACGGAGAGGAAGCCTGGCTAGTTGAGCGAATATTAGACGAAAGGGCTACAAGGCGGGGCCGAAGACACTTTAAAGAAGCACGTGTGAAGTGGGTTGACTATGCGGACCCAACCTGGGAGCCAGTTGAGAATGTGCGTAAGACTGAGGCATGGAAGCTATGGACGAAGACGCGCAGAAAGGGAGGAGGGGGGTAATGTAACGGGCTAGGCCAGTGCTCGAGGCTGCGCCGTCGTGCACGGATATACGGCTCGTGCACGGAAAACTTTGTACCTCGCGTGGCACCCAATTCTCCTCTTTTCTTCCTATCTTGGTTGTAGATAGCATCTGGACTAGATAGCTGGAATCCAGTTACTAGAGACCGCTCACACCTGCTTGATGCTGTATCCTTACTTGATGCGGCGCCTGGCAGCTGCAGCAGCGGATTCAGGAGGCCTGCTGGTTGCGGCGCCTCCTTCTCTCGCGCGCGCGTGCGTGTGTGTGTGTGTGTGTGTGTGTGTGTGTGTGTGTGTGTGTGTGTGTGTGTGTGTGTTCTATTATGGCCATGCACCCTATGGGTATGGGCCGTTACGATGCGCCGGCTATGTACATTCTGTTATCAACGCACCTGCTCCAGTTCAGAAGCCAACTATGAGACCTGCTGATCGCATATCTAACACCATGCTCAACATAGGAAAGAAAGAAAAAGTGATACGCTACCGTATGCTGTATGTGATTAGAAGTTAATAGTGAGCCAGGTTGTATTCTAAGGTCCCCCATCCGCAGGGCAATTCCGGCGTCGTGCGCCTCTTAATCGGCAGCGCGCCGGCGGAGGCTGGTAGGTGTCTTGTCTCCATCGCGAACTGGATCGTGGCTCGCACCACCTCAATGTCTGGCTTCCATCGCTTCATTGGTCCGTCGATGCTCTCGCCCCCTTCCTTCCGGCTTGAGAAACCTCCAAGCGCGCGATGTGCGAGTACAAGTCAACGTACAACCCGTGCACTCCAATTGTTCCTCTTTACACCTTTCATCCATACTCGAACCGGCCACAGAACGGTTCACACCTCAGTGTGTTCCCGATCTGGATCAGCTTCCTGACGTGCTGTACGTCCTTCGGGGACGAGGCGACATATCTGGGCACGCTCAGAAGAGACAAAGATTAAATAGTAGTCCAGCCGGACATACCTCGGGAAGCCGAGAATTAGGTGAGATCATCAGCGCTGATATAACAACAACCTCAACAAGGGAAGGGGAGGATGGACCAGATCTAGTCTGCCACTCTCGCCACCCAAGATGCGGATAATTCCGGCCCCTTTACTCCGGAAAATAAGATTTTATTTGGTGGCCCAAAACGTAATCTCGGCGAAGAAGCGGTGGACAGTAAGTCCTCTAGGCTCTTATATAACATTGCAGAGAGAGGGCTCCGTGAGCTAAAGTAGTTGACATGATGACTGTTGACAGGTCTAGAAAGTACGGTGATATCTGATCGAAGAGACCGAAATTTTAGACTTTCGGTGAGACCGAGAATATCGGATTGACCGTCGGCCGGACCGAAGAGCTGAAATTGAGGCCGTAGATATAAAGGAGCAGGTTGCGCTCTGTAGAAGAAAGAGAGATAACTCAAAATAGAGATAATTGCAAGTCTATTGAGAATTGCATCACATGTGCCACGCATTTGAGTACTCATAACAACAATGACAGCATTACATAACTGGCAGTCTACATCGTCCGACCGAGCCGGTGCAGACCACCACAGCTATCTACTACTAACCGAGTCATTTGAAAACGTTGACCAGACGTACATTCGGGACTGGGAGGAAGTGTGGGGAGGGGGCCCTCAAGTCAACGTAGATATTAGGGTAGAATGAGACGTCGTCCGGCATAGCGTAGTAGACATCTGGCAAGATTACATACAAGCCTAATTCTAACTTGATCTTCTCGCATTCGTTGTCACCTTCTTTCCAAGCTTCCATTTATTTCCATTCTTCCTTTCGGGACTCGTCCACGGTAAGACAATATGCATTTCCTCTGGCCCAGATTTGATAGAGCCAGATGATCGATGCCAAGGTTCACGTGGCGCTAACGCTGAACCAACCTCAATATAAAGCACCAATTTGGCTTAGTTGTGCCCTCGCGAACTCACGCCGACCGAGAGCCCGAGGTGGAGGTACCAGAGCTGGCGTTCCACTTTTCTTCGTCTTCACGTGATACAGTGGCCTCTGGAAGATGATCACCCAATCTGACTGCTCCACCGGGGTTGCTTGTTTCATTCGACCGACCGTGACCATTGACAGTTGTAGGCTGCGCATTTGTTCTCCCTGAAGAGCTGGATGGAGTCGAGGCGGTTGGTTGGTGGGAGCTGGACATAGTGTGTGGGGACTTGAAAGCATTAGTGAAGGAACGAGTCGGAACGGTTGACTGGACACTTTGCGAATGTTATTAGAGGGAATAGTTCAACATACCTTGCAATCGCAGAGCAGAGATGGAATTCGGGTCGAATGAGTCGACGATGTTAAGGTGTCGAAGACGGTGGGCTGTTCCCATGAAAGTTCACTGGCTATCCTTGAACGCTTGCAGAGGCTATCACTACTGGACGTGGATAGAGGAGTGGACTCGGGCCAATTATGGTAAGCAGGCTCTGCCCTTGCCCAACGAATGTCCGATGGATATGTAATTGGGTAACCTGGACGGACATACTTGATGGAAACAGTGTGCGATACTTTATACTCTCGACTTCCACGCCCCATCCCACGCTCGATGCAGCTCATCCCCGTTCATTTCGATTCCTCCTACCGAATGAGGTTGCAGAAACGGCGGCAGTCTTGTTATCGCGGAGATGCCTGCAGGTGTGAAGCGGCTTGCAGGCTGAACGGCTCGCTGCGCCAACTGAGGCGGCGAGTATTCTGAAATGCATGAGCTATCCCTGTACTAGCCCCATCTACTAGTAATCTTTCTTGTGACGTAACTTAAGACCATGCAAGTCTGCGCAGGTTGAAGGCCCTACTAGGAGCTAGCAGAGTAAATGAATTATGATTTCAATATATGCGGAGATTTTTATAGTACATTATTGATGGTGCCTAGTATAGGGTGGTAAAGAAAATAAAGGTAAACTACGGTAAAATAACAGTGAATGAATACAAGGGAACGAACTAGCCATGCGTAGATGTGCTTGGTGACTTGGGAACATTGGTAACTTGGGAACATTGGTAACTTGGGAACATTGGTAACTTGGGAACATTGGTAACTTGGGAACATTGGTAACTTGGGAACATTGGTAACTTGGGAACTTAGGCTAAGGCACGGCCGCAGCAGCATCCGTTAATCATGCGCTGGCAATCACGTGTCTGCGTTAGGATCACGTTGGCGCTAGTGCAGCTGAACACTGTCCACGTGTCATTAAGTTCCCAAGTTTCCTCAGTTCCCAAGTTACCGAAGTTCCCAAGTTACCGAAGTTCCCAAGTTACCTAAGTTCCCAAGTTACCTAAGTTCCCGGACTTCCGATCATCTTATTTACGTTATGACGTCACCGCAACGTTTCGATAAGATCTGTGAAATTCTGGAGCAACAACAAACAATTCCGCAGACTTATCGAGAAATCCTCAAAGAAAAGCTCGACATTCTTTGTCAACAAGACAAACATCGAATACGCAGAGCTGTGCGCAGACCTCGATCTGAACATCGGTTAGAGTACCAAAGGAAGAGAGCCAAGAGAATATTTCTTGTCGTCCTCGATAAGGCACCTCATGTATTCCTACCTTTCATACTCGCTTCGAGTGTGACTTCTTGCGAGGGCTTCCAAGTAGACGAATTTTGCCAAAAACACAAGCACAGGCCTAGGGTTCCGCTTATGAATGACGCCAAGGAGCTCCTTGAAGGTATAGCCGTTGAACATAAGTTCACTCAGAATCCTCACTACACAAAAGTAGTAGAAACACTATTCCCAGCCAGTCGTACGACCTTACCCTGCAAGTGCCTTATGTACAAAAACTAAGTAATGATAGATTCCACCCACCTGCATTTCAACTTGACGGATCTCTTAACCTTCCTCCACGAATCTCAGGATGGACAGTCACAACTATATATGACATGTCCTTTCGCAGGAACACCATATCCATTTGTTCATATAGATCTAGGTTCTTCATGTGGGATCAAAGGCAAACTCGACTTCTCTTATGAGTCAAGCGTTGCTTTCATTGACCATTTGAAGAAGAGGCAATCATGAGTTGGGATATCGTAGACCATGTTTACTATATGCAAAAACCAAGTTCCAGTTTAGTCTGCATAGAAGCAAGTCATCTTACTATCGAAAGCACCGAAATGAAGGCTGCCCAAAACACATCCCAGTCTGACCAGGTTTTATTATGACGATAACAGCTCCTTCCTCATTTGGCCCAGTTACTATGTTTACAGTCTTCCCGCCGCCAGTGACCCTGAAGGCCCCATGTTGCCCATTCTTTCGGACAAGAACCGCGCGAATGCCAGTTTCCACCTTTAGAAAATCATACCCAGTCGTTTCTTCTGGATCAATAGTGAGCGCCTCGCTCGTCTGCAAACTGATCAATGTGTATCCCGACCTATACATCAAGGTATCATACTATTTCTTTAACCTTCTCTTCAAGGCTTGTGCTATCATCCGCAATCGTATCAACTTCTATCGCGTGGCTTTCCGCCATACCTCTTGTTATCTTGTCGTGGGTACGGTAGGTTGAGAGAAGTTGCGTTGTAGCGGAATCGTGGAAGTTGAGATGGGGAAGGAGGAAACCTATGTATGGCGTTAAATACTGGAGTCAAACAATCGCCTGATGGGACAAGGACTTGCCTCAAATTCGGGAAAAGCTGGGGACGCAACCTACAGCTACGAAGAGACGTCCGGTTTAGCTTAAGCTGGCGCTGTCGAGAAATAGGAATAGGGATAACGGAGAATAAGTACGTGTACTTGACTGTCGCTGCCCAACAAAGGCGCGACTGCCACTTCGGAGGAGGGGCGGCGCATTGTCACGTGGCAAACTTTGCGTTTGCCCCACTAAGCAGCACCCCGGATAATCTAAAATCCGGGTCATGTACGAGTAACTGAAACACTGAGACCAAGCAGGGCAATTAGACAGCAGGCGAATGGCAAAGAAGATGCTGCCGTGGCCCTTATACAGTCTCGCCACGTATCCTTCGTTCTCTGAACCGCCGGACGCGCTACCGCTGCGCAGCTCCAGCTCGCATCGCATGCACCAGCTAGCTTCCTCGGCCTGTGCATCTCAAAATCGTAAGAAGTTCTCATGATGATCTAGCTAAGCACGTTTTGGCCAACTCCAGTAAGGGATCTCCACGAAAAAAGGGCTCACTGACTTTTGTGAAGTGGCGCAAGCGCCAAGAGTTCCACACCTATTCGTGGTAAGCTTTGATCGAGCACTATACACACACGATTAATTCGCGATCAGTCTTGGGATTGGAGCCTCGATAATAACTGAGGTTTACACAATTATGTACTAGATACACTGACAGGAGTTGAGCCCGGAAGACGGCGAGGTATACACCCGATATAGATAATAGAGATAGCACGCATATGCAAATCAGACGACCGCTAGATTTGCGGGGCATGCTGCACAACTATCTTACTTACGCGTTAAGAGAACGGTTAAGGTCGATCAAGAAGGCCTTTCCTACGTTCTAGCTCGACCGCCTGGAGAAAAAGGTTAAAAAAACGAAAACCCAGAGTTCGTTGACAGGCAGTTGAGGCGCAACTCGCCACAATCTTTGATTGGCCAGCATTTACCCGAAGTAACGTAGATCCCGGCTACTTGACCATCCCTGCTACTTGACCACCCATCAAAAATCAAGCGCCGGATTTTAAAATGCTCTTACTCCACAACACATGTCCCGTTTCAATGTGGCAGACATGAGTGCAAGCGACTGAGAGAACATGCCGTAGTGAGTCATGCTCTGGGATGGCAGAACTGTAGCCCGCGCCTCGTCGCTCAAGTGCCTTGAGGAACGAAGAGACGAAAGGTCTCTAAGGCATCGCAAACCCCCAAAAACTCAGCCACAGTCTGTACCGCCACAGTTTGTACTGTCAAATTCTGTCCAATATCGTTGTTTTCAGTAAAGCGGTAATTAATTTAACTACTGATTTGCCCTCTTTCCGACCTTTCCCTCGTGACCGTTAAGGACTCCTTTGTTATGTTTGATTGTTTTACGTATGATAGAGTAATTTATTGACCGCTGCATTGGCCTCTTTCATTTCTTGTCCTCATGACGTCACTGTCATGAGCAACACCCACATCGCCTGTGGATTACCGCTGTGCGTCCCCCAACTCTATACTGGCCACTGCTTTGTCTAGAAGAATACGGCCTTTGCTAACTTGCTAACTAATTGAGTTGCTAGTTTGACTAGTTTGAAGAAGACCAGTTCCATGCCTCCTCCCGAATCGTTGCTTCGCTGAGCTCCTCCAACCTCTTCTCCGCCGCGACCATATTTTCTGGCATCGTATTGCCGACGATGTCTCTCTCACGCACCTTCGACAGCAGCACTATGCCCTGCATCAGCGAACTCCGCGACAGCTGCACCTATAAGCTATAGGGGTCGCTATACTCAGGTCTTCCCTTACAGGGTCATACCACAACCATCTCGCATTTTTTACTCCTATCCACATGACCAATCACTGCCGACAACCTCCACATGACTTTTTCGCTACACAAAACCTCAGCCATCTCAAACTCCACCGTCACTATCACTATCACAGTCACGGTCACGGTCACGGTCACGCCCTTCCACAAAGCCGGGCTCGGCTCGACCAAACTTCACCATCAATGGGGAGCGATCACCTCCAGACGCGGATATCACTCCCCTCCACAACGTTCAGCTCGGCTTGACCAGACATCATCGTCAACAGAGAGGGATCGTTCCCCGGACGCCACATCCGCGCGGAACCCACCATCACGCGGGCGCCACAATCACCCGAACGCCACTATCACAACAACTTCACTCTTATATGGACGCCGTCAACCCCGCTTCCCCGCTATCATGATCATCTGCCTGAGTTTCATGTTCCGCTGACCACCTCCCTTACCTACTGCATTGAGATTTTCGAAGTCTAACGGACCCCTCGCGTCTTATATGTTCCCTCTCTTCCTCATCGTCTTCCCCGATACCCTCTTCTCATCTCATGAAAACCATCCCTTCAACTTACCGCCCTCCTATATCTCTCTTCCATTCCTGAGAAAATTTTCCCGCCAACCCCTTTTTACAATGTCTCTTTCAAGTGCTCCGTCTGATCATAATGATCCCCATCGACACGTGACAGCCAGGAAATTTCGATCGGCCCTATGACCATGATGTGTTTCGCGCGTCTCCAAATCCTTAAGAAGTTCCCCTCTCCCGAGAAATAGCACGTTAAAGGTCTTCACTATAAGGCTGTTATCCCTATCCGCTTCCCTTCGCCAACCTAGATTAAAACTATGGAATATACGGCTCTCTAGCCGTAGACTCATGATAATGATAATGATAATGTTAACTACGCATTTTTTAGTCTTAACTCGTCTATATAAACTAAGCGGTTATTCCCTCTAACTAGGACGATACGTGGTTCTTTCTATTAGGCTAAGTTCATCCCTACGCCCTTACGTAGGAGGTCGACGTAGACGATGACATAGAACCTAATAGTGGAGTGTTTAACTACACTATCGCCCCTTTGTTCGAGACTAGGGGTGCTAACCATGAGTGCATTATTATAACCTTGTAATACTTTATTAACTAATCTTGACTAACGTTCTAGCATCTCCCCTCGAACGTTAAACTTTGATAGCATCTTCTACATCATATTACTAATCGTTACCTTTCCTAGCTTATGTCAGGACGCAGGCCTGCACCCGCTGCGCTATGCAATCAAAAAGGTACACAATGATCAGTGAACACTGATCACGCTGTGCAGAACAGTACATATCGTCAATCTGGCTCTTTTTGGCCCTGACAGCTTAGCCGTCGGAATCCGGTTACACTCTTCTCCGTAACGATTGCTTCAACCTTCATCACCCTAGGCAACTCAACCAGACCTCCTTATCGAAGATCCCACTAGTTTCAGGGACTGCATTGTTATCGTTAGCCTACTCTAAAAGTTCTGAATATTGACTAGTCTATTACGTTAACTCCAGACATTATTTATATAGTTCACCTATCAATCCAATACGATATCAAACTTTGAACTCGCAATCCCTCGTTTAAAAGCCTTCAGATTTGTACTCCACGCTATGTGCTCCATGACTTCGTTCCTCAAGGCTTCTTTGGGCAGCCCGCGCCTTGCGGGCTGCGCTTCCTGTAGACCTGGTCATCTCGGATGGTGAGGAACGAGCCACACATGGCCACAATCTTTCTTACTTTACCCGTTAGTGCCCCAACCTGTCCAGCCAGTCCACATAAGCTGCCCATCTCGGCCAAGTAAAGTGGCCGGTATGCGATCGTTGCCGTAGAAAGCAGGAGCCGGCAGATCTCGGAGTTCCTCTTTGTCAGCTGCTGGATACGATCAACCATGCGATCGTACAGTTGATGCAAGCCAGCTGGAGCCTCTTGCAGGGATCCCAGCACTCAGGCTTCTCAAGCTCATGCACCACAAGCGCAACCCAGAGAAACGTGCCGTTCGACTTCTGCCTCAGGACGTCTTGCACTTGAGCCCTCAGGCTGTCGTCTTCGATCGACTCGAGGATGGATAGCTTGTGGTCAATGTACGCTTCAACAGCCCGGGACACCTGCTCCGCATTTTGCTTCAGCTCCAGGCTCAGCCTCGCCTCAGCATTGACGTTCCTCAGCTTGTGTTCGATCTGCACCTCGTTTCGACTTGACACTAGCCACTTGACGCGGCTTGATGACGCTGATGTGTAGATGATCAAGTCTAGGAGCTTCGGCAAGTCGCCTACGCATTCATCGAGAGCGTCGACGATCAGATAGCTTGTCTTTAGATCTAGATCCTGTGTCATGTTTACAAACATGTCTGAGAGCGCGACCCAAGCATTAACGTCTTCGAAACTAGCCTGACCTGCCTGATCGTACTTTTTCCGCACCAACGACGGCTGCTGGTTGACCAGCAGGTAGATCAGGCCGCGCAGCACGGCAGTGGCACTGTTGATGCGCGAGTCGGTACCCTGACAGAAGAAGAAGGAGAGAGGGCCGTGCGGTGTATTCTTCAGTTCGTTAATGATGCCACAAAGAAGCATCGTCTTGCCCTTGCCAGGGTCACCTTTAATCCACAGCAGTCGTGCCTGTGGGTCATCGTGCCATCGCTGGAAGTTTGGGTTATTCAGCACCCAGCGGTACGAGCCCTCTAGCAGGCCTCCCTTTGTATCCTCAATGCGCTTCATCATGAGGGTCGGCACTTCAACACCATCAAGTCCTACCCATCCCCCTACCATTAATTTCAATCGATCTACTCTCTCCGAATCTCCAATTCAATCTACGGAGGAAACGACAAGACCACATCGAACTCGTCAGCCTACGAGAAAAGTATTAAACATTGACTAAATGAGTCCAGGAAAACAACTCTGATTGGATCATTGAAACTGGTGTCCGCCACATACCATGCTTTCTACCAAGCTAAGCTCGTCAATAATGAACACAATTACAATTACCTGGTACAATTACCTGGTACAATTACCTGGTACAATTACCTGGTACAATTACCTGGTACAATTACCTTTACCTTCGTTCCTCAAGGCTGTTCTCAGCTAATCGCCCTGCGATTTGCGCTTCCTGTAACTGGCGTCAAGAATGTGTTTTCTAGCGGAGAGCAACGTCCCGCTAAGCGGCTGTCATCAGATAAGGGCGCAGCTCTGTGAACAGCCCTAAGTTACAACTTAACGTTAATTAATTAACGTCGCCTAGTTACTGCGCAGCGGGACGAACGGTGTAACGAGACGGGGTTCCGGCACATAATTCCTCGCATCTGTAGTTAAAGGGCTTCGCATTGATACCTATTTTACAACGCAGTCCAAGATCCCATTAAACGAGGAGAAAACTCCAGTACCAGTTGAATAAGTAGTTTGATCTACCGAAGCTTCTAGGTGGATCATTGCCTCCCGTTTAATCGGACTTGCCCTAGCACAAATGCACGTCAAGTCCAACTGACCAGACACTGAGCAATCTGCACAGCTATCGAAAGCATTGCCACTGTATTTGTTAGTTGCCCTTGTAACTAGTTATGTGTACTGCTAGCGTCTTACTTCGCTCTGTACACCATAATCCCATCCTCGTTCCCAATACAGAGGACTCGTCTTCGACGCGGCGGGTTGGAAAGACCCGAAGCTTGGCGCAGAGCGTGCTTTGAACAGTCAGCCCAAGCAGTCGTGGTACCGCGCCTTCATTTCGCCATCACCATCCCGCCATCACCCTCACGCGCCCTCCTGCTGAGCCGCGCTATCATTTCTCATGCCGCGCCAAAACAAGGTCCAACAATGTCCGCGCTGCAAATACTCAGACAAGTGGTACCATCTCGATCGTCACCTCTGGCGTATCCACGGCGTTGTTAAGTCTGCAGAGAAACGAAGTTCATGCGTCAGGACCAAAAAGTGTAATATTTGTGGCAAGGAAGGTTTATACAACCACCATGCTAGACACATGAGACATAAGCATGGTATCGAGCCAGAGCGATAACATCGCAAGTTGTCATACGAAGAACACAGAGCGCACAGCCTAGACTCAGGACAGCAGCTCATTGTCGATCAGCCTGAACAGTATGCCGAGCCCTTCGAAGGGCAGAACAGCCACCCACCACCCGAATTTGTCCCGATATGCACCTCGCTGCAACCCACGCCTTCCGCAGATCCTGAAAGAGAGATCGATACGGCTGCCCTGCAGACTATCGTAGATGAAGCTGTGCGCGAAATTGAGGCCTTTCTACAAGACACCCAGAAGGATGCGGAGAGCGAGAGCCTGCGTGCCAAGTATGAAACTATCCTCCCTGTATTGAAAGACAACATGAACGGCAAATGGAAGACGCTGGATACTCTCGACTCTCTTTCGCGTCTCGACGGCCCTGCTGAGCCGCTGGAACCTCTTGGCGGCATTCGCGTTCTCCGCACCTCTAATCGTGAGCTGTTGGATCTGACGGCCGAAGCCTCCCACAGTGTGTTGGGTGTATATTGATTCGCAGGGACCTTGAGATGCCCGAAGTAGATCTTGCGACGTTCCTATCCAAGCTGGCGAACTGTCACAATCTCGATGACCTAGAAGGCCAGAACTACGGAAGAGAAGGTAGCGCAACAACAACGCATCCGCTCCAAGAACATCTTGATTTCCTCTCGAAAACAGGCTGGACGGCACCATCTCTAGTCCTCCAACTTTGTAATTGCTTTAAACGTGTCTCACCGAGCCCTTGGGCTTGCTTGATGATTGATTCGAGGCGATTTTCCCGCAGATTGAAGACACGGTCTGCCCTCCGCTCTGGAAATAGACACGATAAGAAGGCAACGGCTCCTTGTCCTTCTCGCGGAATGATTTCATTATGCTTGTTGAACCAGGAAACAACTATTTCGGTGATGGGACTCAGGGTATTACGCGTTCTTGATGATTTTCTGGCACGGTTTTGGTCCAGTTCGTTGAGGAGGTTGCATAGGATACTAAAGTTAAAGGGCATGTTAACAGCAGGTGATGTTGAACAAATTTGGTCTTTGTGGGAGTTGTAAATGGATAAGTGGAAGGTTTTGTATGGGAAAGAAAGGCGTCTATTTAAGAGATGCCATGCCGCAGTGGATTCGGGTAAGCGCACATGTCTAGGTCTGTTGCGGATATACGAGGTGCAGTATCTGGAGCAGGGTTGAGAATAATCAAAGATAATTGGTCGTATCAGTGGGCTATTTTCTCCTAGAACAGTCCATCTGCGTGATCCAGCATATAGTATTGCTATCGGAGGCCATTACTTACTGCCCTCTTATTCTAAGACCGCGGGGTTATAACGTCTTCGAAACGCAGAGCATGTAGCGGAAGTTGTAGTCGCCGAACATGAGCGAGGGGCTCAGCCGCTTGGGCTGCATGACGTATGGCCCCTGAGATGCTCAGGAGTCTTTTAGGTAACAAGAAAAAGAGGTCGATCAGCCCCTACCAGTCCCACGACATGACCTATGCTCTTGATTGTGACAACGAGACAGTCCGCCACATGGACTTCGCCTTGTCACATAGCAGATCATCCCTCCTCAGTTATGAAGTATCAATGCGCAGTATCCCTGTGTAGCTACAAGCAACGATTCACGGCCACTGTCTACACGGGCTCATCGTGGGCTTACACACATGAGGAAACACCTCACCTCTCAGCACACAGGACAGCTCTCTTCAGCGCCTCCGAACAACGCAACCCTTGACCATATCTTCCCTTGAAATACCTGTTATATGGAGACAAGGCTCACCCTGCCTATGTAACCATCATGTGGCACAGCAATGAATCGCTGCACAGTGGGCTATTCGCTCACACTCTGTAGACCAGGCGCAACAGCATCCAGAAGTGGTACAACGATCAACATCATTCATGCACCAAGGCCTTAATGAAGCTCATACATGCGGCACTCTTGCTGAGGTGTGACGCTAAACCCCTGTACAAGCGCTCAGGCATGCGAAGCAGCGGCATCTTTTGGGGGGGGGGGGGGGGGGTGTATATAACGGGGGTGCCTTTCCACGCTGGTGCAGCACCGCTGTCCCCTCTGTCCTTGAAATGGCTCTCATCTCTCTCATCTGCTTCCTCGTCTGCTTCTCTGGTTCGATCATACTCAGCATCGTGCTGATGTACTTCGACGCCCAGCTGCGCGAAAGGACAAGGGCGAATGAAGTTTCGGTATACAGCTATGTCTGGGAAAGAAGAGTAGCGGCTGTATTCGGCTTTCTTCAAATAGGACTATCAGTATCTGGTGTTATCGCAGCCGTACAGGCGCATCACTCCAAAAGCCAAATATACTGGCTGGATATCGTTGCGCTTTGCAACCTGCAACTTCTCGTTGGCACCAATGTAAGACCTCCCAAACAAGATCCCCATTCCAGCTGACTGGTTTTGTGATCAGCTCGCTCGAGTATTGCGCATTTTGCAGTTCCCTCCCTGGGCAATCTGGGCTACGTACCTATTTACTGCCGTTACAGCACCAGATATCGCTCCTTCGATGCCGTACGACATACAGCCTCTGCGTTGCTTTCATACCGTTGACAAAGAACAGAAACGAAAAGCTACGTCTTTTCAACGAGTCAGCATTACTCTCTCGCCTCGCAATGGGGTCATTCCTAGCCTCAGCAGCATCATGCATACAGTTGGGAATTCATACAAGGTCAAGAGCGAGACAATCGAGGCTCCATGAGGACTCGGCAGCGAGGCAAGAGAGCCTGCCATTGAACCAGTTCCTGCTTTGGCTTGTTATACCAAATGCAGCTGCAACATCATGTCAGCTAGTTGGGGCCATGGTCCTATATAGCATAGCGTATTCCAACCGGACTATGGATATTTACCCTCACCAGTATATTTTCTTGGTAAGTCTCTACCTTCCTTCGTGGCGCAGTCTGACCATCGCTAGGCTTATACCATATTGCAGCTACTATGCTCCTTTGGTATCGCTTTACCAGTTATAAAGCGCCTGGGCAGCACCGCAATAGGCGTCCTGACGCGTGCATCCCAGCCAACCGAAGTGCTAGGTAGCATCTTGGAGGGGGCGTTCAGTTTGGAAACTATATCATCTTTGGCAATTTCTACAGGCAATGGGTAGGCAAGGTCACTTTGCCTGGATATCAGAAGCTTCTTTAGGCAGGGCCGAGGTTCTTTTCGCCTGGTTAATTTAACGCAAAACGACCTTAGTGGTTGTGCCGGTGATCAGACAGATTTTCAGATCCCGTTCTCAACAAGCTCATTGTTGATACTGCACATAACTTATCGCAGTTTACATTCACACTTCACGTCCATGCTCCCCTGTGTCATCGCATGTCTTTGGATGCTTGGTGACATGAGTTTGCCACACTTTCTGGACCGATACCCGGAAGGTATTTATGGGGACCCAAAGGTACACTGAGTCCACACTCTTTTTCTGGCTGTCTTCTGCGAAAGAAGGCGCTGCACAAGCATCCATACTTGACCGTCTTGTTTCCACAAAACTGAAAGTATGGAAGTACCTAGAACGATGCCCCATATACACCAATCCCGAGAGTCGTCTTTACCCATCCTCCGTCTAAATCCACGCACCCTTCCTTCGTTAAGGGTATAGGCACGAAGAACAAGCGCTTTCCTTCACCGCTCCAGCAAGTGGCAGCGAAACTGGAGTCAGTTAATCTTATTGGGCTGGAGAGGATTGATCCGTTCTGCATACCCCCGTGGCAACAAGGATTAAAAGCCAACATCCTTAGTAGAGAAGAAGCAAAGAAGTGGGCAGACGAATCTGAAGATTTAAAAATCTTTGTGGATGCCTCATACCGAGGGAACAACGCGGGAGTCGGCGTCTACCATTCGGCCAGAAGACGGGACAATACATTTGCAGAACACGGTGAGGCTATCAGAGTCGGGCAAAACGACGGATACACAGCGAGCCACGTCGAGCTCATAGCAATTCAAGCCGCACTCGAACTCATCTCAGCCATTTGGTCTCCCGACACGATTGCCCGATTCAGAGACAGGGCCAGAGATCTCACCTATGTGATAGTAAGCGACAGCCAGACAGCCATTAGAGCAGTGGAGCGACCTTCTCGCCAGAGTGGTCAAGCCGTGATTCGGCTGATCGTGAACACCGTACTAGACTTAAGAAGACGAGGAGGGCCAGATGTTCGTGTCCAATGGGTCCCCGCACACGCGAAAATCACAGGAAGTGAGAAAGCAGATGACCTAGCATCGCAGGTAACAGGTGGGGCGACCTGTCCTTCTCGTCCATATATTGTCTTTCTAGCTTCGCCGTAAATTCTTAGATGCCCGTGACTACCATCTTCGTCGTCAAGTTCTTCATCCTTGTATCTCTTGAAGCTCCCTCTTCTTTTGAGGTATTCCTGAGTCTGACGCTCATCCTGTCTTTTACCAAACTCTTCTGCCAACCCACTATTATAAATCTCCTCTTCTCAAGCCCCATATTCAAGTAGCTGATACCTCCCACCATTTTCGTCTCGCATTCCTTCAGCTCGCCGAAATAATGCCGAATCCGAACAACATCTAACTCAGAGCTGTCTTTTGGACATTGTTAAATGAGCTAGTATTTCTGAATATCTGCACACGATACGGCCTAGGGCTTTGGCTTTCACTATCGAGAATGATACGAAACATGCGCTCCATGTCATACGTAGATCGAACAAGCAGTAGAACGGAGGGCAGAGGAAATAAAGCCAGTTGCACCTAAACCCGCGAAGAACAAGGCCTTCTAAGAGGCATTCTCTCACAGCTGCTGGGGAAGATGCAGCGCGGATCGATCTGGCAAGTCCAATCCAAACTACTTTTGTCAAAGTGAGTAGGTAAGTTAGAGTGGTAAACGCTGTTTCGTATTGATTCCCAAAACTTTTAACTAGCACCTTCACGTGCCTAAGCTCTTGCCATCGTCAATATCACGTCAAGACAGACGCCCATGTTGTGCTTCGCTGGGCGCAATAGTACGAAAGCAGCCGCTAGGTCTACGGAACATGAGCCTGGAAACATGGGCCAAGTTGGTAGTGGACGCTTTGCGACACATCCTGTGTTTCCGTTTCTCATCTTCAATATGGGCGTCAGGTCAAGAAACCGGCGGGTCAGCATGGCAAGCGTGAGGAAGAAAGACTTTTGTGAAGTAGACTGTGTGCAGCTGCATCGTGCATAGGCTCGATTGGTATAACATCGCTGTCTTCTACGATCTGCGTCGCCGCGCGCCTTGTCCGGCTAGTGACGAGGACTGAGCCGTGGCTGCTTGGAGGCAGATACTTTGAGATGTGCCGCTGGAGGTTGTTGCTGCTACCGGCGCCGCCATCGACGTATCCGTAACCATCCTGAGATGCGCTGCACTGAATTCTTTGGCCAGTACTAACTGTACACTCTATCTCCTCCACATCGGGTGCGCAGGTGCTCATCTCGGAATAGCAATCCAAGGCGCCATTGCAGCATGAGAGCTGAAGAGGTCACATTGCTGATGCTAAGAAAATGCTAAGAAAATTTCAGACATGGTGTCTGAAATTTTCTTGGCTGTCCACCTCGCTACTGTAATGCATGGAAGCGTGCGCTTTGACCATCCGGCCCGCAAGCGATGGCTCGTTCGTATGTTGCGGTACATCGTCGCAAAGCACGCCCACCTTTCCGGCCAGATGCACTGCTCCGGCAGACATGGAGCCCTCGAAAAGCATGGTACTTGAGCTTTGACTCTCAGACTGACAGGGTGAGGGCTGCTCCGTACCCGCCACGCAGGGGAACAACTCCGAGAGCAGTTAGGGGCCCTTTTTTGGAGACTTCAACTCCAAGCGCGATGAAAATTAGGGCTGGTGTCTAAGATATATCATGCACGCTCCCCAACAAGGCTGAGACGTCCTCCAATTCACCATCTCGCCGTCCTTCGCCAGTTGCTTTTCTGCAGGGGAGCTTCATCACGACCTTGTTTGCCTACCTCTCGGTATAATGGCCCATGCTTTCACACCACCACTCCCGCCAACCCCCCCTCCTTCACCTGCTCATACCTGCACGACGAGTGAGTCCAATGGCGACCTTACCGGATTTGAACAAAGGTCACCACAGGGAACGCTGTATGTAAAACGCAGCATACACGTGAAGACAGTCCAGCCGTCGATCACGCGCAGTTGCAACTCATCTGTACAAGACCCCTTCTCAGCTGTCATAGACAAGAAAGGCTACTTGGCACTCGATATGTTCTACCGATTCGCGTACAACGGTGCCACGCTTGACAGTATTGGACAGAAAAGCGTCGTGAGTCGGCTTCAAGACGACGGGGTTTGGGAAGCTGTGTGCGTACTCGGGGATATCACCACTAGAGATGAGATTGTCGCATTTATTCGAGATTACGAGTCTTTGGAGTCGAAACGACGAACCGAAATTATCGAATATCTCAAATCACGAAACGTGCACTGGGATCATACTAAAGAGAATGTAGAGGTACGTTCCTTGTCGTTTCTCTGTGCTCATGGACTCAGTGCAACTAGGAAACACTGGATTGGGGTTTTTGTAGGACAATAGAAGGACTGGTTGTACGTTGAGCTGGCTGTTGCGTGCGCTGAGCCGCATTTGTACGATACAGATTATGAGCCGGAGTTTCTTTTAGCTCGAGTTATCTTTTCGCAATCTGATAATCCCCCAAGCTCGTACGCCCTGCGAAAACGATCCCGTGTGATAATTTGTTCGGTCTGCTATACCAGTACAACTTCACAGCGCTAATCGTTCTCAAGAAAGAGGACGACGAGGGTGGCCCAACGATTACTGCACGCATCAAAGATGCAACTATACCGTCCTGGACCATGTACCTCGAGGAGAGATACAGTTTGAAAACGTTCTTGCAGTTCAACAACTCCGAGGCCGCGCTGCGTACTTTCGAAGCGCTTAGCACACCCGATATTTCTAAGTCTGGTCGGACCCAAGAAACAATTAGGGGTGATTTTTCGCTTCGCGGCGTGATTGCATGGCTCTCATCATGGTTTTCATGTTCGTCGGGATGCGTACGGAGCCGCAGAACGAATAATTCCGGCATAGGTGCCTGCGGGTATCGACTATGCGAACATTCTTGCAACGATCACGAACACCATCTATCTAAAAATCAAACTTCCTTCTTATGGCACTATACAGATCACCGAGCACAGATGTCGCACTGCGCAGCGTGCAAACAAAGCGACCTAAGGGGAGGAGTACCTGACCAGAAGACCGCACCCGCCTTTGTGGATATCGATTCGACAATGGGGTTGACTCCACAGGAGGCTATATTACAAAGAACAAAATTGCACCGTTTCGAGAAGAAACTGGCGAGAATGGGCCAGGCCCAGAAGCCAGGGACAGATAAATAAGAAGTTCTCCAAGGCTTCTCATTCTGCGGAGAATATACAGGTGCGTGGTGAAGTGCACATATATCTCCGTACAAAAACTCTCACAACGGCAAAGCGCTAACACGGCGTAGACCCTAGGTCAAGATATTTATGTGTCGAGAACACATAAGCAGGCAAGAATGCCAGTTCTACGAAAGGAATACTACCTGCACATGTATCCAGTGTGAATATGAGGATGCATGTGTTGGAATGTCTTCTCTAGCCTGTGGTACTAGCAGGCACAATCTTTGTTGTTCCATACTCTACTTAGATAGCCCTTTAACATCACTATGCTCTTTTCACAGTACAACCAAGTCCAGGAGGACGAGGTATCCCGTGTTGGCTGACACACTCCTCACGAGTATCCAGACCTCGCAATTCGACATTGCCCTACGTAGCCTTTCTATTGTGAATGCATGCTCGGTCCTCAGAAGCAAAATACATAAGCTTGCCATCATGTTCGAGCCGCCTATGCAAGAAGAACGTCACGTGTCAGCTAGCTTCTGAACTCAGAATGCCGTCCACCCAGCGGCAGGCGTGGAGTGAAAAGCTGTGTTGATCAAGGACCTCCGTCTCAGCTCCGCCAGGATTCGGACGGAACTTGCATGCAAGGCAGACTTGTCTCTCTCGGCACGTGTTTGCTTGGGCGCGGTCAGTCTGCCTCGCTAGGTATTTAATATCAGATTGCGATCAGGCTCTACTCAGTACATTCTCCCATCTCTCCTTGGTCGTCTGCACTCCTTCTTTTAACACCATGGTTAAAGTTGCACGTTTTCGATGACCCCTCGTCCTCATGCCCACTCCAAGGCAGCCAAAACGCCACCAATTCCGCAAACAAGCTCTGCCACAACTGCAAGGCCCACAGCAATAATTAGAAATTACAACTTCGATGAATGGAAAGAAAGACTGCGGGAATGTAGCAGCTTCATATTCACATTCTACGTTCTCAACAACAACTCTCTGAGGGCGGAAGAAAATGAGGCACAGACGTGGATCCTTGCCCACATACATACACAGACAGATGGTTTCGGTATAACAACATACGTCGTTTGCCTTGACCATCTAATCCAGGAAAAAGATGATCAACAAAGGATCTTTCTCCAGAAAATGCTAGCACTCGAGCGGAAGAAAGATATTCTTGAAACATGGGAGGACGGCAAGGAGCAGGTTAACTCTGAGGCCAGGACACCCATTGACGGTAGTACAAATGATTAAGAATTCAGCACTAGGCGACTTTGACACCAGGACACAAATCGCGTTGGCTTCCATATTCGGCTTTAGAGCGGAAGGGTTGTTCCTCTTTTGGCTGAGGTATTCTGATAACCTAAGTCGTAAGGCGTATGGAGCAAGTGCGTTGATCAATGCTCCAAGCGCAATTCTCGCTCCAGACTCGAAGCGCCTGGGCAAGCCTGGCTCTGGAGAATGGTGGTGTTCCTACCGTGCATATTAGTTTTGTGCATGAAACAGTCCCTGCTGCTGTCAGGGCCAACATTGTAAAAGACTTTCGGCCAGTGCACGCGGCTGTTAAAAACAGACAGGCGTTGGCTGGAGGTAAACAAGACCTAGCGACCTTTCAGCTCGTACAGCTGAGCCGCGAAGGAAAATTCGGCAACCAATGGAAGCAATTAGACGATGAGAAGTCTGGGAACCGGGACATTATTGACAGACAATCAATATGATATGCACTTCTATGAACAATTTCTTTGTGCACCCTGTAAGGCTTACAATTTCACGTTTGGGAATGAAACTTATGCTTGGGCCAATTGACCCAGATGTTGATCGGCTTTCGATGAAGTCAGAGGGTGAGATGTATGGCCTTGGATGGGCGAAAGAAGAGATTAATATGGTCATGCAGCCGACCAGTCATCAAGAACAAGCGCCAGAAGTTGATGCGGTCACACAACTAGAGGCCGCTTCGACGACTGTCAGCCACGGTCACTCAAGTTACCGTCCGACTGAGCCATCGCATTCGTCTCCGCCCCCATATGTTGGCCCCTCATCACCACCAATAGACATAGAAAGTGAGGCGGGTCAGTCAGATACCGCGATAGGGGAACCTACCTCTGCTGTGTAGAAGGGAGGAAAGATGGCAGATAGACGTTCGTAGATAGAAAGATAGTGGGATACCAAAATCAGAATCTGTCTATAACACCAGTCCTTTTGTTCCAATTGAATGCTCTGGGTTACTTGAAATGTTTACTTCGGCGGTTGTGCGATACAGCGTTGCGCCTTGTGAAGTGAAGGACTAGCGTGCTGCCGGGTGGAGCCACCGCGGCCGATGAGGTCTAGGATCAAGACTTATCGCCAAGCAGTCGCGCTGGAAGCTATATAAGGAGATACAGTACCCTGCATTCCTCGTGCTCGTCTCTTTCTGCTTACTTTCGCCATACTCATTCTCGAATCTCTAGCGATATGGATTGGTCACAGACAGATCCATCTTTTTAAACCCAACCCTAGCCGAGACGCTTTTACGTTAAAAGCTTTGTTAAACGCTGCTGACAGAGTTCGCTTTATCCTTCCAGCACGCGTAGAGCCTGTTGCGCTCTTACTATATATGCCACTACCTGTAAATGTCTAGAAACGGCCATTAAATGTAAGTTGATTATACTACCCTTACTCCGCCACTAACAATACCAGCTCACTTTTTACTCTATCGGCTTCGACATCATCCGCACATACCATCAGCTGCAAAAACTGGAAAGCTCTAAACAAAACAAAATGGGTATGTTAATAGTTTGGCCAGCTTCGATTCCTTCTGATTTGATCTTAAGATAGAACCTCTCTTTCCACTCGTCGAGCGCACTGTCGGCGGCCACTACGATACTCTTTTCCATCTTGGAATTGAGGGCTTAGACTGCAGAGGAAACAATACATATCTAGCAACGAAGATTCTTATCCCCTATGATATTCTCCGCGGAGAACAAGATCTGTTTGAAGGAGTAGCAACCCTAAGCCAAATAGCAAGAGACAAAATTCATCCCTACCGTGAAAAGGCTTCGGACGTGCTCCGTTACTTAGCGCTCTGGGCTTCCTCGAAGTGGACAATCCTAGCTGGAGAAGAGGGTGTTATTCTCAAGCTTTTGTCCTATTATGGCCAAGCAGTCTCCATCGAAGAAGAGTCACCGGCCACAATCTGGCGCTTTATCCCTGGGGTGGATGGCTTTAGGTGCAGGTGTGTGGAGACTCTGAAAGATGACGGATCATGTCACACGCTGGCAATAAAAGGCCTTGAACTAGAGCTAATTACACCAATCGAGTTTAAATAATCAAGAACTGAACGAAATCATAGCTACAGTGCGCGATAGTTCAGGCTTGAGGGGTCGCAGTGGTCAAATCATATCTCACATAGTGGTGAGAACCAGGCTGCTCATCTCATGGATATCGTTCGAGAATTTGAGCTTGCACATCTTGTTGGCTACTTTACAACTGATAATGCAGGCTCAAACGATACATTGCTTAAATCGCTCGCAAAGAATCTCCTCGTTGTGGGTGCTCGTGTCTGGACAATCCCTGAAGTGTTATTCGGTCCTGATCACGCCCTCTTAGACCTAGACCGAGAACGACGCCTTGCTTGCAGAATAAGAATAAATTCATGGCCATCCAAAAGTTCACCCAAAGGCCAGTCCATCGACTCCCGAACCCATGCTAATGCTTCAAGTGGCTCTTCATGGTCGACGAAGAATCCAGTATCAACACTAGACACAAGACCACTAGTATCTTCAGAATCAAAAAGCCTACCTCGTAGCTTAGCACCCCGAACATAGCCTACTGGCGAGGCTTTCATTATCGATTGCGCGTTGTCTTTCATGAACTCGAGTGAGGCAGTATCGATCGGCCCTGGTGGAGGTGAGTAATCGGATTAGAGGACGGTTGCATGCACTCACTCTTGTATGCTCTTGAAGCAGCTAGACAAGCAGCTGGATGGGAGCTCATAACACCGTAAACATCGTCTCCATCTAGTCTGATCTCGTCGAGAAGTCCAGCAGCAAGCCCACGTTCACGGTAGTCGTGGTGGACGACTAACTGAGTGATCCAGCAAATAGTCCTGCCATCAACAGACCATCGACAAGCGAAAGCGTTACCAGCAAGATGACCGTTAACGGTGACTCTAACATATGAGGAGATTTCGCTGGGGAGATATTCATTTCGAAGCCTTTCTTTGCTTAGCCGAACGGGACGACCTAATCGCGATGGTCAGTTTAGTAGCACAACTTGTGGCACGGAATACCTACCTGCTTTCGCAAACTTTCCCATTCGCTCTGCCGCATGCTCGCCCCAAACGCCGTAATTCTCAGAGAAGAGCTTCGCAGCTTCATCGAGCATCTCGTCCGTGACCTCGTCACTCTTAAATCCTTCATAAACCTTCTTGTCCATGTTCAGAAGACTTCTTCGCCTGCGCGTACGTGGTGTTGGTGTAATGGTCTGAATCTGAGGCTCGAGGGTAAATGCGACTGATTTTCGTGCACGCGTCGACGACTTCATCGGGGTCGTATCAGGCTAAATATGCCAACGGTGGCTGGGAATGTCGAGAAGCGTGGTATCGGAGGTCCGCAACTTGTGTCGCGTCATGCAGGGTTCAGAGCGCTTGTCCCAGACGGAGAAGAGTGGGGCTGCAGGTTTCTCCGAGGTTTACCCGATAGCAAATGATCAGTGCGGCATTGCTTGACTTGGTTTTCAGTGAATGAATTATCTACAACTCGTGCCTGGGTAACTTCCAGCCAGCAAGTAACTCAATCTGGCGTTGCACATCGTCAAATAAGAATGTACCAGCCCCAGGTATCAAAAACTGTGGAGGTTTCGCGCGACAAATCCCCGCTGCGTAGTCGAACGCAGCTTTGGCCCCTTCTGAATCCCCATGCTGAAGACGCACAACGCAAATGAAAAGATGAATGAAACCAACTGTAAACACTTCTTCCTCAAGCGGGTTGTATCTTCTGCCAAGGCTCAAGGCATTATTCCAGCGAGTTTCTGCCTCCGAAAGGGGAGAAATGCGCGCTAAGGCGATGAGTGCCCGTACATGTCCAAGCCGGTCGACGATATCGGGATCAATCAGTTTCCTATAAATGCCAGAGACTTCCATAAGTAGATGCTCCGCTGCCGCAAACTGACTTCGCCTGATCTCAATCTCGGACAAGGAGAGAAGTAACCTGCGGTATCCTTTCGAACGCGGTGCACGAGATCTCAGATTCTCGATCTCCGGTCTAATCAGCTTTTCAGCTCTGTCGAGCAGCTCCCCCGCTGATTGTGAATGGATCTCACGCCGTTGCAGAAAATCTACCTCAATGTAGGTATCCACGAGGTGAGCTAGAGCCAAATGTCTTTTGGATTCACGAAGAGGTTCCCTTTGGAGACAGCGTTCAAAAAAGAGACACGCGTTCTGAAAATGACCTTGCCCTCTCAATATTCGGCCGGCGGAATGGATCTGGCTCCATATGACGTCAAGCTGCTTCTCAGTGCCGTCTGACTCAGTAGGCATCCACATCTTTGCTTCCTTGTTAGCTGATAAGAAGTCAAAGTTGTAAGCATGGTTGGTCGCTTGGGATAGATGCAAAAGTCCGAGGATAGAATGCGATTGCAGTCGCGTGACTATGTCTGCTCGGTCCAGGAATTCCTGGAGGAGCTTATTTGAGCCGGTTATATCTCCTTTGAGACGTAAAACCACACTCCGTTGGTAGACAGCTTCGGCTTGTAAATGTGCGCTAGCCGTCTTCTCCAGCAATTGATCGACCAGTGAGAGAATTAGACGTCGCCGAGCCAAGGGCCCAAACTTTGATGCTGCGAGTAAAGTTTCGATGACTTCGTCGTTGGAGGGAATCTCCAAACCAGTCTCAGCATAGCGGCGGAGCAAGTCCTCCAGCACTGCCAATAGCTTTTCCTTTTCTGAGACTGGTCTTCGTTGATGAGTACATAGCTTGCGGGTGAAGAAGGGCCAATGAACTTACAGAGTTGTTGGGTTACGGGGAAATACATAGCAGAACAACCAAAGAGCCTGTTCGATCCAATACGATCTTTGTTGGCCGTATATGTACTCAGCAGGCGTCGAGCCACAGATGTAAATCTCCATATTGTTAGATTTCTCCACCCCAATAGCTGCAAGTGATATCAGATGCTCCAGAACTTGCCATAGCGTACCGGAATCCAAGAATAGAACCTTGAGATGGAAACCGAATTGAGCGTTTTGTGGGTGAGTCTGGTACTCTACACCATACTCATTCCACCTCTTTTGGGGAGAAACTGCTTGTTCTAGCATAAACTTGGGGATAGTTCCAATTGCACAGATAAGCGAGAAGAGTGACTGCTCCGCGCACACAATCATACTCTGATACTCGTTCTCTTCATGACCGGCCCCGTTCCGATTGGCACCTAATTATTGGTTCATCAATTGATTAGATAAAATAATAATAGCAGAGTCTTACCTGCGACGAAGGAGTCGTGTGTCAAGTTTTCGAATTCCGGAGAGCTTGGGCAAGCTGGAGCACTTTTGGCAGGGTGAACCTTATGGATTCCTGCCACTGATAACGGCAGGTCTGGCAAATTGTATCCCAGCGCACCATATAGTTCGATAAGCCTAGAATTATTATCAGCTTGGTTTCTGTGGACTCGATCCGGTCTCATACGAGTATTGATCTGTCGAATTAACCGAATCGAAAAGAGAAGCAATGAGTCCTGGAATACTATAGCTGGGAGTCAAGCAGTCATCGTAACCGCATTTCACAAATTTGTCCGCCGAGAGGTGCTTGAGAATAGATTTGAAGGTTTCATCGCTTCGAATCCGAATGAGGTCAGAAATGGATATAGCGTCTGCAATTTTAAACGTTAATTCAGCTTCGATAATCTGATCTTCACAGCATACTTATGAAGAACAACTCTGTTGCACGATGAAGTGTCCACCCTCTGTGGACAAGTTCAACAATCAACTGATGTATCCATGGAATGGTATCTAAAAGCGCCTTCCGGTCACGCTCTCTGATCTCGGTAATGGTCTGAATGAGTTCGTCGATCGCTTCGTCAGAAACACCCTTTTGCCGGAGTAGTTCGCAGTATGATAGGAGAATAAGCACATGAAAATACGCGAATGACCTCTGAAGATCCACATTCTCGAGAGATGACTTCGTGAGAAGGGCCAATTTTTTCCCTACCACGATGAGTTCACCATCGGACTCCCCGAGCTCTTTACAGCATTCCCTCTTGGATACAACATATGCGCGCCGAGAGAATCCTTGGATAACATCTTCGTACTTTTCCACCGTATTGAGTCCTAGTTCCGACTGCCTCGCACACCATCTATTTCCTTCAGGTGCATTCTGAATAAACCGATCGAATGCCAGGGTTGTCCGCGATTTTGTTACTCGCTTTTTCTTTTGTGATTCTGAAAGCGGCCTGGATGGTGTTGATGACTCTGATGGCGCTGACCCAGATTGCGATGACTCTGATGGCGCTGATCCAGATTGTAGTGACTCTGAGTTAGGTTGGAGCGGCAGTCCAGTTCCGGACGGTTGTGAAGGCGGCTGTGACTCGGTAGCCTCGGTCTCCGACTGTGGCGCCAGTGTCCAAGTGTTTATCGAAGCATTTTGTGTGGATCCTGTGGATTGCGAGGCTTTTCGTTTCCTTGAGTTGGACGATAAATCCGTCGGTGTGACGACTCGTCCGTCAGACAAGTCTTGCAGAGGAATGTTGAAATCAGGGCAATTCTCGCAGTGCTGCCGCATGCGGCTAAATAGCTCCAATTGAACCAACACAAAGCCCTCTTGAATCGCCATGATGGGAGAGAATATGGCCACAGCTTTGTGAACCGTTCAACTGACGTTGAAAACTGCGAATTACGAATTACGCTATTCCGCTTTCGGTGCGACCAGGTCGCACCGAAAGCGGAATAGCGTAATTCGGCTCGCCAGCCCAGCTAAGACCGGAGGTCATGCACGACGGCACAATCTTCCCCACCCACCCATTGCGAGTTCGAGACATCCTATCTGAAGTGCAACTATCCGGCACGCACTGTTGCTTTGTTTTCCTTGCAATGATGAGTCTGCAATCGAAGTGCGCCTATCACTGTGACAAATGAGAAATTTACGCTATGTGGTAGGATCGAAATATTGCCTTACCGATGTTGCAGCTAGCATCTTCGGGAGATGTAGAAAATAATTCCGAAGGAGCGAAAGAATTCCTCTCCCTGGAATTCACTATATATGTACGTCGCAAGGCTGAACCTCTTACGCCCTGCTCGGGCTGCCTTCGCTCGGGCGATATCTTTTCTGTGTGTTTCAATGTACTCATCAGATTCAGCGCGTAAGGCAATTACGGAAGGTATGGCAGCTGATAGGCCGTCTATGTTGAACGAGAGATAGTCCCAAGCTTTCGAACGTGCATTCACATCAAAGGTATGTAGGCTTGCCTCGCTTAAAACAAGGGAATTGCACATTCGTCGAGGCGACCATCGAGGCGACCATCGAGGAATGTGTTGATATCGAGAAGAGGCTTGAGCACACGCTCACCTTCAATTACCCTTTATAATGAAAGCCACTACCTTGAAGAAAGCAGATTAGCTGTCAAGGATATCGTAGTGCAATTGATCTCCAGTGAAGCCTACAAAGTCTAGTTTCTCGACATCCAAGATCTTTCTAATAAAGTCTACCGTAAGTAAGTCAGCTTCGCCCCCTGGCAAATTTTCCCCATGCGCACCAATAGCATCTTTGCATACTCCAGGGCCAGTGACCATGTTTGTGTCAGAGATCTGCACGTCCATTTCTGAAGACCATGCAGCGCCGCATCATTCAGCCTGCAACAAGGGTGACAAAAGGATCCCTTACATACCTAAGCTTCCTGCTCCAGGCTGGATGGCTGCAGTCTGAGGTCGACATATTCGCGCAGCCGCACGGTCACAAGGTTTCGTAAGTCAATTGGTCTGGAGTAGGAGTTCCGTACTTTGTAAATCCTCTTCACAATAGCATTTCTGTTCAAACGGCCCATTACTCGTGACCTACTGAATATCGTGTACGGTTTCGGCTTCCTAACTGAGGCCCTGCACTATGCGTAGTGCTACTATCAGCACGCCGTGCATAAGTGGCAATATTTCTTGAAAGTAGTGTTGTAACACCGATACTAAGCCCATTTCCAATATTGCGCACTCACGGGATCAGAAGTTCTTTGAACTGCAGGCGGTCGATCTATGGATGATTGTATTAAAAGACTCATCTGGACATCAGACTATCAAACATATGCACCCCTAAAAACACGCTCTGTACGTGAATCTGCCAGACATAAAAAGGTAGGTTGGCTCCCAAAACTGGAAACGCTCGACTGATTTTATGTCAGAGATCACCTCAGTTAGCCTGCTATCTCCTATAATAATGCAGTCTCCCGATGTTACAGAACTACAGGGAACGAAATCTTTCAGCTATAAGGACTGGGATATAGTTGTTCCGGAAGAGGGCTCTGCTTATTCGAAAAGAATTGTAGACCTTCTAGAGAGTGCTATTGATCAACATATGGTGTACTCGGTGGAGAAGATCACTCGTGTCCACTCAGCAGGAATGCTTTTAGGTTCCCAACATAAGGCCTGCATACTTGTGAACTTCCCCCCTATGTTTCGAAAGGATGTGGAAGACATACCTTGTAACCCTCTGGCCCTCCTGGAGAAAAACGGCTTAGTCCTGGCAGGCGTGGTTCTTACGTCTATGGAAACCTGCTTAAGGCTCCATGATAATGCGAAATATCAGTCCACGCTCTTTACCCAAAGATTCACAGATGTTATAGAAAGGTAATATTTCAATGCACACGAAGAAACAGCGCTAATCAACCTATAGCTTAAGCAACAATATGCCGGAACTTAAGTCGTGGCGATCGAACTATATTCATGCGTCAAATCAATGTGCAGAACTCCATTTTGGCCGGTTAATCACGCTTAACGTTTCAACTTCCCGAAATGAATTTGGAGTGAGCATCCGAATCAGTTTACCAACAACAATTGATTCAACCCTTCCAACAGGATCCGCATGGCAGGCTCTTGAACAATTGAGTAAATTTTCACTATATAGCAACATTGATGAGGAACTTCAGAAGGAGGCCAGGGACCTTCTTCAAAAACTCTCATCCTGGGTACAGCAAATTACTCCAATCGTTAGCAGCGGACAACCTAGACGCGATATGGAACTCCTACGTCATATGGGTTCACAGATCACGCTCCGCTCAGGTCACCATGCTATCCTTTGCGGGTTCGGCGGGGACAAATGGTTTATTGATCGGGAAGGCACAATTGTAACCGTGCTTTCTGAGGAGATAAAACGAGATGGAGAGGGATCATGAAGGTGGCTTCAATTACTAGCTGCTGCACACTACAGAATTCTTTGTGGCCACTAGCATTTTAGCAACTTATGCGAGTTTCCTGTGCATAGTTCTCCAGAAGTATGACAAATGCATGTGACAATCGTGCGATACAGAGCCGTTCCAGTGATTAGCGTCCTTTCGAGTGTTCATGTCCGTGTCATCCTACCGACATTGTTCTTGCGCCTGTTGCATAGAAGAGCTCATTAAACGCCGCCAGGTCGCCCATACAGTAAGCTAACTTAGCTCCGCATACTAACCCAGATCTAGACTCGCAAAGAGCGGCCTTTTATTTGAGACTGGGTCCCATCCTTGTCCGAGTCCTTGAGTACAGCCATCGCCGCGGCTTCAAACACGTCCCTAACTCCCTCCCCAGTCAGACTAGAGCATTCCATGTATTTGAGTGCCCCAATCCTGCGTGCCACTGCCTTTCCCTTCGACTCAGTCACACACCTCGCTCTTCTTCCTTCCCTCTGTTTAAGGGGTACTTGTACATCTCTCAAGTCCTTCTTTAAACCGACAAGAATAATGGGGACAGCAGTGCAGATATGGGCAGCTTCTGGTTTCCACTTTAGCTTTGTATTAGCAAAACTACGGGTGAATGATAGGAAATAGTGCGAAAACCAACCTTCCACTCTACATTATCTAGCGAATCGGGCGAATCGATGGAAAAGCTGATTATAATGACATGAGCATGACGATATTTCAAGGGCTCCAAACGACCATAGTCATATGCGCCAGCCGAATCCCATAAGTCGAGCTGCACTAGTATGTCTTCTGCCTTATCAATTGACATATAGCAATCATACGTGCCAGGGGCCTGTTCAAAAGGCACATTGTTTTGCGAAGTCACGACAGCGTGGCCAGCTTGAAGCTATATTTGGAGATTTAGCAGTGGCCAAGAAGTTGCAGCCTTGCAAGAGTGGCTGAACTTACGTTTGGCTGGAGTGGACCATGTAAAGACGCCCGGAGCAAAGAAGTTTTCCCGCAAACACTATCACCAGTGATGACTAGTTTTCTTGTTGATGGTCAGTGTTAGAGCTATATCTGAAATTGTGGGCCTCCAGCCGAAAGAGAGGACTGCAAGATGCATCAAGGGCATATTGAAGGAACTGATGGCGAGAGGGAGTTCTAGTAACAGGTATTTTGTATACCTTCGAACCAGGTTTTGCTCAGCAGTCATCGTTCATTCAAATTTTCGGCTTAACAGAATGGCTGCGGGAGTTGAGGGCCTGCAACGCGGGGTAGTCCGGTTTTACGCGACGTTACCTATTCGGGGATAGCCCTGCACACGCGCCAAGTCGGGTTCCCCTCAGGAATAACGTCCATCCTTGCGCAACAAAAAACCCCCCTTGACGGAAAAACCCATGGGTGCTTCGATTTTCGACAACTCTCGCTCTATGCACACCTCAATTTCTGCTGTACACTAGCGATGATTAAGTCGAGCAGGGTAGTTTCCGACACCGGTAGTTTCCGACAGCCCCGCAATCGAGCTTCCCCCACCATGCAACATGACCGAATACTAATTCTTACAACCTCAATTCTTTATCAATTTCAATTTTTCTTTTTGCACCGTCTTCTCTGACTTCGAATGGGAGGGGCTAAAGCATCGTCCGCTGGTGGGAGACGCAGCGATGTCACCGCTTGATGCAACAGGTCGCATCATGCTGAGTCGCTCCGTTCGAAAAGGAATGGCCACTCCTCGACGATGAGTGGTGTTGTTCATAAAGGGAACAGTCTCGTCTGAATGGCATGCGGTCTTGCTTGGAAGACCAGTGGTTGCACGGCGATCGATACCGGCACAAGCAGCGGGACAGTGACCCGGTCACCATGGAAAACGCAACTCGGCGTGTACCGTAATGTAGTTTTTTGTCCACAGTACAGTTTGCTCTTCTTCTTCTTCTTCTTCTTCTTCTTCTTCTTCTTCTTCTTCTTCTTCTTCTTCTTCTTCTTCTTCTTCTTCTTCTTCTTCTTCTTCTTCTTCTTCTTCTTCTTCTTCTTAATTCCTACATCCGCAAAGTTCTTGCCTCGTTAAGGCCTATGGCGATCACTTTGCTGTTGGATCCCCAGGTTCCAACTTGAATTTAGTGCAGTTTGCTACATGAAATTGGGGAATACCTTTGTAGAGTACTCCATTTCCAAACCTGTGTTCGCCCTTTGATGTGGCTCTCACATTCTTTGTATGGTCCGATAGGAATCTAGTAAACGCTGGGAGTGCTAAGAGCAGGAACCTTGATAACGAGTCCGTAGCTTTCATGGCTAGATGGTAGAGTGATATGTCTTATGTTGTTTGTTGAAACGGTTCGGTTTGAACGGCGAGGGTTTGTTGTGGAAGTGGTTGTGTAGGTCTTCTATAGTGAGGGTCGGCGTCGGTGCATTGCGGTGTGGCCTAGTTGTTGGCGTACTCGTTGACCACGGTGAGGTTGGTGACTGTGGAGTAGGTGTTGACGATTTAGGAGCAGTCTGATTCGAGTCAGATCTTAGGGGTCTTGAGGGCTGAGGCGTATGTCGGCTTTGTGGTCTTCGGCGATGTGGGAGGTGACATGGGGGGCGATGGGGGTTGGGTTTGAGGAGGGGTGGTTGGTTCGCGTGTCGGAAGCTCGGGGCTTTGCTCTCTGATCGGTGGCTGCGCGTCCGGAACAATGTTCGTTTATGATGGAGAGTTCGTTAAGGTCGATGACGCGGTTGTGACGGCCGGGATGTGTTGAACAGAGCTCTCTACGCAGAGGCGCGCGTCGCGGCGCATGTCTGCCCACAGACAGCCCTTCTCGTGTTGTTCGAGTAATTCCTCTTCAGTATAGGGTCCAAACAGAATCCCATGATAGCACCTCTTCGCCGCAGGCGAAACAGCGGACGTTGTCGTGTCCTTCATCGCAGGGATTGTGATATAACCCGAGCCGGGCCAATTGATTAGGTGTGAGATTTGTATGAGGCCAACTACAGCACACGTACGAACACCAACGCGCATTGTGATAGAACCCGAGCCGGGCCAATTGATTAGGTGTGAGATTTGTATGAGGCCGACTACAGCACACGTACGAACACCAACGCGCACACCGAACAACGCCACAATCTTCATCCCCATCGCAACTCAGTTCGCCACCATCACCTTTAATTGGCTTTGGCGATGTCGGGATCAGCACCCGACAACACTCAGCATCGACACACCCCCAACAACAACCCGCAATCGGGCCTGGAGGCCTTGTCGATCAACCATGTCATCCGTCATAACAGATTCAAATGGCGCGCTAGCGGAAGATGCTCTGTTCTGTCTATATCTTGGTCCGTCGCCGAAGACACAGCCAATTCTGGCCTTCGCGCTAAGCCAGAACAGCATACTACTTTAAATATGCTTACCTCCTTTCTCCTCTCCTCTCTTTTCCGGTTGATATTCCCCCATAATTGTGTTCTCAGGAACAGGCCCGTGATGCGCTCTCTACTTCTTATGAGTTCCATTCCGCTACAAGGAGTAGAACGGTCAGAGGTGAGAAGGACGAAGCTACTTTGGGCTTGGAATGAAGCGTGGGCGTACCGAGGTCTAAGCGATTAGCTCACCGCAATCTACCTCCTCAAGTGCAAGCTGTCTCCCCCAGCTCACACCTGCAGGACTACAACTACATCATCAATGAATTGGTAATGTTATCCAATATTGAGGGTAGATACCCATAGTCCGGTTGGAATACGCTATGCTATATAGGACCATGGGCCCAAACTAGCTGACATGATGTTGCAGCTGCATTTGGTATAACAAGCCAAATCAGGAACTGCTTCAATGGCAGGCTCTCCTGCCTCGCTACCGATGTCAAAACTTTGGGGGTGTAAGCCTCATACAAATCTCACACCTAATCAATTGGCCCGGCTCGGGTTATATCACAATCCCTGCGATGAGGAAACGACAACGTCCGCTGTTTCGCCTGCGGAGAAGAGGTGCTATCATGGGATCCTGTTGGACCCTACACCGAGGAAGAATTACTTGAACACCACGAGAAGGGCTGTCTGTGGGCAGACATGCGCCGCGACGCGCGACTCTGCGCAGAGAGCTCTGTTCAACAGACCCCTGCCGTGACAACCGCGTCATCGACCTCAACGAACTCTCCATCACAAACGAACATTCTCCCGGACGCGCACACGGGAGTATCCCGTGCCTTTGGACCTGGCACGTGCAGATTACCTTGCATTGCGGCATCTAAACCCTTGACAGCTTCAACCCGTCTCAAAATTACAGGGGAAGAGCCTGCAAGTCTTCCTGAAGTGAGTTGCAAGTCCGAAACATTGGCCACCAGTTCGCCAAGTAGTGCCCTTCCTGGAGAATGTCCTCGATCCAGGCTGCATGCATTTGAATCGTCAATGGAGGCAAGTGCATCCCGCCTTCCTGGAAAAGCAAGCCTGTTGCTTGAGTCAGTGCCGTCCACCGTAAAGAAGGGTTGGTGGCGCCGCGGCAGACCATTCGATACTCCACATGTTGAGCAACCCCATGCTTGCAAGTGCCACATCAGGCGACCCGTGTCCGTATTGCACGTGTTTTCCATGCATAAACGCCACACTAAGCTCTGTTTGTCGTCTTCTTCGTTCGATTTCCAGTTCACCTACGCACGTGGAGTACGGGAATGTGTGCCCTAGGATGCTTCATCTCGTATTTGAGCTGGGGTTGAAGAGAGGATATTCCCACCAATTGCAAAAGTTATCAGTTGACACCTTTATGTTTTGGTGTCACACCTTTGTTCATCGGCGCTGCATGTTCTCCCTCTCCTTTCAACTTTTGCATAAAAGCGCTCATTAAGTAAACACCATAGTATGGCTAATAATAACAGTGTAGATGCTCTCTTCGCTCGCGCTGGGGGTCTATACCCTCCTCTATCTGTTATCAGCTCCTGGCCTAGACCAAACCATGTGAATCCAGAAACAAGGGGTTGGGGGTCCCTAATGTTGATTGCTTTTCTCATATTCACATTCATTGTATATTCTGCGCATATGTGGGCTCGCTTGATGGTAGCCAAGAACGCGGGACTGGACGACTTGTTGATATCGATTGCGATGATTTTTGTGGTGGGATCGACCGTAGCAGTTATCCTTGGTAAATAGCGCATCGTTAAGAACTCAGGATACTGATTCTAATATTTTATAGGCATTCGTACATATGGCTTCCAATGGCATGTCTGGGATCAGATTCCACGAACTTTAGTCACTACTCGGCAGGTAAATGTTCACAACCCGCAAATCTGAAAAAGCACTTACTAGCCTCCAGATTACTCTAGCAATTGAAATCCTTTACCTGGAATCAACAACACTGATAAAAATTTCAATTCTCTGCTTCTACCGACGCCTCACAAACGGTTCAATTTCGAAGGTCTTCCTGTACTGGGTGTGGGCTTCCATTGCGTTCGTGGTTTGCTCTACTGTCATATTCACATTCCTTATCATATTTTCGTACAGCCCAGTCGAGGGATATTGGCACATTTATGACTCTTCTTGGAGGCTTCAGAATGAGTTGAGAAGTCTTGATGAAGCTGCAGTAATTGTGTCTGTTACCGTCATTGGCACCTTGCAGGACTTGCTTATCTGCACATTACCAATGATACTGGTGTGGAACTTGCAAATCGAAACACGCCAAAAAGCTGCGTTGATAGGTATATTTGGAGTGGGCTTGCTGTAAGTTGATTGCCGGTAGCTCAATTGAATTAAAATACTGACTCGTGTTAGGACATGCGTCTGTGGCATCATGCGCACGTACTATGCAATCTACATTTACTATGGCACCTACGACATTACATGGTACGCCTTTTACGCATGGATCTGGACGGCACTGGAAGCGGATCTTGGAGTTAATATGCGCATCTGCTCCTGCATTGAAAGTCTTCTTCCGTCGATATTTCAATCTCCCAACGAACTTTAACAGTAACTCTGACCCCACTGGAAAGAACGGTCCATGGAACCCGACCGGAGAGCCACATAGATAGTAGGAGGTGCAAAACGGATGTAGTGCCTATGAACCGTATCAAAGTCAGCAGTCGTCGCCATGTCACCATCGAACATCGAGATGTGATGATGAGTCAAGCAAGCGATACGAGCACTAGGAATTACCGCCTTGCCCTCTACACCGTCAATAGACCGATCAGAGCAGCCTCGGGGCTGGATAAGATGTCAAACAGTGTGCACAGCAATCAAACAGGACTCCGCAGGCTATGCAAGGAACGCGAGCTGGGATACGGATATCGACAGATATGCTGGGAGCGACTGATAAAATGTCCCTTCATCTGGTATTGTGAAAAGTTATCCTTCGGTCAAAGATCCCAAGATGTGAAGTCCAACACTGTGATCCCTCGATCCAAAGAGCCAACAGCTTATCATTCATGCGGTATCTGGACCTAAGCCTCATATCTCAACCATAGTTGTACCAGCAACGCCCGCCGCTCATTCGTCGGCGACATGATGATCGTGCGCGCAACTCAAGACCTAGAGCCTGACATAGAAATCACGTTCTGGTACCAGAGGTCCCCGTACTCCCAACGTTCCTTCTTCTCTTTCAAGAGTACATGTCGCTGGTGCTGCCTGTCACGGTTGATCTCCAAATTTAATTGTATGTAGTCCGGATGCTTGGTGGCATTCTCAAGGCGGCGCTTCATCACATGTACCAGCCCCACTCTTCCGCCGACCCTTCCTCTTCACCGCTAGCTTCCCATGCCTGCCGCTCAGCTCGCAAAGACTCCGTTTTCAAAGTGTATCTTGGGGAACAAACAGGCTATAATGGTTGGCACGATCGCAAGAGCATGGGCATCATGTGTTTGGATGATAAGTGATGATGTAAAAACCACGAAGTTTTTCGCTTCAAGTATTTTGTCAATACGCCCTATGTTGACTTCAGATCACATGATCTCTGCACAGACTGCTGCTCGTGAGCGTATGATTAGCTTAATTCTGTAGCTCTTGCAACCAAGTCAGTTCTCTCCTTCTACTTGCGCACATATCGCTCGCCATGACCCTGAGACCCTAGAATGGAGTTTGAACGTTGCCACAATCGTCGCCAATGGACTGCAAGAGCTCTTCAGCTACCGGAACGCTGCTAGTCGTCAGCTCTGGGCCTTTCAGGTGTTGGATTGTTATGTTTAGGGAGTTGGAAAGCATCAGGTGTGACTTAATGCTTGGGACGAGAGCTTCACCTGGACAACTGGGCCGTGGCATTTGGGTATCCTATTACAGAGCTAGAATTTCCTGCCATTGCCGCATAACCAGCGCTGAACGGACTGATCTCTTCGTCAACAGTATACCTGTTTGTCAAAGAATGAGGAGGGTCAAACAATGTGCTGGGGTGAGTAGAATGAGTAGGTGTGGCAGATGTAATGAGTGGCTCGAGGCGTGTCGAAGCTGCGGAATCTGATGCTGGAGCGGTCGAATCTGAACATAAACACAGCGTTGGAGAGACGGAGCGAGTTTCAGTGTACATAGGTATAGTGAAGTGGTGTTCCGCGTGTGGAGGACTGTAGTGGCTTCCTGCCCAATTTTGACGGGGCACTCGAGGTGTGGAACGAGACTCTGCATACTGATCTCCTGCATCAGGATCAAGTGCGGCACGACCCTGCATGTCTTCTAACTTTTTCTTGAGCTTCTTACCTAGACGAGACTCAGCAGATCGTTCTGGAAGATGTCGTTACCTAGCACCTGCGAAAGCCTACGGTAGTTGCGCTGGGCAATGCGGTTCTGTATCTTGCGGCGCTCAGCGAGATCTGAGACCTTGGGCCAGTCGTCTGATTTGGGATCAGTGTGTGGCATGGTAGCTGGTTGGAAGAAATGAGAGTTTTGAAAGGTGAAGAGTTAAGTGCTGGGTTTATTCAGGTTGAGATAGGAGGATGGTAAATAGACTAAAGACAGTGCTATGTAGAACTAGGATGGTCGAACGCGACGCCCGAAGGAGCCCGTTGAGGAGGGGACGGCGCAGGCTGAAGGCACTCAAAGTATTTGGACTCGTGCTCTCATTCGGCAACGGGTTTCTGACTGTTGCAGAACCGTAGAGGACAGTTACAACCGGGTATATATGGTGGAAATAGGCTTGCGTATGTTTTGAGTTGTCGACTGCACCATGCACGGCACTCAATCTCCCTCGTTGGCCTATCAACTACTATTCCTGACTTGTGGCCACCACACAATGCCCTTGCACGTGAAATAAGAAATGACTTTTGATCCCGAGGGTCTGTGCCAGGAGTAACGATCTATCTTGAAGCTAGCTATTTTCCTTCAGAGAGCGGCTCATATTGAGGACTTCAACTGGGAGAGTACATTCATCCTGGCAGGGTCCTTACTGCATCTCAAAGCTACTGGCCCTGCCAATGCACTGATTTCTAGCACGGCACCTGATGCCTGCAAGCGTGATCGCTTAACCTTTGTTTGTGGTCTTGGTCAACTTGACTGATAGTGCCCCTCTCGACAGCGTCATTTCTGGCGCCATAGGGTTTTACCACCATTTTTCTCAGGTGGATGTTGGCATACACGACGAAGACGCTTCGATCGTTCGTCAAATGTACTCCTCAAAAGGAGGAAAAAGTTACTATCGTCCATATCTTCGCTCCGTACCCAATCCGGAAACGTATTGCAATAAATATCAGCATGCGATACTGCAAAGCTCATTATATTACGGATTGTGCGTCGCTAGGTGGTTGACAAGTACCCGCTGGGCACCGCGCCAAAAATCACGCTGGCATGTCGAACAACGGCAGCATCGGAACGGTTGGGCGCGGGACGTTTGGACGGAGCACGGACACGCCGAACTGAAATACGCAAGGAGACGCTGACGCTGCTGATCTAGGCCAGTGTCATTTTCTGCAGACAACCCGCTGCCCTTGCAGAAAGCGGCACATGTCAAAATTTTGGGGGTGTAAGAGTCATCAAGTAAGTTAGTTATGCAGACAAGGTCACATGATCACGGCCTTCATCACCCATCTTGACAGCACAACCTTCAGGGACAAAGAAACAACAAGACCGTCTTTTGGATATTGGTATGAGTACTCAAATACGTGGCACATGTGATGCAATTCTCAATAGGCTTGAAACTATCTTTATTTTGAATTATCTCTGTTTTGAGTTATCTCTCTGTCTTTCTTCAGGGCGCAGCCTAGTCTTTATATCTACGGTCTCAACTCCGATATTCTCGGTCTCACCGAAGGCCTAGAATTTCGGTCTCTCCTAGTCAGATATCACCGTATTTTCTAGACCTGCCAACATTGGACATGCCTAGCTCTAGAAGAAGTGCTCAGCAGCGTGTTCTCTCGTCTATTCTACGTCTTTAGAAAATCACTTCGAGGGTCGTGGACATTACATTCGAGAAACGTTTATTCTTGATTTTAGAGGCTATGCATCTCCATGTATGGTGTGGCCTACCCGAAAGCAAGACTGGGACAATATCTCAATGCGACTAGAGCTTGGCTGACCCATCCACTTTCCCGCGCGCGAGCCTCTCATGGCTCTGTGTGAAGGTCCCACTTGCTATAGCTGCTGTTGTACTCACATCCAAGGCCAAGGCGAAACACGCCACCAGCCCTGCTAGCCGTCGTTTGGTTCCTGGGCCCTGGCATTTCAACAGCTCCAACGATGCCTTTTGTGCTGTGTACGACGTTCCGCCGCCGACCACTCCAACGGGCAAGGACGGAAAGAATAGCGACAGCTTGAGGGTCTTCGTCTTCCAGTCGAAATCCGGTGTCAGCTGGCTCCACGAGGCCTCCGCTAAACTCCCAGCGTCTTGTCCGCATGCTATAAACATAGCTGCGATGGCGTTGGCTGTGTTTATGTTGCTTCCGAGTTGCCCGTTGCGTATCTGGCCTTCCTTGGCCCACAAAAGGACAGTATAAAGACGTTCGGTGCTGCATTTGAGCACCTTTTCGCAGACACTGTTCGATAGCTCTCCCCACGCTATGACCTGCACCCCTCTCGGCTCCTTCACATTTCCCCAAGATGCCTTCTTATCCGATGCCAGCTCGCCCTCGATGACGAAGCCTTTTACACCGAGATCCCGCGCTGCATCAGTCTCTAGGAAGCGGTCACACGCCGCTTGGGTGGCAATGGTGACCATGTTCTGTCCGACCGCATCTCCGCAGAAGTAGTCGAATTTAAGGTGGACGTTCAAGCCGATGATGTGCGGTGTGAGTGTCTGGAGGCGGGCGTATTTACTGGTCTTTTCAGCGTCTTTGGCGAACTGATTGGTGAGAGCTGGCACGCGTTCGGCGAACGTTGCAGCCTCGCTTAGGCTCGAGAAGCGGAATATGGGTGCTCGAGACATCCCTTCTCTGAGCACCTGGAACCGTAGACCACCGCATTCATTGAATGCTTTGCAGCCACGCGAACAACTCGCGACGAGAGTTGGCTCAACTGTAGCCAACGGAGCGAAAAACTTAGCATTTGTGTTTTCAGATCCCTGGATTTGGAGCGGACCTGCCAACCCTACAGGCACTCGGATGAAGCCGACGAAGTTTTCGATGGTGATCTTGGAAGGTTCGCCAAACTCAGAATAAGCTTCAGATACGGTGGGCAGGACGGCGCCAAATTTGTCAGCTGACGTCAAGAGGCTCATGTTGAGAGACTGCAGGGTGAATCAAAGTTGCTTGTGACGGTTGATTCCAGGTCTTTCGCGTTATATATAGCTTTCTACGGCCCTCCGGGTAGCGACGGGATTGTAGCTCTCCTGACAATGACAACGCACCATACACAGTAGAGTGCGGCTCCTGGAAACCATCATTGCCAGTCAGCGAAGACAAGGAATATGGAAGCGACATTAGCGTACTTCCGAGGGTCTGTCTTGCCGATAATGACGTCCAAATATGTCGGGGATCACAGCCAATGTCGGTATGCTGGTTGGCCTCAGAAACACCCAGCGTGATTGCTCGCGCAGCTTATCTTGTCGCTCTCGCCGAGTTAGCGCTGCTGGTATCACAGCCCACGGACTGTAGTCTCTTACAGTAGCAGACGTCTGCCACCAGTCGTCAGTGGCGTGGTTTGGTGCACCATGCCTGTCGTCATGGTCACCAGTGCCATCAACGTCCCCTGTCGCCTCAGATGCAAGCTGCCCCTTGCGCAAGCCTGCAGGCTCTGGTGACTACGTGGCGTAATTTAATCACAGGCAGGTGGTAGAGCTGGCTGGGTGATGAAGTTGTTATGTCGCTTCTTGATGCTATTGATTGTGAAAATTGAGCAGCAGACACTCCGATCCGTTCTTTGTCCCACTAACTAGCTACTTGGCACGTCCCACGCATCAAGTTGATTTCGTAGTGCTTGAAGTGCGATTGCCGCTCCAGAGTGGTGCTTGTGTTACTATTCTAGCGCCATGGTGTCTTCTCTGGTAAATCAGAATTCGTCTTACCAGGCGAGAAACTCCCAGGTAACGTTCTTTTATCACTGTAGTCATTTATTAACTAAATTTGGCTCAGCGTGTTAGCCAACGTCCCCAGAACGTTTCGTGTAGCTGCGATGAGCCACACTATGGGGATTATGGTTGCGTGGAGTGCACAGAGGTGGTGTTCGATCAGCTATCTGAGCTGACCGCCAGCAAAAGCACTCGGAAATACAGCCAGACCCCGTACATATCGAAGAGTATTGCCAAAGAGCAGGCAGATATAAATTAAAGCATGTGTTGGAAGCCATATCGATACTCTTTCCGAATGCATTGTTCCACTCTATCGCTCTATAGACCTAGAGCATGAAGCATTCTCTTGTATTTATCGATCTACGTGCAAAAACCGGAAGCTGCAAGTGCAAGCGACCGTACGCGCTAAGTACCGCGCCAAAAATCACGCTGGCAACGCAAACGACTTGAGAATAGCGGCAGTATCGGGGGACATTTGGACACAGCACGGACACGCCGAACTGGTGTAACTTCATGCCGCGCGTGCCGACAAGCCTGGTGTAACGAGAAATGCAGGGTGTAGTTATGTAAAGAGCCTGAGCGTCGTATTCTTTGGTCTTGATGTGGAGAGAGGTTTCGTAATGCTTAGACTTGAACACACTAGAGATCCGAGAGAGACAGAACAGATTGAGATAATCGCATGATTCCAAAGATGATCTGGCACAACCGCCTTTTTGTAGCAAGATGCGGATATCCATTCACTTATAGCCTTGGCTGCTAACTTTACTTGACCAATTATAGACGTTGACGGATTGGAAATTTGAGAAGCGTTAACGATTTGTTTGGCAGAGCTAAGGATTAGCACACCTGGCACACAAGTAAGAGCTACCTTTACGATTTCATTGGGCGTGCTATTTGTACACACCCACACATAACTCTTTTGACAGAAATAGCCATCTAGTGTCGGTGTCCGATCCAGGTCATGAATAGCACAGAAGGAAATTGTTTCTATAAAGCGCCGCTTATATGTATCGCACACACTACGATCCCCAAATTAAACACAGAAACTACTCTTGGCATAAGTCTCGAAGCCTAGGGTGTCCTACAGCTGTTTTTCTCTATGCGGTCTAGCACATTCGTTTTCATTACCGAATGCACTATGGAACAATTTCACCCCATCATGTACACATCTATGAAACGAGCGGCAAAAAAAGCGGTGATGATCGAGTTCTTCAAGTCTTTCAAGTCCAAACACGTTAAGGAAAAACTCTTTCAAAGATCTAACGCGCCTTCACCCGAGGTAGCAAGCCCGGGCAATCCCTGAGCCTGCTACATTTAACCTACATAGAGTATCGTAGGGCTATAAATCAAACGTTACAGTACCTACACTTTTCTCGACCGCATTATTTCCAGCCATCCAATATCTACACCTCTTCCTTTCCAATCTCCGGATAACTAGTATCTTACGCCCACTTACACAACTAATTTAGCTTCCAGTTTTCGCACGCTGCAAAAATTTGGCCCCTGCCACCCACGTATAGATGTAGGCGATACAGCGGATGAAGCAAGGACTCAGCCAAGCATTACGGGGCCATGCGGTGCAGAACGTTTTGCAACCTGCAGGAAATAGTCAGAATCCGATTGCGCAGACGGGTGTAGAACATTGTCCCACGTATGAGAAGGATCGCAAGGGGTGTAGTACTAAACGTCACGCTGGCAGGGTAGTGACGCATGTCATTCTGGTCCCAGAATTAATCCCTTGACAGACTTCAGCCGCTCCTATCGCGGCATGACGCGGCGGCCCTGACACCCTCACCCAGCGTGATGTTTAGTGTGTGATTGCAGGGCTCCCTTGTGTCGATATTAGCCTGGTCTTGGCGAGTGGTTCAATGCTCTTCATCGGCCAAAATCAGGCGCCGCTAGGGTGGGTTTAGGATTGAAGTGTGAAAGGATTTGCCAGGTACAGTCGCTTGCACTTCCAGTTTCCGGTTCTTGCAAGCAACAAATCTTTCATCCCACGCCAGCCCTGTCTCGCCTAATAACAGCCTTTCCCAAAAAGCTTTAGCGTTTGTCAGCAGTCAGCGATCTAAGCCAACCAAACTACAGTGCTTGGCTGGCCTTAGCAAAGCCGAAACTAAGCGAGTCTAGGGTAAGCGTGGGATGAAAGTTGAGCGGCGTGCAAAAACCGGAAGCTGCAAGTGCAAGCGACTGTATGTACCGTGCAGCTTGTGAGATGTTTGTTTCGTACACCATCTCCTTTGGGTAAACTTTGCGAACGTCCAATAATTATATTGTATGCATCACAACAACTGACTCTAAAGCACTCTTAGCAGCGATTAATGTAGTCCAAATACATCTATTTATACGTTGTCTGATTAATATTTCTCACCGAAGACTCCAGCCAAGGATGAGGCTCTGCACCCTCATCCTCGCTGGGTTCACGGTATTCGTGGGAATTGTAGTCCAGTATATATTTCAGCGGAAGAGGCGAGCGGTATGACTTTCACCGTGTTGCTGTTTTGAAGCTCTTTTGACAGTAGAATAGGAAGATGAACTCATCAGTCAACATTATGGTTGCCAGCCGGCTCCCAGGCTTCAAAACCAGCGACCTTTCGGAGTCGATCGACTCGAGCAGATTTTCCGTGCAGATGCAGAGTCACGATTGATGGAGCTCTTCCTCTTCCATTTCCAGCAGACTGGTAGTACGCTTGAACAGGAGTTTCTGGGTACCAAAGCGTACGGCACGATAGAGCCAGCGAATCTTGAGGCGATCTTCTCGACTAGTTTCAAAGGTGCGCATAGTTACATATAGCATGGGGTCTTGCTAATGATATCTAGATTTTGGAATGGGCCCTCGTCGAGACATCACATTCCCAATGTTCGGTGACGGCATCTTCACCCAAGAGGGAGCTGAGTGGAAGCACTCTCGCGATATCCTCCGACCGCAATTGCAACATAAGCAATATGAGAATCTCGAGGTATTCCGGACCGCAGTAGACGATTTAATACACATTCTCCAAGAGAGCAACGGAACGGTTGACTTGCAACCTCTTTTCTTTCGCTTAACGCTCGACACGACTACTGCTTTCTTGTTCGGTGAATCGGTTCGTAGCTTAATCACGCCAGAAGTTATTGAAGAGAATACGTTCGCCAATGCTTTCAACACAGCTCAACAGTGGGTGACGAAGAGGTTTCGACTCCTTGATCTCTATTGGTTCATCAACGGAAGAGACTTTCGACAGGCCTGTCACGACGTCCACAAGTTTGCCGATCAGATCATTGATCGTAATCTTTCCTCTGAGCGCTCTGCAGATGGAGATTCAGGGCGATATGTCTTTTTGGATACTATAGCAAAGAACACATCGGATCGAGATGCACTTAGAGGCCAGATAATCAACCTCCTAGCTGCTGGTAGAGATACAACAGCCTGTCTTCTTTCCTGGACGTTGTGAGTCACAAGTGAACGCATTTTGTTAGTCTACCACTGACATTTGAGACGCATCAGCTTTCTACTTATCCGCCACCCAAAAGTCATGGAAAAGCTACGCGCAGAAATCGCTTCATCATGCACAGCGGAGACTCCGCTGAACCGAGACAATTTGAGAAGAATGCCATATCTTAACAGGGTGCTCAAGGAGAGTAAGAAATATTCCTCAAAGTGAGTTTTCTCACAATGCTAACTTGCCCAGCTTTACGACTTTATCCAATCGTTCCCGTAAACACGCGCACCACAACGAGAACCACGGTTCTCCCAACGGGCGGGGGGCCAGATAGGAAATCGCCGGTCCTCATATCCAAAGGAAGCGCCGTGGCATTCAGCGTATATTCCATGCACCGACGGCCGGATCTCTACGGAATGGACGCTGAGCTGTTCCGCCCTGAGAGATGGGACGAAGAGATGCCAATGAACAAGAACCCAACGAATGCAAAATGGAGCTATCTGCCATTCCACGGGGGTCCTAGAATCTGTCTTGGGCGTGAGTGCTTTGAATCAGAAAATAGAAACTGGAATTTGATAATGCTTACAACTTATTTTAGTCGACTTCGCGCTCACCGAAGCTGCATATGTGACTGTGCGTTTGCTACAGCGTTTTCCATCTATCAAGCTCCCAGAGGGAGAGCTAGTTGAACTGGTAGGCGTGGAAAAACAAACGATGACACTCGTGATTTCTATCAAGGAGGGATGCAAGGTTTGTATAACCTAGTTTCATATCTACCGTCAATGAGGTGTTAGTTTGAGCAATGAGCTTCGGCCTAATGTCGTTCAATTTACTAATATCGTCAGCGGTGTAAGTGGCTGCAATAAGCAGAAACGGTTTGATGTCCAGAAGGCGTACAGCCGTCAGATAGAGAGCTTGATGAAGGCCCACGTTGACCACATTACTAAGCTTAAATTTCTACCTGCCTTTAAAGTAGCCTTAGACTAAGGAATATACGCTCAGCATTTCGAGGCGCAGGCCTTCTCCCTCCCCAGCCAGACGTTGTCTTGTCAAAGCTTGATATCCAGCTGCATACGTGTGCCTCTGGATCAACGATGTGCACAAGAAGCTAAATTCGTCCCTACGCCACTAAGTTACTTATAGTACAGCGCCTTTAGAGTCTATCATCAGAGTTATGCTCGAAAACATAACGGACATTGTGAATAGTCTACGGATAGCCACTCTAGCGCGGGCATTTCCACATCGAATGCAACCGATAAGTTAGTTAGCACGACCTTGGAACTTCCTTCCAATGTAACTAGACTTTGTACCCAAAGATTCACGCGCGCATACAACCTACGCTCACACCTCCGAATTCACGCCAGCGGGAGTCAATACGTATGACTGCAAACGCATCGATAGGAAGAGGAGGAATAAATAGCACAATTACGAAGTCATAAAGCAAGAATAACAACAAAGTGAAAACTCTACTTTGGAATACCTAAAGACAACCCTGAACGTAGCTCCTCCAACATAGGCAACACTTTATCTAGGCCCTGAAAATATTTTGAAACGTTACTTTTAAAGAAATCAGCAGTGACTGCATAGTGTTGAACTTGTTCTTGGAGTCTTTGTTGCGTTCCGTATAGTTGATGTACTTCCTATTCCAGAGCCTGTCTGTGTTCAGATTCAGCGACCGCATTCTCCCGACATTCGTGTAACTGTCGTAGGAGATTAGCATTCTCTTCTTCGAGCTGAACAATTTTCGCAGAGAAGCTAATTTCTGGGTGTAGCTGTTTATTATTAGCCAATGCCTTTTCAATTGTTTCTTTACCTTACCGAAGTAATAGCATCGGGTATATTTTTAGCATAATTTGCAGCATGGACAGCCTCAAAGATGACTCCAACACCTTCAGAAAGCTCTTTATGAGCGCTCGTTGGGTGGTCACTCAAATTTTTGGAGAAAAGGCTTGAATAGACCTCTTCCATCACCAAAAGGCCAAGGCTGATGCGGCGTGGTTTTGTAGTGCTGACGAATAAACTCTGAGCCGCCCAGGGATAAGTGCCATGTAACGTCTGTCCAAGCGTGCCGGGACGCACGGTGTAACGGGACGGGTTCGCACTTCGGAGCCTCGCAACCTTTTATTCCTAGGTCTATAAATATGTAGTCAGCGGGATAATATTCTAAAATCAATGCTCTTCTAGCCTATTAGTCTCCGACGAGCCCTACCGTGATGTTGGTCGTGCTGTGGATCGTTCCGTTACTGTCGTCAAACGACCCATCGTCGATACCCCCCTGTATATAAGCGACGTTAAGAGTCTGTTAAGAAGACGGAGGGTCAGATGCAAAGTGCAATCAAGGAAGATGACTGCATTTAGCTTTAATAGCAACTTTTAGCTTGTGAAGATAGAGTCCGGCAGTTTCGCCGGACGGGAGCACAGATCGTGAAAAGTGTCCCATAGCGTCGGGATGCGCTAGCAAGTCTTAGTATGCAGCTAGCCTGCAGTAGCGTGCTCAGATATTGCTCCATGCCATCGTAACGAATTCGACGCTATACCTACAACAGACTAATTGCTGAGAGTCGCTGTGGTGTAAGCTGGCGAAATCAGCTGCTCAGCTTCGCCATGGGGATGCGGCCTTACAGCACTGAGCTGCGCTCCCCGCAACACGCTCTCCGCAGTGCACAATTCCCCCCATCGTCTTCGACACGCATTTTGCGGGCATCAGTACTATTTGTCAAATAGTCCATCGGCAAGCGTGTACGCGCCACCATGGGCGCAAGTATCAGTCACGCTGAGGATCTACGCAGCGTCGTTGCGGCAGCTGCACAGCCTTGCAGCTGGCTGCCGCCTGAGGCATGGTGCGCCGCCATCGTCAAGCCAAGAATACGATACAGGACACCAGCCTCAGCTCGCGACTCCCAGAACGCTTCTTTACTACCACAGTGTCTGGAGCTGTACAGCTGCTCGTTCTCCTCTCCTTAGGCTGACCTCTGTGTAAACAGCAAAGCCAGTTGTTGCCGCCACACTCTCCTCCTACCAGGCTGCCGTATCAAGCCCCTCGTATCTCGTCCTACCGCACGCGCCTATCACAGATCTGCCCGAATCGATGCGCCTTCTGAAGCACAAAGAAGATGGAGAGTTCACTATCGTCAGCTTCGATGATAACGAGGTGCCTCCTTACGCGATACTTTCACATACCTGGGGAGCAGATGAAGAGGAGGTAACCTTTGCGGACCTTGAAAACGGCGACGGCAAGGCTAAGCCTGGCTACGAGAAGATTCGCTTCTGCGGAGAACAGGCACGGCATGATGGTTTGCAGTACTTCTGGATTGATACATGCTGCATCAACAAGGCAAACAAGGCTGAACTCGCTGTCGCCATCAGGTCAATGTTCCGCTGGTATCGCAACGCAGCTCGATGTTATGTCTATTTGTCGGATGTCTCTAGCCTACCTTTGATCACCAACCAAGGCCACAATTTCAGATGGTTTACTTGGATTTGGATGTTCCCGGTTGTCCACCGTATATTATGCTGGTGTTACAGCACGATTCAACGCGTCTTGTATTTGCAAGATGTTTCCCGCCCTCCTATGGATAGTGATAATGCATACAGTCGGCAAGCATATAAACCTAAGCTTCAGAAAAGTAGATGGTTCACCCGAGGCTGGACACTACAGGAGCTTCTTGCCCCATCTGTGGTAGAATTCTTCTCCAAGGAAGGGATAAAGCTTGGTAACAAATCATCGCTGATAACGGAATTGTGTGAAGTCACGGGCATACCTATTTCAGCATTGCACGGTTCGCCCTTATCTGACTTCAGCGTTAATGAGCGAATCTCGTGGAATGAACATCGAGCGACGAAAGTTCCGGCGGACCGTGCATACTCTTTGATGGGAATTCTTGGCGTTAGTTTGTCCCCGATTGACGGCGAGAGTCCAGCTGAAGCGATGAAACGAGTTATAGACGAGGTTGACAAGCAGAATAAGTGCATTCAAGACTTGCGCCCTAGTAATCCGCGCGACGATAAGAGGCGCATTGAGGAAACGAAAGGTGGCCTACTAGCAGACTCTTACCGATGGATTCTCGACAACGCCACTTTCCAACAATGGCAACAAGACCCGCACAGCCGACTGTTATGGGTAAAAGGTGATCCTGGTAAAGGCAAGACGATGCTGCTCTGCGGCATCATCGACGAGTTGCAGAGCTCGATGCCTAGATCTACCCTTCTATCATACTTCTTCTGCCAAGCGACCGACTCGCGCATCAACAGCGCTACTACTGTGTTACGCGGGTTACTGTACATGCTCGTAAACCAGCAACCGTCACTTGTATCGCATATCCGCAAGAAGTACGATCACGCAGGCAAACCCTTGTTCGAGGATAAAAATGCATGGGAGGCACTGACAGAGATCTTCGTAGACGTGCTTCGAGACCCAAGCCTGAGCACGACGTACCTAATCGTCGACGCACTAGATGAATGCATCACTGATCTGCCTAAACTGCTTAAATTTGTGGCAGAGCATTCATCTGCGTCTCACCGCGTGAAGTGGATTGTCTCTAGCCGTAATTGGCCGGATATCGAAGCACAATTAGAGCGGGCCGGGCAAAAAGTGAGACTGAGCCTTGAGCTAAACGCAGAGTCGGTCGCCGCGGCGGTCAACATCTTCATCCAGCAAAAGGTGGCCCAGTTGGCGCAGGAAAAGCAATACAAAGTAGGAATTCGATCTGCCGTGCTCCAGCATTTAACGTTAAATGCTAATGGTACCTTCCTCTGGGTAGCGTTAGTATGCCAAGACCTCCAAGTGACGGCGAATCGGCACGTGCTGAAGAAGTTAGCCTTATTTCCACCTGGGCTAGACGATTTGTACGAGCGGATGATGGACCAGATAAGTAAGTCAGACGACGCTGAGACTTGTCGGCAGGTACTGGCTGCGACTGCAGTCTTGTATCGACCTATTACGATTCCTGAACTAGTCGCGCTCGTCGAGCAGCTTGAAGAATTCGTAGACGATATGCAGCCAGTGCGGGAGATTATTAGCCTCTGTGGATCGTTCCTTACTCTGCAAGAAGACATAGTCTACTTTGTACATCAGTCTGCAAAGGATTTCCTCTTCGTAAAGGCGTGTGGTAAGGTCTTTCCTAGTGGAACCGAAGCCGCTCATCAGGTAATCTTTTCGAAGTCGCTAGAAATTCTGTCCAAGACATTGCACAGGGACATGTACAGTCTAAACGCGCTAGGATCTCCTATCGAGAACGTCGAGCGGCCTAATCCGGACCCATTAGCAACATCACGCTATCCATGCGTCTACTGGATGGATCATTTACACGACTTAAAACCTAAGTCTTGGACACACGGTGTTGATGGTCTTCAAGTTATAGCCGTTCTCAATCAGTTTCTACGGAAGAAGTATCTTTACTGGCTAGAAGGACTTAGTCTATGCAAAAGTATAGAAAAGGGTGTAGTATCAATATCCAAACTATGGTCACTTTTGCAGGTACAGCATTCAGAAATTATACGTCTAGATGACGTACTACTTCTAGGTGCTAACTTGACTAGGAGATGCGGGACCAAAATGAACTTACTCAGCTTATTCAAGACGCACGACGATTCCTCATGTACCACAAAGGGGCGATTGAAGGTTACCCCCTCCAAACATATGCCTCTGCGCTGTTGTTCAGTCCGACGGGTAGTTTGATTAGACAACTGTTTCAGCACGAATCGCTAGAAGGAATGACTATTAAGCCAGCTATGAGTGACGGCTGGAGTGCGTGCCTGCAGACCCTCGAGGGCCATAGCGACTCTGTCAGCTCAGTAGCCTTCTCGCACGATTCGGCCCAGCTGGCGTCGGCGTCGTGGGACAGAACTGTCAAGATCTGGGATGCGAGCAGCGGCGCGTGCCTGCAGACCCTCGAGGGCCATAGCGGTTATATCTCCTCAGTAGCCTTCTCGCACGACTCGGCCCAGCTGGCGTCGGCGTCGAACGACAACACGGTCAAGATCTGGGATGCGAGCAGCGGCGCGTGCCTGCAGACCCTCGACGGCCATAGCGGCTCTGTCAGCTCAGTAGCCTTCTCGCACGACTCGGCCCAGCTGGCGTCGGCGTCGTGGGACAGAACTGTCAAGATCTGGGATGCGAGCAGCGGCGCGTGCCTGCAGACCCTCGAGGGCCATAGCGACTCTGTCAGCTCAGTAGCCTTCTCGCACGACTCGGCCCAGCTGGCGTCGGCGTCGAACGATTACACGGTCAAGATCTGGGATGCGAGCAGCGGCGCGTGCCTGCAGACCCTCGACGGCCATAGCGGCTCTGTCAGCTCAGTAGCCTTCTCGCACGACTCGGCCCAGCTGGCGTCGGCGTCGTGGGACAGAACTGTCAAGATCTGGGATGCGAGCAGCGGCGCGTGCCTGCAGACCCTCGAGGGCCATAGCGACTCTGTCAGCTCAGTAGCCTTCTCGCACGACTCGGCCCAGCTGGCGTCGGCGTCGAACGATTACACGGTCAAGATCTGGGATGCGAGCAGCGGCGCGTGCCTGCAGACCCTCGAGGGCCATAGCGACTCTGTCAGCTCAGTAGCCTTCTCGCACGACTCGGCCCAGCTGGCGTCGGCGTCGAACGATTACACGGTCAAGATCTGGGATGCGAGCAGCGGCGCGTGCCTGCAGACCCTCAACGGCCATAGCGGTTATATCTCCTCAGTAGCCTTCTCGCACGACTCGGCCCAGCTGGCGTCGGCGTCGGACGACAACACGGTCAAGATCTGGGATGCGAGCAGCGGCGCGTGCCTGCAGACCCTCGAGGGCCATAGCGGTTATATCTCCTCAGTAGCCTTCTCGCACGATTCGGCCCAGCTGGCGTCGGCGTCGTACGATTACACGGTCAAGATCTGGGATGCGAGCAGCGGCGCGTGCCTGCAGACCCTCGAGGGCCATAGCGGCTTGGTCTCCTCAGTAGCCTTCTCGCACGACTCGGCCCAGCTGGCGTCGGCGTCGTGGGACAGAACCGTCAAGATCTGGGATGCGAGCAGCGGCGCATGTCTGCAAACATATAATATTGGCAAGGCTCTTCATAACTTATCCTTTGACTCTACTGGCTCCTGTCTTTATACTGAAATAGGTCCTATCAGTCTTCAGAGCCTAGAAGCTCCTAGCATGAGAGATATCGCGGAACCTAAAAGCCACCTACACGTAGACACTAATCTTAGCTCAGACGGCATATGGATCAAGCATGCCGGCAACAACATTCTATGGATACCATCTGAGTACCGGCCATCATGCTCGTCTGTGTCCGGGAATATGGTTGCAATAGGTGTTGGCTCTGGAAGAGTATGGACTCTCTCTTTCTCGTCTTTTTTTATTTCTTAACTTTATTTTGTAGGGGGACGGGGATATACACAAATATATAAGCGGCAAATGACCGCCTTACCACTGCTTGGCGTAATAATTACGAGTTATATGGGGGTCGATTTGTTCCCGAGATCACGCGCGTTATTAAGCGAGAACCCCCAACCTCTGGGATAACCTCTGGTATACCAAAAGTCTTGGCACGCCCGGAGGGGCCCCTTTTTTAACTTTTGCACCATGTTGTGCTTGAAATAGGGGCAAAAATATAGGCGATATTGGAGCGCATGGCTTATAGCATTCACTACGAAGCGCACTTTTTCTGCTTGTTGAGTAGCTGGTACAGCTGATAGAGCGACAATTGACCCCGTTGCCGAACCAGCTCTACTTCCTCCACTGCGGCGCCTATACTCATGCCCTGTGCCTGCCGTCTCCGAACTTCATCAATGATAACCTTCCGCCGCCCATAGAACACCTGCTCGCTGTGCTTCTGACGCCAGCGAGAACCGTACAGATCCTCTAATCCTTGCACAGACGGGCCACCTGTAAGACCTACCGTCCACTCCCTCCACAGTTGGGGAACAGTTGTCACCGCGCGCGAGAGAACGTACGACGGTGGCGGCGCCGGCTGCAGCCGCAGCCGCAGCCGCTCCTGTTCCTGTTCTTGCTCCGGCTCTGGCTCCGGCTCCGGCTGTGGCTGCTCCTGAGAGAAGAGCGCGGCGGCAGCGGCAGGCCTTACCGTCATTGCTGCTGAAGCAGGCGTGGCAGAGCCTGAAGAAGCCGTTATCGTCGTATGACGCGTAGTAGGATGTAGCGTCAGGGAGATACGGCCCTCAAGCAAGTCCCCCAGCCGTATCTCGATTCTGTTAAGCCGCTCTCTCGTTTCCGCACCCCAGTCGTTAACCTCTCGCGTAAGGCCCTGCTGTAGGATGCTCAGACGCTCAGCAATAGCAGGAAGCGTCTTCCGAATCTATACTTCTTCAGGCTCCTCTACGTCTAGTAGCGAAAGCTCTACTTCCTTTGCGAACGCTAGGTAATCAGCTCAGGCGAAGATAGGGTCAGCCCAGATTGGGTGCGCAGGAAACTCTTGCCTCATAACTACCGAGTCTTGGAGGAGGATGATGCGGAGCTGCTGCAGTAAACGGAGAAAGCCCTAAGCCGCGAGGTCGGTGCGGTCGTCGTCGTCGGCGGCGGCGGCATGGCTACTCTTCTCCTCCTCCCTACCATCCGCGTACGAGTCGAACCACGCCAGCCATTTATCTACAAAAGGCCACACAGCCTGCTCAAGTGATCGCGGAGGCAGTACCTTCGCTCGTGGCAGGTAGAAGCTGCCCTGCGCAGACGGGCTAAAGCCAGCCATGCTCCGTATAAACTTGCGCGGAAGTTGGGTAAGATAGCAGTTCGTTAATGAGTCACTGTTCCACCGCCCCGCGCGGCGGACCTGGCCCTCGCTGACGCCCTTAAGCTCAGCATGCCTCGCCCCTTGTGATCGGCCCGCGTGCGTTTTCTTCAGCGACATAACGTTCGCTCCAGCAAACATCTTGTTAATCCAACCTAGCTGCGTATCGTACGTCATCATCTTTGCTGTATGCTCCCCCTTGATTAGGTGCAGGCTGTACCATAGCTCGCGCCGACGGAAGCTAGGAGGCGGCTCGCCTGCAACGTTCCAGCGGTAGAAGAAGTAAAAGGCTGTGTGTGCCATAGTGCAGAGCAGCGGATTCCGGTGCCTCATGACGGCCCCGTACTCCAGTCGCCCCATTGGGTTCGTCTTGCCATTATCCATAATCATAATCATTGGGTAGCAAGGTGTCGGGCCTTCATCCCGTAGCGAGACTGTGAAGAAATCAGGGAGTTCGGCTTGCAGGCGGGCCTCGCTCCGCAGCAGCATGTTGTGGGCGAGCAGAAAATCGACGGCAGTGCGCAGGTACGGCTCTGTCGACGGCTTCGACTGCTGCTTCCTCTGGCGGTAGCCCTCCCAACAGAACCGTATAGCATCGATCATCTTCGCCTCTGTATAGCCGTTCTGCAGCGTCCCCGCAGCCCTGTCGGTAAATTCGAGCCGGCGCCGTTTATGCTCGGCGCGCTGGCGAGCCCTTAGCAGGCCGTTCAGGCCCTCCCCGCGCGGAGTCGGGTGCGTGTTTATGCCTTTACTCTTCTGGAAGGACCACAGGTCGACGATGGCAGCTACGTACGACTTGATAGCGCTGGGCCCCAGTGTCTGCCGGACCAGCTCGCCGTCCGTAGTCGTACGGTTCACCTTCTTCGTGTATCGCGAGGTCCGAAGCTCTCGGTCCAGGACGCGCTCGTTCAGGAACCAGATCAACTTGTTTTCGCACACAAGCTCACCGTCTTCGAATCCTTTCTCCGCGCAGAATTGCTGCCACTCCCTCTGCTTCGGATCGTACGTCTTGTTTGTATTCCTAGGCCGAGTCTCACGCGCCTGCGCGAGCGCGCGCGCGCCCTGCGCAAAGAGCTCGACATCAAGGGCCGCGCGATGCTCTACAGCACTAGCAGGGGCAGCAGGGACAGGAAGGAAGGTCGTCGCGGCCGCCGTCAGGGCCACTTCCGAAGCTAAAACTTCCGTTATGGGAAGGGGAAAGCAGAAGGGAGTCGAAGGCATGCTGACGCGGTGGCACGTGATCGCGCGTTCCAAAGCCAAAGTCAAGGGGGGTCCGTGGATAACTGGGTAATAATCGCGACCGGGGGGGCCTTCAAATAACTATGGGTTCTTGGGGGGGTAGTCGGGCCGTAGAACCAGGGTTCTTGGTGAGGGGTTGCGAGAGCCAAGCCTCTCGCGAGCTCTCGCGCATCGTTTATAATTCCCCATCTACCACTGGGCTAGTGAGATTTGTCCCCAAGGTTTTGAGATTTGTCCCCAAAATGAGATTTGTCCCCAATGCTAGCCATAACTCTACTAGCGCAAAAAAATAAATTACAAAACGCCATGTAACGACACTTCGACGTCTGGCTAGTGAGATTTGTCCCCAAGGTTTTGAGATTTGTCCCCAAAATGAGATTTGTCCCCAATGCTAGCCATAACTCTACTAGCGCAAAAAAATAAATTACAAAACGCCATGTAACGACACTTCGACGTCTTCAGTGGCTCAAACTATCAACTTTGTCTCATTGAATCTATCCTCTATTGATGTCGTTTTCTCTTGCGCGGGCTGAGATCTTTCCAAGCTTCAGAAGCCGTCGCTGCTGCAGCACGCTTAGGACGCTGTCTTGGTATATCCTGAAGCTCGAGCAGAGAATTTTGCGCATCCACTTGCGCGAATCTCTCTGCGTAGAAAGCTTCCATGTCTCCAAAGTGATAGTTCCATGCCATTGTGGGGGTACAGGAAGCAAACAGCCCTTGTGTAGCGAGCGCCATATTCCGTGCTTTAACTAACTCTGCAGGATCATCTTCCTGCCCCGTCTCTGCCAGGAAGTTAATCGCTGAGATCATGTTATTACACTCATATAGAACGGGCTGACACCGTCGACGTTCGATGTCGGCTAGGAACTCTTCCAACGACGGTGGTTGCTAAGCAGGAGGTGGACCCATAGTGACAGACACAGCAACAGCTACAGGCGGAGACAAACGGAGGACGGAGGGAGGAGGTATAGGAGCAGGCGCAGGGATCGATACAGATACACAGGTAGTCATAGGATTTACACTTAGCACAGATGTAGGAATCGACACGGTAACAGAGGTGCTTACTTGTCGCAGGGCTTCAGCGAGTGTTTGACCCTGAGGTTGGAGGTGAGGTGGGAAGTGAGGAACAGAAGGCGGCACGCGTCGTTCGAAAGCTGATGGATCTCGTCGAGTTAATGCCTCGTTCCTCCTCAGCCCACCTCTTGTTTAAGCGGTGAGAGGCTCTAGAATAGACTGATGTGGCCTTGGAGACAGGCAGATTAACGGCCCTTGCTTACGTTAATACCGCCAGTGGTCATCGTAGAGATGGTTCAGTCGTAACGTTAAACCAGATCTCCTCACGTCTTGCAGCGTATAGCGACATGGGAGGCTATTTGTTTTCTCAAACAGGCCCGAACAAGGATGTCTGCCGCGACGCTCTCTCTGCTCCTTCTAGCGCAGCAGATCCTGTTGCCTAATGCGCTCGATCGCCGGTGGCGTCAGGACGTTATAGATGCCAGGAGGCAGGAATGGCATTACCTCTAGCTTATGCCCGAACTTGACGCTATGTTTGGAGGAAGCAAGTTCCTTTCTGTACTTGTTGTATTGACTCCTGACCATTTGCTTAATCCTCCCTACAACGCGCAGCAAGTCGCCTCTCGAAGTCATGAGGTAGTCCTTCAGGACCTTGTGCATTCCTTTAACGGGCGAACTTGTGATGGTGTTATAGTGTCGGTGGTGAGAAGTCTAAGCAGCTGCCCACTCGGTGCGTGTAAGGTATTAATTGTCTTGCAGGTATCTGCAGAGTTCCTGCTGGTGGCTGTAGTCTTTAAGCAGATCGTTCCACTTCAGCTGGAACTCCAGTGGTCTCTTTGCGTAGACGAGCTGCCCTAGTTAGTTCTGCAAGCAACTTTTTTAGAGGACGGCTTCCCTCAAAGTCTCTTGGGCGATTGGCATGGGGGCATACCTGAGTCCAACGCTTCATGAACGCAGCCCTGTGTTCAACGATCCTCTGCTTCTCCTCTTTCGTTGCGCCATCGGCGTCTCGCCAGGTCTGCTGAGCCTTCGTCTGGACGTTCTTGTTAATATGCCACACGCATAGAAGCTGAGGGACTCCTGGAAGTAGCGAGCGAGCTGCCATCTTCAACGCCTCTTCCTGATCGCTGATGAATACCTGCGGTCGTTGTATCCCTGTCTTAAGCAGGAAGTTCGCGATTGCCTAATAGTAGTCTGCTTATGTCTTATTGCTAAGGAAGCAGAAACCCGCAGAGAAGAAGGTCTGTAGGTTGGTGCAGCCGAGTATGTGCAACAGTGGGAGTCTATACTTGTTGGTGCGGTATGTGCAGTCCATCAACAGTACGTCAGGGTTTGCCACCAGCAACTCAACCTGCTTCTGGTGGGCGAAAAAGAGATTTTGTACGCGGTTATTATCATCCTTCCTCACTGCAAAGACCCAGTCTGCCGTAGATAAGTCGTCTAATAATGTCTCCATTGGACTCCTGCCGTTCAAGTGTTTCTCCCGAATTGCCTTCCTCTCACCTCGGATATCAGTGGCAGAGATCAGTGTGTTTTGGTCTTCCCTTTGGATCGCCGCTAGTATCTGCATCGGCCGCGCCCCAGCGTGCGTCATTGACTCAATTACTTCCTTCTGTGACGATGTACGCCTGCGATAGACATTGTGCGCGCTAGGGTTGATTGATCGGGGGTGATTGTGGTGCTTGTCTTGCACCTCTAGCTTCCACTGGCTGGTGAGCTTCACCTTGAAGATAACGAGCTTGAAAGGGCATCCTGTTGAGCGCGTGCTTGTACTCAGAACCTTTGCACTTGACTGGTAGTGGTTCCTAAAGCAATCGCAGTGGTAGTAATAACGTGTCTTGACATCTGAATTGTGAGGCCAACTCCGCTTCAGGACAAAGCCGTAGCCGTGCTGCATGCCATGCGTCTTGAGCGCATCATACGCTTCTTCATAGGAGCTGTAGAGCTGGTCTGGAGGGGGGATAATGTCTTCCATACTGAGATGCTCAAGACAAGAAAACAAATTCAGCACCTACGTTCTTCTCTAACTGGTTACCTGCGGCGGAGACGCGATGGTGTCGCGGTAGTGTCGCGTTCATAGATTACGCGCTAAGCCAAGCTAAGTGATTGATTTCCACTAGCATTAGCGTTGGGGACAAATCTCATTTTGGGGACAAATCTCACTAGCCCTACCACTGTTTTCAATACACTACCACACATGTGACCTCGGCTAAAAAAGGACCGAAATACCACTGTTTCTTCCCCATTTCTTCCCCAAATGCCACCATTTAACTAATCGCATGGCCCACCTTTATTTGGCGGCCATCGCGGCCCTCAGGCAGTCAGCGACTTCACATAAGAAGAGATAGGTCCGGGATTGTATTATGATAGATCTAGAACCCTATTTATATGCTTACAATTGGTCTGTTCGAGCTCGTTTTCTTGACCGCGTTGATAGAGCAGGAGGCTCTTCCCTCTCGATATTATCCTCTTCTTCGTTCCTACTTACTATAGGTCTTTTGTTTCCCCCTGGTGGACTTGCTGTGACGTTGATGGTAATGTTGGGGACAGAGCTGGATGCTCCAAACGTGAAGTTATTATTCGTAACAGTAGAGTCAATGTATGTGACTTGTGAAGCGGCTGCATCATCCTGTGAGGTGCCGCTTCTTTGCAGCTCATCAGTATCTGGCGACGGCCGGTCTCTATTTGATTGCGAGGCCGGTAGATCTGTAGAGGACTGAGATTGCAAGGTTGGTTGTTCTGCGTACGTCGTCGGTATCTGCGCCGTAGGAGGCTGGTTATGGTTATTGTTTCTGTTCTCGTTTACTGCTTGTCTAACAGCTCCAATCTGAGCCCCAATCTGAGCCCGGTAGCGTTCTCCTATAGCTTCAGTTTCGCTAAGGCGCGCGTTTATAGCCCTGATCCGTTGCCAGAGGGTATCCTGATCTCTTGAGTCTGGTGGTTGCGCAATCGAGAATTGGTTAGGGAAATTATGGTGATGATTAAGGATAGGGTAGGGGAGTTGAGATGAGACGCTTTGATTAGGTGCAGTAAGGTGCTGGGAAGACGCGATCTGGCTAGGACGGTGATAGGATACTCTAGGTTGACTAAGAGGGTTGGGAGCCTGGCCCGTCCTTCGTTCCTGGAAATACGTTGTGCCTGATTGATACCGGTTTCGAGCTTCATCCTGTTGTTCCCTCTGGCTGCTTGACGATACTAAATTTCCTCGTCTCCGAGCCTCTGTCTCTCGCGTAGTTCGTTTCATTCTCTTCTTAACTGGACGACCTCGGGCGGTACCGATAACAGGTGGCTTTGTAAACCCATCAGGTTCGAGATCATCTAGTAGAACCGGCAATAGGGAGCACTTGTACTGCTCACGATACTCAGAAATCTCGTAGAATTTGGCGATATAATCCTCGGGTTTAATATTGAAGAATCGACACACAGCAATTGCATGTCTACAAGGAATTTTATGATCTTGAAAAGCGAGACAAGAACATTTCTGAGCTTTAAGCTGAACAAGACGAGTATTCCGGTCTCCTGGATTTGCTCGGTATACAATAGCTACCAAGTTCTCGCGCTCCTGAGGAGTTACAAGATACTGGTCGCTATCCTCAAGCTCTTTCTGGAAATATGCAAAGGCATAGTTAGTGTACTTTATATCTTTCTGGGGCTTATGACGTCTTTCGTAGAACTTTGACATCATGTATGTCCATAGATGGTGGAGTGAATGGAGTATTGGTAGGTTACGAGCCTCCATCCATGCGCTGTTTACTGACTCGGAGATGTTGGAACATGTTTGCCCAAACCGTGGGAAGTCGACCAGTGGTGCGTATGATGTTGCGTAATGCTCTCTATCGATATGATCGAGGTAGTGACGCGTGCGAGCTGACAGAGACTCAATTTGGTCAAGACAAGCTTTAAACTTCGCCTTAGTGTCGACTAGGCAAGCAGCTCGGAATATCCTCTCAACTTTCTTTCCGTATTCGTTTCCGACGTTCTCCGCAAGATGTTGTATGCAGCAATAATGGAAAGCTTTGGGGAATACCTCCGAGATAGCTGGAATTAGACCCTTTGCCCGGTCGCTGACGATTGTAAGATATTCAAAATTGGTACGTTCTTGCTCAGTCGTCTCAAGGTTGTCCAGAAAATATTCCCTAAAACCATGGAGAAAGTTGAGCCACGATTCTTTAGACTCGCTTCTGGCGAACCCCCACATTAATGGCAGGATCTCCTCATTAGAGTCAAGCATTGTTATAACAAGAAGAACTAGGTTGTTGTCCGATTTCATATGGGCACCATCAACACAAATGAACTTCCGGGAGTGCCAAAATGCATGAATACAAGCTCGTGGTGCCACGTGGCACCATTCAAAGGTTCCATCGTCATCCCTAGATATGGCAGCGTTCGCCCTTGAAGTGGCGTAGTTTCCTTCGTCGTCCAGCTCCGTATTCGAGTCTAAGCCGCTATCCGTAATGGCCTCAAGGAATGGAAGGATAAGCTGGAAGGACTTCTCTGTGTCCATAAAGGTACTCTTTTGGATCTCCTTCTTTGCGCGCCACGCCTGCTTATACGATATCTGATTTGAGTGCTGAAGTCTTTCAGCATTCTGGATCTGGCGCGGCTTTGTTTGAAAATCGCTCTTAACCATATCCCCATGCCGGTGGGCAATAAGCCTCGCAGAGCTTGATGCTTTCCAGTCGTGATGGGAGCTAAGGTCGCAGGTATGAGGGACGAACTTTCGAAGCTCAAAGTGGTCGGATCGGTTCATATAGGCGATTCGAATGAAGAATTTGCACCCTGTGTCGCTGCTAGAACGGCAACTAGCGTGGAATCTCGTTGGGTCGCTGGATGTTACTTTAAAAGAGAGCCTCTGGGAGGCCATAACGTGAAAAACTGCCTCTTTTGCGGCCTGGATTGATATAAACGTCTGCCCAACATATAGCGTATTAGGAAGCCCCTGGGAGGTCTCCATTGTAACTCTTCGTAATTATTTTGTCGCAACAACTCGCGATTTTACGATAAAACGCGTCCATTTTAAATCGCGTCGGACGCGTTCTAAGCTACTCAAGCGCTAATGTAAGAGGTGAGGCTACTAACGAAATAGTGGCATTTGGGGAAGAAATGGGGAAGAAACAGTGGTATTTCGGTCCTTTTTTAGCCGAGGTCACATGTGTGGTAGTGTATTGAAAACAGTGGTAGGGCTAGTGAGATTTGTCCCCAAAATGAGATTTGTCCCCAACGCTAATGCTAGTGGAAATCAATCACTTAGCTTGGCTTAGCGCGTAATCTATGAACGCGACACTACCGCGACACCATCGCGTCTCCGCCGCAGGTAACCAGTTAGAGAAGAACGTAGGTGCTGAATTTGTTTTCTTGTCTTGAGCATCTCAGTATGGAAGACATTATCCCCCCTCCAGACCAGCTCTACAGCTCCTATGAAGAAGCGTATGATGCGCTCAAGACGCATGGCATGCAGCACGGCTACGGCTTTGTCCTGAAGCGGAGTTGGCCTCACAATTCAGATGTCAAGACACGTTATTACTACCACTGCGATTGCTTTAGGAACCACTACCAGTCAAGTGCAAAGGTTCTGAGTACAAGCACGCGCTCAACAGGATGCCCTTTCAAGCTCGTTATCTTCAAGGTGAAGCTCACCAGCCAGTGGAAGCTAGAGGTGCAAGACAAGCACCACAATCACCCCCGATCAATCAACCCTAGCGCGCACAATGTCTATCGCAGGCGTACATCGTCACAGAAGGAAGTAATTGAGTCAATGACGCACGCTGGGGCGCGGCCGATGCAGATACTAGCGGCGATCCAAAGGGAAGACCAAAACACACTGATCTCTGCCACTGATATCCGAGGTGAGAGGAAGGCAATTCGGGAGAAACACTTGAACGGCAGGAGTCCAATGGAGACATTATTAGACGACTTATCTACGGCAGACTGGGTCTTTGCAGTGAGGAAGGATGATAATAACCGCGTACAAAATCTCTTTTTCGCCCACCAGAAGCAGGTTGAGTTGCTGGTGGCAAACCCTGACGTACTGTTGATGGACTGCACATACCGCACCAACAAGTATAGACTCCCACTGTTGCACATACTCGGCTGCACCAACCTACAGACCTTCTTCTCTGCGGGTTTCTGCTTCCTTAGCAATAAGACATAAGCAGACTACTATTAGGCAATCGCGAACTTCCTGCTTAAGACAGGGATACAACGACCGCAGGTATTCATCAGCGATCAGGAAGAGGCGTTGAAGATGGCAGCTCGCTCGCTACTTCCAGGAGTCCCTCAGCTTCTATGCGTGTGGCATATTAACAAGAACGTCCAGACGAAGGCTCAGCAGACCTGGCGAGACGCCGATGGCGCAACGAAAGAGGAGAAGCAGAGGATCGTTGAACACAGGGCTGCGTTCATGAAGCGTTGGACTCAGGTATGCCCCCATGCCAATCGCCCAAGAGACTTTGAGGGAAGCCGTCCTCTAAAAAAGTTGCTTGCAGAACTAACTAGGGCAGCTCGTCTACGCAAAGAGACCACTGGAGTTCCAGCTGAAGTGGAACGATCTGCTTAAAGACTACAGCCACCAGCAGGAACTCTGCAGATACCTGCAAGACAATTAATACCTTACACGCACCGAGTGGGCAGCTGCTTAGACTTCTCACCACCGACACTATAACACCATCACAAGTTCGCCCGTTAAAGGAATGCACAAGGTCCTGAAGGACTACCTCATGACTTCGAGAGGCGACTTGCTGCGCGTTGTAGGGAGGATTAAGCAAATGGTCAGGAGTCAATACAACAAGTACAGAAAGGAACTTGCTTCCTCCAAACATAGCGTCAAGTTCGGGCATAAGCTAGAGGTAATGCCATTCCTGCCTCCTGGCATCTATAACGTCCTGACGCCACCGGCGATCGAGCGCATTAGGCAACAGGATCTGCTGCGCTAGAAGGAGCAGAGAGAGCGTCGCGGCAGACATCCTTGTTCGGGCCTGTTTGAGAAAACAAATAGCCTCCCATGTCGCTATACGCTGCAAGACGTGAGGAGATCTGGTTTAACGTTACGACTGAACCATCTCTACGATGACCACTGGCGGTATTAACGTAAGCAAGGGCCGTTAATCTGCCTGTCTCCAAGGCCACATCAGTCTATTCTAGAGCCTCTCACCGCTTAAACAAGAGGTGGGCTGAGGAGGAACGAGGCATTAACTCGACGAGATCCATCAGCTTTCGAACGACGCGTGCCGCCTTCTGTTCCTCACTTCCCACCTCACCTCCAACCTCAGGGTCAAACACTCGCTGAAGCCCTGCGACAAGTAAGCACCTCTGTTACCGTGTCGATTCCTACATCTGTGCTAAGTGTAAATCCTATGACTACCTGTGTATCTGTATCGATCCCTGCGCCTGCTCCTATACCTCCTCCCTCCGTCCTCCGTTTGTCTCCGCCTGTAGCTGTTGCTGTGTCTGTCACTATGGGTCCACCTCCTGCTTAGCAACCACCGTCGTTGGAAGAGTTCCTAGCCGACATCGAACGTCGACGGTGTCAGCCCGTTCTATATGAGTGTAATAACATGATCTCAGCGATTAACTTCCTGGCAGAGACGGGGCAGGAAGATGATCCTGCAGAGTTAGTTAAAGCACGGAATATGGCGCTCGCTACACAAGGGCTGTTTGCTTCCTGTACCCCCACAATGGCATGGAACTATCACTTTGGAGACATGGAAGCTTTCTACGCAGAGAGATTCGCGCAAGTGGATGCGCAAAATTCTCTGCTCGAGCTTCAGGATATACCAAGACAGCGTCCTAAGCGTGCTGCAGCAGCGACGGCTTCTGAAGCTTGGAAAGATCTCAGCCCGCGCAAGAGAAAACGACATCAATAGAGGATAGATTCAATGAGACAAAGTTGATAGTTTGAGCCACTGAAGACGTCGAAGTGTCGTTACATGGCGTTTTGTAATTTATTTTTTTGCGCTAGTAGAGTTATGGCTAGCATTGGGGACAAATCTCATTTTGGGGACAAATCTCAAAACCTTGGGGACAAATCTCACTAGCCAGACGTCGAAGTGTCGTTACATGGCGTTTTGTAATTTATTTTTTTGCGCTAGTAGAGTTATGGCTAGCATTGGGGACAAATCTCATTTTGGGGACAAATCTCAAAACCTTGGGGACAAATCTCACTAGCCCAGTGGTAGATGGGGAATTATAAACGATGCGCGAGAGCTCGCGAGAGGCTTGGCTCTCGCAACCCCTCACCAAGAACCCTGGTTCTACGGCCCGACTACCCCCCCAAGAACCCATAGTTATTTGAAGGCCCCCCCGGTCGCGATTATTACCCAGTTATCCACGGACCCCCCTTGACTTTGGCTTTGGAACGCGCGATCACGTGCCACCGCGTCAGCATGCCTTCGACTCCCTTCTGCTTTCCCCTTCCCATAACGGAAGTTTTAGCTTCGGAAGTGGCCCTGACGGCGGCCGCGACGACCTTCCTTCCTGTCCCTGCTGCCCCTGCTAGTGCTGTAGAGCATCGCGCGGCCCTTGATGTCGAGCTCTTTGCGCAGGGCGCGCGCGCGCTCGCGCAGGCGCGTGAGACTCGGCCTAGGAATACAAACAAGACGTACGATCCGAAGCAGAGGGAGTGGCAGCAATTCTGCGCGGAGAAAGGATTCGAAGACGGTGAGCTTGTGTGCGAAAACAAGTTGATCTGGTTCCTGAACGAGCGCGTCCTGGACCGAGAGCTTCGGACCTCGCGATACACGAAGAAGGTGAACCGTACGACTACGGACGGCGAGCTGGTCCGGCAGACACTGGGGCCCAGCGCTATCAAGTCGTACGTAGCTGCCATCGTCGACCTGTGGTCCTTCCAGAAGAGTAAAGGCATAAACACGCACCCGACTCCGCGCGGGGAGGGCCTGAACGGCCTGCTAAGGGCTCGCCAGCGCGCCGAGCATAAACGGCGCCGGCTCGAATTTACCGACAGGGCTGCGGGGACGCTGCAGAACGGCTATACAGAGGCGAAGATGATCGATGCTATACGGTTCTGTTGGGAGGGCTACCGCCAGAGGAAGCAGCAGTCGAAGCCGTCGACAGAGCCGTACCTGCGCACTGCCGTCGATTTTCTGCTCGCCCACAACATGCTGCTGCGGAGCGAGGCCCGCCTGCAAGCCGAACTCCCTGATTTCTTCACAGTCTCGCTACGGGATGAAGGCCCGACACCTTGCTACCCAATGATTATGATTATGGATAATGGCAAGACGAACCCAATGGGGCGACTGGAGTACGGGGCCGTCATGAGGCACCGGAATCCGCTGCTCTGCACTATGGCACACACAGCCTTTTACTTCTTCTACCGCTGGAACGTTGCAGGCGAGCCGCCTCCTAGCTTCCGTCGGCGCGAGCTATGGTACAGCCTGCACCTAATCAAGGGGGAGCATACAGCAAAGATGATGACGTACGATACGCAGCTAGGTTGGATTAACAAGATGTTTGCTGGAGCGAACGTTATGTCGCTGAAGAAAACGCACGCGGGCCGATCACAAGGGGCGAGGCATGCTGAGCTTAAGGGCGTCAGCGAGGGCCAGGTCCGCCGCGCGGGGCGGTGGAACAGTGACTCATTAACGAACTGCTATCTTACCCAACTTCCGCGCAAGTTTATACGGAGCATGGCTGGCTTTAGCCCGTCTGCGCAGGGCAGCTTCTACCTGCCACGAGCGAAGGTACTGCCTCCGCGATCACTTGAGCAGGCTGTGTGGCCTTTTGTAGATAAATGGCTGGCGTGGTTCGACTCGTACGCGGATGGTAGGGAGGAGGAGAAGAGTAGCCATGCCGCCGCCGCCGACGACGACGACCGCACCGACCTCGCGGCTTAGGGCTTTCTCCGTTTACTGCAGCAGCTCCGCATCATCCTCCTCCAAGACTCGGTAGTTATGAGGCAAGAGTTTCCTGCGCACCCAATCTGGGCTGACCCTATCTTCGCCTGAGCTGATTACCTAGCGTTCGCAAAGGAAGTAGAGCTTTCGCTACTAGACGTAGAGGAGCCTGAAGAAGTATAGATTCGGAAGACGCTTCCTGCTATTGCTGAGCGTCTGAGCATCCTACAGCAGGGCCTTACGCGAGAGGTTAACGACTGGGGTGCGGAAACGAGAGAGCGGCTTAACAGAATCGAGATACGGCTGGGGGACTTGCTTGAGGGCCGTATCTCCCTGACGCTACATCCTACTACGCGTCATACGACGATAACGGCTTCTTCAGGCTCTGCCACGCCTGCTTCAGCAGCAATGACGGTAAGGCCTGCCGCTGCCGCCGCGCTCTTCTCTCAGGAGCAGCCACAGCCGGAGCCGGAGCCAGAGCCGGAGCAAGAACAGGAACAGGAGCGGCTGCGGCTGCGGCTGCAGCCGGCGCCGCCACCGTCGTACGTTCTCTCGCGCGCGGTGACAACTGTTCCCCAACTGTGGAGGGAGTGGACGGTAGGTCTTACAGGTGGCCCGTCTGTGCAAGGATTAGAGGATCTGTACGGTTCTCGCTGGCGTCAGAAGCACAGCGAGCAGGTGTTCTATGGGCGGCGGAAGGTTATCATTGATGAAGTTCGGAGACGGCAGGCACAGGGCATGAGTATAGGCGCCGCAGTGGAGGAAGTAGAGCTGGTTCGGCAACGGGGTCAATTGTCGCTCTATCAGCTGTACCAGCTACTCAACAAGCAGAAAAAGTGCGCTTCGTAGTGAATGCTATAAGCCATGCGCTCCAATATCGCCTATATTTTTGCCCCTATTTCAAGCACAACATGGTGCAAAAGTTAAAAAAGGGGCCCCTCCGGGCGTGCCAAGACTTTTGGTATACCAGAGGTTATCCCAGAGGTTGGGGGTTCTCGCTTAATAACGCGCGTGATCTCGGGAACAAATCGACCCCCATATAACTCGTAATTATTACGCCAAGCAGTGGTAAGGCGGTCATTTGCCGAATATATAAGCCATGTGTCGCTATATGGAAGCTTCGAGAATCTTACAAGAGGGCAGCTGTCGCCATGTAACGCTGCTCGATTGATTCTAAAAATCAGATTCTTACTGCGCGTAGGTACGAAGCGGGCAGGTAGAGCAGGTGGTCGTAGACGCTTCTAGAAAGCTCTTGGCATGCGCCACAGCTGCTCTCCGTTTTAAGCAGTCAATCTGTTGTAGGTTTAGCGTTGAATTTGTTACCATAGCATATAGTAATATCTGAGCACGCTACTGCAAGCTGGCTACACGCTAAGACACATCAGGGTGTCCCGACGCGATGGGTCACTTTTCAAGATCTTTAGTTCCACCCGGCGAAACTCCCGGACTCTATCTCTACTAACTTAACGCCGGTATTGAAGCTGATTGCGATGATCTTCCTCAATTTAACTTTGCATCAGACCCTCCGATTTACTAACATACTCTTTGACTTGCGGATAGACAGGGGGGTATCGACGAAAGGTCGTTTGACGATGGTAACGAAACAATCCATAGCATGACCAACATCATAGTAAGGCTCGTCGGAGACTAGTACGTTGAAAGAGCATTGATTTTAGAACATTATTCCGCTGACTGCATATCTATAGACCTAGGAATGAAAGGTTGCGAGGCTCCGAGGTGCGAATGTGTCCCGTTACACCGTGCGTCCCGGCACGCTTGGACTGACGTTATATTGTTAGACCTGCTATGGTGCTTTTCTATATAGTCGGCGTCAACACTCTGCCACCCTCAACAGTAATATACCACTCTTAAAGGACTATACTGTTGGATTAAGGCCATTGTGTGAGAGGATTTAATCAAAACTACCCACACTCCTTCATTTCACGTTGCTCAGGAACAGGTCAGAGCAAAAGGGATTTGCGGGCTCTTTCCTGTCCGCGTCAGTCTTCGAGCCTCGAGCCATCCTAATAATCACACAGGTGGACCAAGAGAGAATCGGGGGTTCTTCGTAATTAATTTAAAAAAAAACGTGAATAGAAACTGTAGTTCCTTCTGCGGTGAAGGTACACAAACCAACCATGAAATTGTCATGCGCGAAGGCAGTGAGAAACTTCAAAAGTGGAAAAATTTTAAGGAAAAGGTTCTATAAGGTTTTTTATCAGAAATGCACAATTCGCTGTTCAAACGACTGTATAGAGCAATAAATGGGTCCAAAGCATGGAGCTCTATGATCTCGACATGCTCATCCAATACTATCAGCTGACGAAATCGCACCAGGTTTGACGCAGAGTCTCTACCTTCATAGTTGTATCCGTGGGCGAAGGCCGCATTTGTCTATATCATCGTCATACAGGTGCCATAAATGTACCACATCCCCAATTCACATTCAGAGGCTTCTAGCAAGCCGCATCGCCAAAGAACATCATCTCACTCTGTACGTCGTCGGGAAGGCTTTGTCCATACTAAACTTCCGGATCAAAAAGCTAACGGCTAACGCACTCGCTGAGATAGTTGTCATCATAATAAAGACGGATTGAAAACCCTTCGCATAAGATTCCAGAATCGCGATTTTCTTCAGATCGGTATCCTCCATGGCCTGAAGAACGAAGACATAGCGCTCAGAATCGTAGGCGATGTCTATAGGGAGGCCAAAGTCGGATAGCCTACCAGACATGACGTTCTGGAAGATGTTTCCTGACAGCTTGAGGAATGTTAGTGTGTTGTCAAAGGAGCTGTCACGGACGAAGGAGGAGCTCACTGCGACCCCGAGCGGCATTCCTAGACTGCGCATGAACCCGTACATACTAGCAGCCATTGCACAATCCTCAACCTTCGAGATTGCCTGGATCCCGACATTGACGCTAGTCAAGATCATGCCATTTCCTATACCGAATACTGTCAGAGCAACTGAGAAGATCGCCATTCCAGTGTGCAAATCAAAGAGAAGGAACAACCCGCACGCTATAGTTGTGACACTCCAGCCGAGCCAAATCGCCCATCGAAAACGTCCGAAGCGCGAGGTAAGGGTGGCGACGATGATAGAGCCTGGAACGAGAAAGCAGACTGCGGGGAAGAGGTCGATGCCTGCGCGAGTGGGCGAGGAACCATGAACGGACATCTGGTAGAAAGGGATGTAGTAGAGAGCAGTAACAAGCTATGTGCCAGACGACGAGTTTGGAGGCCAAGGGAGATCAAGAACGCAAGAAGGACTGAAGAACAAGTATGGAAGAGAGTTGAAGAAGAAACGAGAAGAGGAGGAGAAACACAGACACTTGACAGGTTCACGCAACTTCTTGACACAATGGTCAGACGAGGCAAGGATCATCTCGCCATATGAATATCAGTCGTCACCAGAAGGCCAGGTAAGCTGCCCCAAGCTGCCGGATTGCCCTCCTAACTTCAAAGCAGATTCCGCTCGGGTATATTCAAGACTTCAGCTTCGGGGTCGTCGACATGATGACGCAGATTCCCAGTCCCTATGTCGAACATGGAGTCGACAGCGTATATGCTGGGTACGCCTCCAGTAACTTTGGCGATTCTCTATACGACCTTTTTTTTACGCCCAATGCCCTTGCATATACAACTGAACCGGAAAACGGGCTCACAGCCTACGGAAATTTGCCTGCGATGTATTGTGGAGAGGGAGACTGGAGCTGGGACGGCTTGTTTCAATACCCGGCATGTTAGCTTCATACGGAAGAAAGATGCGTTGGTCAAGCGGCTTGAGATTTTGAGAATGTTCCACATACGCGGAACAGCTGTTAAAGGCAGCACAGCCATGGCAGGGCTTCCGAGCAATGATATATACCTGGCCTTTCTATCGAACGACTTGCCCACTCACAAGTTCGCGCAGAGATTGTGATCTTTTCTGTGGCTGCTGTATGTCCAATTGCATGACTTGTAGCCCCCAAACATTGTTTCCAGAGAATGCCTCGGAACACCTCGAAGTGTCTACCCACATCATAGAGACGCTGTTGTGGTCAGTCTCGCGTTGAGCAGCATGCGTTAGAGACTTCTTTCATCTACACTCGAATCCCAAACTATGACTTTTCCTCCTTCAGTGGCAATGCTGTGTTGTGCGAGTGTCGTTGTGAAGTTGTTGTGCATCTGGTGATATGGCACAAGCGGAGATTGTGATCTGAGAGCCACAGAAAGAGCAGGTCCGTCGAATAACCAGGCCAGATGGCGGGACGCTCCTCGAGTCACAGGAGCGACTGGAGCACTGCAATTATCTTGACAAAACGTGGGGGAATGAGGATCAGCAAGCGAGACACGTAAGAGGCACGGCAAGCGAGGAACAGCCGGCGATTATTACCCATGCGCAAACACGTCGGCGCGTCGAACCTAGGAACTCGTGGTTAATGCCTGTCACAGGGCCCAAGTACTTGAGTCGCGCTAGGATCAGCATGGCATAGCCATGCGTTCAATTGTCGCCTCGGCAGGATGCCGGCAGATGGCGCCTGTCGAGGAATTGCCTCCCCTGGATTGCGCCCGTGGGTGGTGCCGAAAACAACAACAAAACATGGGAAAGCGAGTATGTAACATTAAGCCTGACTAGACGTCATCGCGCTACCGATCACACTGGCTGGGTGCCGACGCCCAACCCGTATGCTAGCATGTTGAGCGACTGAAGCATCAGAACGACTGAGCGAACTGATGTACGAAAGGAGACATCGACATTGCTACTGAACTGTACTGTACAGTACAGTACGTGTTCGCAAGTGGGGCTCGAGCGGAGGCAATGAAGATACGGCCATCTTACTGTACTGTATGTATCGCGTTGCTTCCCGAAATAAGTGTTAAAAACCACCGTGGTATTTCGCGACTCTAGACTTCGTCCGTTTCAGAGGGACGGTGGGTCCCTGCCAGCGTGAGTGCTAGCCCATCGCACTATTCACGCGATGCTAACCACGAAGTCACAAAGAGGCTGACACACAGTATTATGCCCGGTAGAGACAAAGTCTGCATCCATCCAATCAACGCATCGCCACGACTGTTGAGCACCTCAGCGTGATTTCTAGTACTTCACAGCCTGCAACCGTGCCTCTGGCCAGCAGCCACGGGCGGTTCAAGTGCGGCTTGATAGCGTGACATGAACGTTTGGGTGGTGTGGAACGGGTGTGAGACCTATGCATTGACGCTCTCCGCCTATATAAGCAATTCTTCTCGAGGAATGGCGGTGGCTATCAGCGCTGTACGCTCAGTCTTATCGTGCCTCATCGCGGGAGACTATACGGAAAATCAGGCCCGGCGATCATGGAACAGGGCCAACTCGCACCACGCGCCTTCAATTTCCATCAATGCATAATGGATCTGTCAGCGAGTCCGGTAGCTGGCCCTGGGTGCACAGTATCCTCCCAGGGGGGAATCACAACCCCGCCATACCCCGGGACAGTCCAGTTCCCCATTCAACATTCGGATAGCAGCTTGCAGCTCCAGTACTCCGACATCGAGCCCTGGAGTGCTCAGCCTCTCGATCTCGACACCGTCAGCCAGCCAAACACTCGTTTCTACGTTTGTCCATATACCCGATCGGCCGGTACTGGCAGCAGTATATGCCAACAACCATTTGCTCGTCCCGAACATCTTCGAAGACACGTGATGACCGTGCATGGGAACGAAAAAAAATACTCATGCAAGGTGTCGTCATGTTGTAGAGCCTTCTCACGCGAAGGCAATCTGCGAGATCATTACTGGACACACGTAGAGAGGGGTGGCCGACCTGGGAGGAATGACAAGATGACTCTGGCGGAGCTCAGTGCGATCCTTGGAGCGACGGAGAAGAGGTTAATTCAACGGCTGGAGAAGCGCCTTCGACGCTAGAAAACAAGACAAGGGCCAGTGTAGCGATCATCAGAGATAGACGCTGCTAGAGTGGGCCCATGCGACTACGCGATGCAACAGGATTTGGGTTGAAATGGGTAGGAATCCGAGTGCTTTGCATGAGGAACCTAACAGGAGTTTGGAATTGAAGAATACGCTTTCATAGTACTCACCAGTCCAGCACCGTGCACTTCCATAGCTGGTTGTGAAAAATAGGCGATCATTGCAAGCAAGTCCCTCGAGATCTGAATAGGGTAATTCAAAGTCATTGAGCTGTCACTCGACACGCCGCTTCCTAGTCCTTGATACAGACATTGTTGCCAAATCATCGCCCGTAGCCATTGCTGAGTGACGCGGATCTCGACAGCCTGGGCTTCTGTGCATTCCAGATATGTTGGAATCACTTCAGAAAGCTGCGTTTGCAACTGTGCTAATTGAGCAGAGATAGACGCTAAAGTGGGACCCATGCGGCTGCGCGATGCAACAGGACTGTTAGATCAAAATGAGTAGGAATCCCAGTGCTTTGCATGAGGAACCCAACGGGAGTTTGGAGTTGAAGAATAAGCTTTAATAATACTGACCAGTCCAGCACCGTGCACTTCCATAGCTGGTTGTGAAAAATGGGCGGTCATTGCATTGCTTGGCTTGTAGATGCAGCATCGTACATGTGAGTGATTGCGGCCTTCTTCTGGTGACACTCTTTACAGAGCCAGAAGCGGTGACCAGAACCATCTTTTTCGACATCATATCCATACTCCCATACCCAGCCTGTACGGGACCTTCTTCTATATTTGCGTATATGATAGCCTGGAAGGCGACTCCAATCGATGCCTTCGTAGCCAGTGTAGTCGGCGGATGACGAAGTGTCTACAGTCACCTCTCTGCTGGTATCTGATGGATTGAGGTCGGCGGGGGTTTCAAGGTCGCTTTGAGCGGCAGAAAGAGCAGTAGAGAGTACCGTTGATGTCTCATCGGCGTTCATAGATGGAACGATTTACAGCAACGGTGGTAGAGATAACTGAAGATGTTAAGATCAGCAGGCTATATCTGGAAGCATGCAAGCAGCGGTCGATAGGACGGAATGAATTTAATTGACCTTCTACTCGTGGAGGTGGGTGCTGCATATATATATTTCATTAGTACGATAGGCAACATTAAGCCACAATAAGAAGTGACTCAGAGATGTTCAGGAATGAGCCAGACCAGGCAGAGGCGCGGCTAACAGTCTGGATGACGCTCAAGAACTACCCAAAAGAGCTTCCTTTTACACCGCGGCCCTTAAGAGTGACTCCAGCTGATTCGTCACCTCGGCCAAGGCTCGTTGGTCATCTTCTGATTGCTGTTTAGATTCTTCACGCTTACTCAAGTGAATATTTCGCCTCCCTCTTTCCAATCCGCAAACTCCGTCCAGCTATTGAAACATTAGCCATATACAACCACACGCAGGTTGCGGTTTCTTACTTCGTTGGTGAGACAGTCTACTTGATCTGAGAGTCTCTTTGCAAGACCGTAGAGATGTGCCTCTCGATCATTGAGTGGCGGCGAACTGACACCGCAGTATCTTGCGAGGTCGCTTTGAATGGACTCCAAGCCGAATATGCTAAGAGAAGGCTTTACGAGCATACCACCCAGCTTTTCCTCAAGAAAATCGTTGTGCTCGCGGGGCTTCCCCGTGCAATCGAGGAAATATGTGGAAGGGCCAGAGTCGGCTGGATCAGCCATTCCGTTGCCATGATCCGCGTAACGAGCATGGATCTCGCGTCTAGATGGTATGAGCTCGTTTGGTGGTTTTTTGACTATCTGCCGGCTGCTTGGAGACTTGATTCTCTCCGTCGGGGCCTTCTCACTGCAAAACCAGGACGGTGGAGTGCCAGGATCGAGATGTTCAAAAATGGCCGCTGGCCGCTTGGAGACTTGATTCTCTTCCTCTTCCGCTTCCCCATGATTGTTTAGGTCTGGGCCCACTTGGTTGGCGATAGTTAGAGCCTCGTCATCGTAAAGGGTCGCCGGCTGCTTAAGGACTTGATTCTCTTCCTCCGGAGCCTCCTCATTGTAAAACCAGGACGGTGGAGTGCCAGGATCGAAATGTCCAAAAACGGTCGCTGGCCGCTTGTAGACTTGATTCTCTTCCTCTTCCGCTTCCCCATGATTGTTTAGATCTGGGCCCACTTGGTTGGCGATAGTTAGAGCCTCGTCATCGTAAAGGGTCGCCGGCTGCTTAAGGACTTGATTCTCTTCCTCCGGAGCCTCCTCATTGTAAAACCAGGACGGTGGAGTGCCAGGATCGAAATGTCCAAAAATGGTCGCTGGCCGCTTGGAGACTTGATTCTCTTCCTCTTCCGCCTCCTCATCGGTAAGGTCTCTCGGCCAGCTTGTCGAGGGCGAAGATCGGTGTACCGATGCTGAAGAAATGGTGGCCGACCATGTGCTGGTCGCTGTCGGAGCATGGAGTGCAGAAAGAACGCGAGGCATGAAGTGGAGCTGGTCTTCTATTGAGCTAAGCGGTCACTGTTGAGGGACGTTCCCATATCGTAGTATTAAGCTACAATAATTTCAGCACAGCTTCGTTATCAGGGACTGATCGCTTACCAACGGCGCCAATAGTGCCAGACGCGCTGCTTTCGGCTCTAGTATTGCAGGTATAGTTCTGCGTACCAATGCAGAGGTTGCTGGCAGAACAGTAGACCTGTTTGCTAGACTGAGGCGAAACTAGTGATGCGCTGCAAGGGCGAGAGCTGCGATGGCAGCTGTAATTATGGAGGAAAATATAATGACGATCTAAGAAATCCTGTCAAAGCTGACGTAGGCCGCGGCGTGATTTCGACCCTAGGGAGTCTTGGTGATCACGCCCGCAAGGGAAGGGGTTGTGTTAGCAACCACGCTAAAACTCATGCTGGCCGCGATTCTATGTAACTGTAGCAGTGGGAGCGTCAAGGCACGTTAGATTAGGCATCTTGCCGAGGTTATTGTATGTAGCAAGGTGTATGAGATGCATAGCTCACCTCCCCTTAGACAATCAATAAACAGCTTGGCTTGCTCTCGTCCGCCACGAAACCTACTAACGTGCATCCCTTCGTAACGGAACAACCGCCGTAACGGACAAAAATTGTAGGTACTTAGACTTTGCAGCAATACAAAAATCTGTACACGCGTTAATAATCTGAAATTCCTCTTAACCTACATACTAAGATGACCCCTGAACCTATCCACGTGCATCTATACAAAAATTACAGTTGCATAGTCGCTTGCCCTTCTGATCCGCGGGTTGAGGAGGCGGAGAAGATGTATCGACGAGCGCTGGAGGGAAAGGAGAAGGCGTGGGGAGCGGAGCACACGTCGACACTCGACACTGTCAATAACTTGGGCACCCTCTACGCAAACTTGGGCAGGGTTGAGGAGGCGGAGAAGATGTATCAGCGAGCGCTGGAGGGAAAGGAGAAGGCGTGGGGAGCGGAGCACACGTCGACACTCGACACTGTCAACAACTTGGGCGCCCTCTACGCAAACTTGGGCAGGGTTGAGGAGGCGGAGAAGATGTATCGACGAGCGCTGGAGGGATACGAGAAGGCGTGGGGAGCGGAGCACACGTCGACACTCGACACTGTCAACAACTTGGGCCTTCTCTACGCAGACTTGGGCAGGGTTGAGGAGGCGGAGAAGATGTATCGACGAGCGCTGGAGGGAAAGGAGAAGGCGTGGGGAGCGGAGCACACGTCGACACTCGACACTGTCAACGACTTGGGCCTCCTTTACGAAGGGATGCACGTTATATCCTTTAATTGGGGTTTCTACTTTTTATGTGCTGATTCTACAGGTTTTGTTCCGTTGCACCGGTTGTTCCGCTGCGAAGGGATGTACGTTAATTAACTACAAAGCCTTGTCGCTTATAGGTCTATCGTTTTCAAATGTCTACAGCAGGTAGATCAGACTAGATTGGAGCAAAGCGGCTCCAAGAAGCCTACTAACACTGTGCCTGCCTGAGAGAGCTTCGCTGCTGAAAAGACTAATACCTGTAGGCACCTGTGTTGGAAACGGTCTCCGGGGAAGGGAGCCCGTCGTTGCGTTCACAGTGGAGTTATTGAATGTGAATGGATTAGCAGTCGAATCTCTGGTAAGATTGACAACGCCAGATGAGACCGTAGCTATAGCATAGCCGGCTACACTAGTTGGGGCGGTGGTAGTATGGCCGTGGGTGATGCAGGGCGAGGTATCTTCAGGTTTGTGAAAATTTGAGCGGTGTATAGCACTTGAAGAAGCATGACTCTCGGTCGTGCGCGAAGATGAGTTCGTCTTAGCAGCGAGCGGTATGACGGCTGATCCAAACAGGCCGCCTACTTGCACTCGGACGGTGGCATCTACCGCAACCCCGTTCCAGTCCGCAACTCGAGCAGCTGAAAGCACTGCGTTCGAGCTCTGCACGTAGCTTTTTTCATCGGTTCTTGAGTTATGGGTGGAAGCTGCGGAAGCCAGCCCAGAGATAAGAAAGGCCGGCCAGATCGTGGTAAGACGCATTGTTTTTGATTTGAAAGCGGAGGAACGTAAAGTCAGTTTATGTTACTCTGTTGTTTTGCAGTTGGCGAAGTGGAGCACAACCGAATTTACAGGTTTTGTTAGGTGCGAGCTCTGTCACCACAGCAGAGGGTCACATATTGGTCCGCGTGGATGAGTCGTGATTTGGTCCCGCGCAGGTACCCAAGTTTAGAAGGGTGTCGTGTTCCGGAACTCATCGCCTCGTTCTGACTTGGGCTTGAAGTTTGTCCCGGAACAGGGGGCCGTTTGTGTCTCACCGTTCAGAAGAATAGAAAAGGACGCCGAGTCGCTCATCTAAGTGCACATCACAAGCAACATCCTCCAACATGGCTTCAGAAAAAAATGGCAGACCACAAGGAAAGGCAAAGGCCGAACACGGGCAGCTCACACCAGAGCCAAGCGTGGAGCCTGAGCAAGTGAAGGGCGTGCAGACGAATGCGCGTAGCGATACCAGTAGCAACCCAGACACTACTGCTGGTTCTTCGACGCAGCCAGAACCAAACAGCGACGAAAATGCAGTACCTACGTCGGAGAGCAACACGAACAACGCGAAGGCCGAGAAAAGTGAACTCTCAACAAAGGGTGATGCTGGTCAAGCTGCATCATCAACGAGCGGCCCTTCTGGAATCGAGAATCCGACGATTAAGAAGGAATCAAACGACGGGCATACAACGGAAAATGACCAGATTGCCTCAAAATATAGCGAGCCTCAAGCCCGCGAAATCGAGAGGATCCTGGCGACGGACCCCAAATTCCCTTTCAAAGTTCTGGGGCTAGAGGGGCTCAATGATAAGGACAAGGTACAAAAGCGATACCAGGACCTTATGCAGTTTGTCCATCCAGACAAATGCAAGCACGACAAGGCTAATGAGGCCGTCGAAAGTAAGTATTCGTCCAGATATCTCTGCGAAACCCAGTGCTAACTTATTCTCCACAGGGCTGAAAAGTGCTGCAGAGCAACTCACATTTGACCATCCCATCGAAGCTAGTGAGGTATTTCTCAATTCCAAAGGCGAACCAATGGATTTGGATGGAGGAAATAATGTTTCTAGTCCGAGCTCGAGTACCCCGCGTACCCCAAGTACCACGACAAACAGCGGCCAAGCGCCCACCAGGAAAAGCGGTGACAGCCTCTTTGTGCCGGAAAAAGATGTACCAATGCAGACAACGGAAGGAAGTGGCGATGCTAGCTCCGACGCTGAAGAGAAGTGGCCCTGGGCGACCGGGCTCACCGCGCAAGGGGAGCGAATCATGGCGTACCGCACGCACGGTAGAGGCTATAGATGTGCCGTGGAGACAGAGAAGGGGAACGGGGTCTTCCGCCTCCAGTCGGGGATGGAATGCGGCGGGTTCGAACTAAAACAATACCTGAAGCAGGAAGGAATACGACAGTTTGCCCCGCCAGAGACTAGGAGGAAATGGACCTTCGAGCATAGAGACGACTTTAAAGGGATATGGCGCATGGCCGTCTCGGAGTACAAGACCCACAACCCGAGCTCGAAGACGGGGCGCCGCAAGGACCCTGAAGCATGGTGCTTCGCGAAATGGACCTGGGGCCCCGAGGAAATAACCGTCTCCGATCTCAGGAAAGTCATTGGTGCACAAAGCGCGGACGCTGCGATCAGGGCGCACTGCGACAAGAACAATAGCACACCGCCCATGGATCAGACTCCGCAACAGGTGCTTGTGAAGGTGACTACTGAGAAAGATTTTGGGGAGAGCTTGAAGCAAGTGTCACACGACGCCAATCCCGCGGGGGAGTCGCCGAAGGCCAAAAATGAGAAAGACGGAGCGAGCGTGGGAGAGGACTCTTCAGTGGGCCTCCGTGAGCTGAGGGAGGAGCTGCGACTGCTACGTCAGAAAGTTGAAAAGGTGGATGACCTAGAGAAGACTGCTACTACACTTGCTCAGGTTGTGATGAAACTGGCAGAAAAGGTCGGGATAAGCGTTGATGCCTAAGAGGTATTCGGGTCGGTTCATCATTAGCTATCCGCCTGGCGTTGCCTTTTGTCTGCGTTACTTCTTGTTTACAGCTGGTAAGTGCTGACTATCGGCTGGCCCGATGTCGGGAGTTTATTGAATCATAGATCAAAAGAAGTTGTAAATATAACTTACTGTGTCAAGATGTGATTTGCCCAATGGACGTGAGACTCAGTAGGAGGAACGCCATTGCCCACTGAAGGCACGAAGATGGGTTGCTGGACCAAACTCCGCCCGCGAGTATTGTCGACGCAAAGCTGGGACCTTTGTCCGCTAGCTGCACTATCCAGCCGACACTGGCCCTTGTCTTGTTTTCTGGCGGCGAAGGCGCTTCTCCAGCCGCCGAATCAACCTCTTCTCCGTCGCTCCAAGAATCGCACTGAGCTCCGCCAGAGTCATTCCTCCCAGGTCGGCCACCCCTCTCTACGTGTGTCCAGTAATTAACGTGCATTCCTTCGTAACGGAACAACCGCCGTAACGGACAAAATTGCAGGTACTTAGACTTTGCAGCAATAACAGGAGGCGTGGTAGGAGGGCAGACAGATTCCCTTCGGGAGTGGTCTATTCCGAAAGTGCAGCTCATTTTTTTGTACTCCATTAACTACCCTCGAATTACCATACAGCAGCCAATGAATTATGCCTCCTCGTTCCAGCGCTTGTTGTGCAACACAATGAGAGGCTCGGAGCGCATACTTTCAAATCGACGAATGGAGCTGGGACTGATGTCACGCTGCCAGTTGCTGTTCAGACGGATCCGCCCTATGCGTTGTACTGGGTGTGGCAGTGACCGAGTACAGCAAGAAAATACAGTTACTAAGTTATAGCAACGTTTCATGTCCATATGGCGGACTAGCGATTTATACATGAGCCCATCCAGTCTCTGCAAGTACTTGCATTTCATTGGCAAGGCAAATACCTCCTGCTTCTTCGTGCCCCCGATACATGTGCTTCCAATATCTGGTCCTACTTTTGACTCTCCATTCTTTGGACCGAGGCGAGGTACACCATCGACGGATGCGATTCTCTCAAAAATCTTCAAAAATCTTCCTAGAGGACAGCAAAGCCTTTGGCGCTTGCATAGCGTCACAAGAGTATCTGAGATGTAGTGGGGGTTTCGAAACGAAAGGTTCGGCAGGCACCGCGACTAGGACCATGGCGGGTCAGTTAGCGACTACAGGCTATATTTGAGGATACCGCTGGGGCGTTAACGCTTACCCATACCATTCCAACAACTAGCCACCGGTACTGCACGGTTTGCTAATATTGCCCGTCGAGACTCCGCCGCCCGGAAGTAAGGCCATGTTTGCGTAAGCATCTCATGACCTTCGGCGTCCCGGAGCGCGAATGTATCGTAAACTTTGTAAGGTCGGCTGAAGTCCAGTGCGCAAGCAGCTGCAAAGTCTCCATCGTTCGTATCGAGTAATCGAAACTCGTCAGCAGTCTGTAGTATCGTCAGCTGTGGTATTTGCATCAAATATGGCCTCTACAAATGCACCTTGAACACGATATCGTTCAAGAAAAGAACTTTGTCAAATTTCTCCCCTTGACGAGCTAGTTCTTGCAGAGCGCGAAGTCCAGTACCGCGTCTAGGACGCTGTTCTTGCTTGTCCATCCTTTTACTCGTCCTTGGGGTTCCCCTCCCAGCATTTCTGCGGTGCTATTAAATGCCTCTCCTATCTTGCTCCGGAGCTGCTGCCTGACTTTCAGTTTCGGGCAATCCACCAACACATGTACTACCGTTTCTCTCGCTCCACATTCGCACTTGTCTTCCTCACTGAAGCGGAAGATTTGGGCATGCGCCACAAGCCAAGAGTGTCCCGTCCTGAGTTGTGTTAGTAGATATGCTCGGTTTCTCTGCCGAGAACCGTAGAGCTTCTGCGGCTTAGATGGGAGTCCATTGTCAATTCCGCGAAGGTGTTTGCCCTTGTCTGAGGCTTGCCATTCTGCTTTCCATTCCTCTTGCAATTTCTCCCTGTGCAGCTTCTTCAGTGACGAGGAGAGACGTTGAAACGTGTGTGCCTCCTCGGGACCAATAGCTTCTTTCGCTAGCCTGTCCACTACTTCGTTTCCTTGGGTTCCCTCGTGTGCGGGTATCCATAAAAGGCGCAGTAGTATCCCTTGTGCTCGCAGGCTTTCCGCTCTACTTAGTATGCGTCGCACGATCTGTTGACCTGGCTTGTTGGACGGGTTCGCTATAGCTTGCAAGGCCGACTTGCTGTCGCTTGCGATGGTAAAGGTTCTGCGGTTTTGGTGTGATCCATTATGGTCTACCGTATGCTCGCTTTCAGCCAAACCCATTGCGTAATAGATTGCAATGAGCTCGGCAGCGTGGACAGACCAGTATTTATTTGGGCCGATGACAGTACTTACTTGGATTCAGTCGTCTTCTATGCTCGGCTTAAGAATCGCTGCCAGCGTGAGCTTTAGCGTGGTCACTAGGACAACCCTACCCTTGCGGGCGTGATCAGTCGAAACCACGCTCTAAAACTTGAATTCGGGGTTTGTATACACTAGCCTTTAGATGGTTATTCACTTATATCCAACAGATTGACTATGATCCAATTACCCATCGCATCCGCTGCCTTGATCATTCAAGCCTTTCTTCTTGCAACCTCAAAAGAAGCTCTTAAAGCTGCTCTTGCGGCTATTGAAGAGACCGAAGATACCGACCCTTACGAGCTATTCTTCACCTATCTTGATGTACCAGTCGTTGAAGATAATCTGGCCTCAATAAGAGCTCATGAGCAAGCCCAGAGAAGAGGGAGTAAAGTTAAAGCGAAGCATAAAGGTTTTGAAGGCTGGGGTGCTACTACTGCACTCCAGAAGCTTCATAACCTAGCTGTATGGCTTCGAAACAGCTCTATCCATCATGGCCGATGGATAGAGGCTGACGGCATTACATTAGGGATTGATAACGATACTCGATGTATTGTTATGAGTACTCGGATAATACGTGGCATATGTGATGCAATTCTCAATAGACTTGCAATTATCTCTATTTTGAGTTGTCTCTTTTTCTTCTACAGAGCACAACCTAGTCTTTATATCTGCGGTCTCAACTTCAGCTCTTCGGACTGGCCGACGGTCAATCCGATATTCTCGGTCTCACCGAAAGTCTATTATTTCGGTTTCTCCGATCAGATATCACCGTACTTTCTAGACCTGTCAACACACGGCAGAGCTAAGAGAGATGGCGTAGATGATTTGGCAGAATAAGTAATGCAAAAACTCTCCAGGCCGTTTAGATGCTTTCAGTCATTTCAAATAATGCGAAATATTTTGTGTCCATTGAACCGCTCTGGGAGCGATATAAGAATATAGACCGAGTGCAGCATTTATATCACCCTGCTTGCTTGACATGTGCGATTATACTGAGGTGAATTACAAATGTTCCCACGTCCGTTACACGGTGCGCGCGTGGTGTACCAAATATCAGAAGACTTATACACGATGCCCCGTAAACGTTGTTGCAATGTAGGGACAGCCTTGAGCTGATAGTCTATATCCCTAATATGATGGTAGGGAACATCGATTTGACCAGAATTGCGGCAATTGCAAACCCCCTACTGGAGTAACAGGGGATACCCGTAATTAGAGGACTTCAAAGGCATTTCATTTCAAGCTCCAGCTTTAACACATATGTGCGAAGCAGATGGAGGAGGGAGTCACCCCCGCCGCGGTCCTCCCACGATCCTGCGATGCGGTGATACTTTAGCGGGGCTTGTTGGGCAGTTGTATGAGGGCGGCTGCAGAGGGTAGTGGAGGCGTCTTCGAAAGCTCGTGGTCGAGGAATGACTTGTCTATCGTCGGACATCTGTGTCGCGATCGGGCTACGTTGGACGTATGTCCCGCCGGCCAGGGGGAGATCTGGGCTCGCGCTCGCAGTCTTTCAAATAGACGAATGGAGCTGGGACTGATGCCACGCTGCCAATTGTCAAAAACTTTGGGGGTGTAAGAGTTGTCCCATTAATCAAGCTGGGCCTGAGACTAAGTAATGACGCTAATTAGTCATGTAGCCAAGGTCACATGACCACTGCCTTCATCGCCCATCTTGACACTCCCCCTCGATGAGGGCAGTGCTCCCCCTCAATTGCCGCTAGGCACGCAAACGTCGTTCATGCTCTGGAGACGTTGCCCTACTCATCGATCCTTCGCAAGCCAACCATTCGCCGAAAGGACTCAAACTTCGTCTTGCTCAACGGCTTAGTGAGTCCATCCGCTGGGTTCAACTCGCCTGCGATCCATTCCATCCTAACAAGCTGCTCCTCTACCTTCTCTCGTACAAAGTGGTACCGGATATCCACGTGCTTTGTTCTCGCATGATACATCGGGTTCTTGGCCAGGGCTAGGGCTCCTCGATTGTCTCCGAGTATGGTTACTGGCTCAGGCCCGCTCGGCTGAGAGAGGTCAACTCGCAGCTGACACAACAGTCGCTGCAGCCATATCGCTTCTTTCGCGGCCTCAGACTCCGCAATGTACTCAGCCTCACAGCTGGACAGCGCCACTGTAGCCTGACGCTTCGACTTCCAGCTGATGGCGGTGCCGGCAAATGTGAAGACGTAACCCCCAGTTGATCGGCGATCATCATCTCGTCCCCAGTTCGCGTCTGTGTACAGGCCGTAGTCACTGGTACCCTTCAGGTACCGAAGAAGCCTCTTCAAGGCTGCATGGTGTTTCTGTGACGGATTGGCGGCGAAGCGACCCAGCTGACTGACCGCATATGCAATATCCGGGCGAGTACAGAGCATCAGATACATGAGGCTCCCAACCGCTCGCTGATACCATTTCCGGTCCTGCAAGTCTGACGCCTCTTTACTGGGTTCTAACACAAGCTTCTCGTCCATTGGAGTCGACACAGGAGTACAGTCTGCCATTCCGAAGGTTCTCAACACCTTCTCGGCATATGCGCGTTGGGTCAGCTTAATCCTACTATCCCGCGAGGTATCCTCCCGGATCACCTTCACTCCCAGATAGTGGGCGACTGGACCAAGATCACTCATCTTGAAGTGCTCCGACAGAGCGCTCTTGACGGATGCAATCGCTTCCTGATCCTTTCCTAAGATCAAAAGGTCATCCACATATGTCGCAATGATCAAGCGTTTGTCTCGATTGACGAAGATGCTATAGTCTTCGGAGATTGCTACGAATCCCATGGGCCGCAGCGCCTGGCTTAAGGTAAGATACCAGATCCGAGGAGATTGCTTGAGCCCATATAGGGCTTTATTCAGCTTGCAAATCTTTCCAGGGTACTGATCCTTAATATTTGGTGGCAGTTCCATATAAACGTCCGTGTCGATCTTTCCGTACAGGAAAGCTGTCTTAACGTCCATCTGCTCAATCGACCAGCCTAGCAGGCAGGCTAGAACGAACAGAAGCTTGTAACTCATTGGCTTTACCACCGACGCAAACGTCTCAAGGACGTCGACGCCTAGCTCTTGTTCGAATCCGCGGGCGCACCATCGGGACTTGTAACGAGTGACTTCTCCATCAGCATTGGTCTTGACCTTGTATGCAAACTTGCCGGTTAGGATTGACACTCCTGGTGGGGGGTCCACGACATCCCACACACCGTTGGCTATAATCTCTTTGACTTCTTCGTCCATAGATGGAATCCATCGTGATGCGTCCGCACACGTGACAGCATCCTCATAGTTCTTTGGTTCGTATGCGCCACCAGCAGCATAATCAACCACATGGTTCTCAAGTTTATCTTGATTCTTCCAGCGCTGACAGCGCAGCTAGACACTCAATTCCTGCGCTCCAATCGTCATGGTCTGCGGACGCTAGCGACTGGGCCACCTGAGTCTGTGTACTCTCTTCGAAGAAGCGTTCCGCTTCATTTATCTCGCCGTCTTCGGCGATTAACACGAGTCCTCCATCGATCGCGGCAGGCTTCACTGACACAGCCGCTAGAGTCTCCCCCTCGAACGTCAATGCTCGACAAGAGATGATGTTGAAAGGGAGACCTGGCGCATACGAAACGTTCTGGGTGAAGGTCTTGTTGTAGACTTTGCCGTCGACCTCGCAGGCGATCGGGATCTTGACTGTCCCAACGCCAGCGATTGCCACGCCTCCGCCGACGCCCATCACCCGCTTCCCGGGTGGCGCCGGACTTAGCGTCTCAAAAAGCGACCGTCTTCCGGTCACGTGTGTGTAGCTTCCACTATCGAGGACCCAATCATCTGGGGCCAGTCGTCCGTTGATGACACCTAATGCTAGTGGCAGCCATGGGCCGTTGGTCTCTGCCCATGTCTCTGCCTCGACTTCCATCCACCATCTTACTCCCAACGCCACCATTACGCAGGCGGAAGCAGTCCACTGCGACAGGCATAACACGTATGCGATGACCATGCCCCAGCAGAGACTCTCCCCGCGCACTGATAGTCAATCGGAGGTGGATCCTTGCACGAAGTCACTTTCTTCGATTCTTCTCTTCTTTGCAGCACTTTCTGTGTGCACTGTTTCTGTACTAGGTCTTTTTCTGCCTTGATTCTTAAGGTGCTCAATGTACCATTTCGGCCTGTATATGACGTTCTGGCTCATTCTGTAGCATCCTTTCGGCCCTGCAACGGCCAGATGGCCCACTCTGCCGCAATGCGTACACATCTTCTGGCTGTTCACTGCCAGAGTGATGCCGTCGTCATTGTTCATCTGTCGTTGTTCCTCTTGGATCACCTCTCGCGCCAAGGTCTGGAAGTCCTTCGGGTCGGTGACCGAGACAATGGACTCATCCGAGCTCAGGACTGCGACCTTGTTGTCGAACGCACTAGTGAGTGCTGTCAAGAAGTGGGAGTTGATCAGCCACGATGGCAGGCGGTAGCCTGCGTCAACCGCGACCAGTTTCTCCTGTACCTCTATCAGCTTGTTGCGAAACTCGGTAACGCTCCCAGTGTTAGCGAGTGTGGTGCCCAAGAACTCTTTGAACAACGACCAGACGATCGCGCTCCCCCGCTGGCGGTTGCGCTCGCCCAGGAGTGCCATCGCCTGGGAGGGCAGCTCGATGCTCTCGCTTTGGAGTGACGATCTGATCGTCCCGTCGCAGGCAGTGTGAAGGATGCCCATGGCATTTCGGCAAAGTCGGTTGAACTTCGTCGACACTGTCTGAATTGTGGTGGTCAAAAGCGCATCAAACTTGCCTTCATACATCTCCCAGAGGTTATGTATTTCAGCCACGGTCTGAAACGATTTCTTCCACCCCTCGTAGTTGGTGACTCCTCCCAACTTCTTGAAGCCTTGCTCGTTAACAGCTTTGCCAGCGCTGCTAACCTTGGCATGTTTCTCAAAGTCCAGAAAGGCCTCCACCAGATCGCTGTCATCTGTGCTGCCTGTTGGACCTTCACTTATTATTTGTAGCTCCCCTGTCAGATCTCTGAGTCTGCGGTTTTCCGCTCTTAGTCTGTCCATCTCGTCACGCCTTGCCGCATGTCCGTTATCTCCACCTTCCTGCCCTAGCTGCCCTCTCTCCTCTTGCCGTTCGTGCATCACCCGCCCACTGGTGCTTCCGTCCAGATTGATGCGGCGGTTGCGTTCCATTTCTTCAAGCCGACGCTGTTCGGCGGCGGTGATATTGCGACGAGTGGGTCGAGTTGAGGACATCTCTAGGACAGTGGCTGAGAAGGCTTCTCCAATAACTATATTGCATGCTCGTGTCGATTGCTGATGGTTGACGGGTGCTGCGATGGAAGTATTTTCTACTCGGTGCCCATCATCCTTTTCGGCCCTTCAAGGCCCCGGATCATCCGGAAGGACGCGTGTACCTCTTTGGCTCCTCTTGCACCGTTCTGACGAGTTCAGGGACTTCCATTTGGCTCATCCTGAACCCCCTCTCGATTGCTGAGGCGCTTCGTCGCCTCTCGAGCCCGTTGTACAACGCAACTTGGTCAGAGCTGCGAGGTCCCATCACGAGGGAACTGGTTGCGCAAGCACTGCTCCTTGGTGCTAAGGTGACGGGCTCAGGACTACCAGGCTCGTCCTGGGCCCCCTCTCGATTGGCACTTCTCGCCTTTCGAGCTTGCTATACAACGCAGCTTGGTCAGAGCTGCGAGGTCCCATCGCGAGGGAGCTGGAAACTGCACTTCAAGGCGCTTTGACGAGTCCAGGCTTACCAGCACTTACCCTGGATCCCCCCTCGATTGCTGGGACGCTTCTCGCCCCTCGAGACTCTCTACAACGCGGCTTTGTCAAGGCAGCGAGGTCCCATCACAAGGGAACTGGTGCGAGCACTGCTCTCGGTGCTGTGACGAGTTCAGGACTACCAGGATCGTCCTGAACCCCCTCTCGATTGCTGAGGCGCTTCTCGCCCCTCGAGCCCATTGTACAACATGGCCTTGTCAGGACCATGAGGTTCATACAACATGCAGCCAACATGAGGGAACTCTTACTCTCCCTAATTTGTATGGGTAATAGGCCATACGCGAAAGCGCCGGGCTCATAACCTGTCAAAACTTTGGGGGTGTAAGAGTTATCTCATTAATCAAGCTGAGCCTTGATAAAGCGGCATACCCAGTTCTTGCCGACGGGTGGCGGAGGAGGAGCCGCGAGTAAATGGTCTGCCATTCGACGTACGTCGGTAATCTGGGGCGGAAATCCGCATCAGTCGAGGTCTAGGATCCATTGAATGAGTACATGCTCCTCTAAGAGCTGTAACTTTCGTTTTTTGGCGTTTGATTGCGCGATTGGTATTGAGCTCTAGATGCGACACCGAAGAGTGGTTTCAGGGACGTCGTACAGTTTTGCCGCTTTATAAACGCTTAACACAAGTTTATCTTGAATATACTTTTGAAAGACCTAGTCTACCTTCTTTTTAAAGGTTCTGAACGTTGTGTGTTGATGCCATGGTAGGTTGAATTGAAGACGCGTCTTGATTTTGGTGGGGCACGCCAGTGACTGGTGTTCGCCCGTGACTGGTGAAACACGTTATGTAGGCTTGGAATGTAATGGATATATAAAAGCAAACAAAAATTGAAATTTAGCAGGCTTATTTAGAAACTTGAGAGTTTATCAAGGTGTTCTGCTAGTGGGATAAATGGTCTGTTGTCCCTAGCATTTAGCTTCTGTTCTCTTCAAACTGATCCATGTCCATTGTGCTGGTGCGTATGCCGTGTGCAAGAACACCGTATGTTGGGATCCGTGCTGTAGCCCCATACCAATAAGGGATGTCCAATCGTCTGCGAACTGTTTTAGCGCTTCCGCTTCATTGCTGCTGGCTGTTTTGATACTGAGTGTCTGCGCGGTGTTTTCTGTGGTGCTTTTGGCTTCGGTCTGTACGATTCTGATGGCATCGCATACCGTGTTGAGATCGGGGGTGTGCTGTACTTTTAGGATAAAGGTCAGCGTGCCATGGGCGATGGTCTTCACGAGCTCTGCTGGCACAGGCTGGTTGTTAGTGCGTTCAATGCATTGCAGTGTCTCATGTCGCGGATTGGGGTCGGCCATGTCGCCTCCTGAGACCACGGTGTCGCCATAGCGCCTCAGACACACTGGGCAATGCTGGGTACTGGCTAGTCGATTGGCTTCTGGAGCGAACGTTTACGTGCGGTTTATTTCGTTGATTCCAAAAATTGGGGTTCTCGCTGTTGTCGTGTTTTGTCCGATCGCCGATGGCGCACTCTGCTTTCAGCTGTAGCCTATACGGGAGAGTTCCTCAATTCCGGTTCTTGTATTTCAGGTGCGTGGGAAAGGGGTCAAGAACGGGCTAGACAGAATTTGTGCGGAAACTGGATCCGTGTGGTGAGTTTATCTACACCAGACACAACCTCTCGAATTAACGTTGAGTACAGTATCGTAAACGCCACAACCCTTTAGCTGAAGCAGATGCATCGCCCCAGATGTTGTGCGTCCTTACACCATCCAATCTGTTTGCCGCAGCCCTAAAATGCTTCGTAACAAATGCCACAGTCGTTCCGCGAAGCAAAAGCAATGTAGCTCACGCTAGTATTTAGAATCAGCCAATAGGATCCCGAACCAGATGAAGCACGCTGCATTTTAGCCGTACACCCATTCGGGAAAGTTCCCAATTTCGGGCTCGTATTGCAGATGGATGTGAAAAGGAAAAGAATGGACTGCAAAGAGTTTGTGTGGAAAACTACGGGCTTCTGAGTCTAATGGCGCGCCTTTGATGGTCTAGCTCGAGCCTGACTCACCCCACCTGACTAAAGAGTTCCAGCGGGACGGGAGGACGCTGTTCCCCGGGCCCACGTATTTGCACAGCAGCTGGACGCTGTATGACGGCACGAGATCTAGTTACTGCTCAGCAGCATGTCCCGCCCTCCTGTGACGCGGAGATACCGCAAAGTGCTTTTTTGACGTAGCAGATTTCCTAGATCCCAACACTAGAAAATGGTACTCCATACGCAGTTTTCCTTATCAACGAGGGTACCTGCTTTACGGACCACCAGGAACCGGGAAATCTAGCCTTAGCATTTCTATTGCAGGACAATTTGACTTGGATGTTTACGTTCTTACTTTGTCCACACTAAGTGTCGCAGGCCAGATCCACCTTGTGGAAGCTCATTGGCTCAGGAATAAATCATCACTTGATAGCTGCCGCGAGGGACATAAAAGCACCTCTCCTCACTATAACACATACATAATTACAATACACACACAGTTACAATACATTCTCCTCATTTTCTTCACCCATTTTCACTGTTCGTTTTAACACATGGTGGTATGAGTACTCTAATAATGTTGCGCATGTGATGCAATTCTCAATAGACTTGAAATTATCTTTATTTTTTGAGTTGTCTCACTTTCTTTCTTCAAAGCGCAGCCTAGTCTTTATATCTACGGTCTTAACTTCAGCTCTTCGGACTAGCCGACGGTCAGTCCGATATTCTCGGTTTTACCGAAAAGTCTAAAGTTTCGGTCTCATCGATCAGATAGCACCGTACTTTCTGTTGGTATGAGTACTCTATTAATGTGGCACATGTGATGCAATTCTCAATAGACTTAAAATTATCTCTATTTTGAGTTGTCTCTTATTTTTTTCTTTAAAGCGCAGCCTAGCCTTTATATCTACGGTCTTAACTTCAGCTCTTCGGACTGGCCGACGGTCAGTCCGATATTCTCGGTTTTACCGAAAAGTCTAAAGTTTCGGTTTCTCCGATCAGATATCACCGTACTTTCTAGACCTGTCAACACTTTCTGGACCTGTCAACAACACACACGTTCAGTGCGACATATAGTTTCCAAACTGAACGCCCCCTCCAAGATGCTACCTCGCACTTCGGTTGGCTGGGATGCACGCGTCAGGACGCCTATTGCGGTGCTGCCCAGGCGCTTTATAACTGGTAAAGCGATACCAAAGGAGCATAGTAGCTGTAATATGGTATAAGCCTGGCGGTCGTCAGACTGCGTCACGGTCGAAGGTAGAGACATACCAAGAAGATATACTGGTGAGGATAGATACCCATAGTCCAGTTGGAATACGCCACGCTATATAGAACCATGGCCCCAACCAGCTGACATGATGTTGCAGCTGCATTTGGTATAACAAGCCAAAGCAGGAACTGGTTCAATGGCAGGCTCTCCTGCCTCGCTGCCGAGCCCTCCGGGAGCCTCGATTGTCTCGCTCCTGACCTGTTATGAATTCCCAACTGTATGCATGATGCTGCTGATGCTAGGAATGACCCCACTGCGAGGCGAGAGAGTAATGCTGACTCGTTGAAAAGATGTAGCTGTGTGTTTCTGTTCTGTGTCAACGGCATGAAAGCAACGCAGAGGCTGTATGTCATACGGCATCGAAGGAGCGATATCTGGTGCTGTAACGGCAGTAAATAGGTACGTAGCCCAGATTGCCCAGGGAGGGAACTGCAAAATGCGCAATACTCGAGCGAGCTGATCACAAAACCAGTTAGCTGGTGGACATCTTGTTTGGGAGGTCTTACGTTGGTGCCAACGAGAAGTTGCAGGTTGCAAAGCGCAACGACGCCCAGCCAGTATATTTGGCTCTTGGAGTGATGCGCCTTTACGGCTGCGACAACACCAGATACCGATAGTCCTACTTGAAGAAAGCCGAATACAGCCCCTACTCTTCTTATCCAGACATAGCTGTATACCAAAACGTCATTCGCCCTTGTCCTTTCGCGCAGCTGGATGTCGAAGTACATCAGCACGATGCTAAGTACGATCGTGCCCGAGAAGCAGACGAGGAAGCAGATGAGAGAGATGAGAGCCATTTCAAGGACAGAGGGACAGTGGTGCTGCACCAGCGTGGAAAGGCACCCACCTTATATACCGCCCCCCAATATGCCGCTGCTTCTCATGCGTGAGCGGCGTGAGCGGCGTGAGCGCTTATACAGGGGTTTAGTGTCACACCTCAGCAAGAGTGCCGCATGTATGAGGTTCATTGAGGCCTTGGTGCATGAATGATGTTGAAGCTAAGGCGGCTTGTTGTTCAAGTCTGGGCTGATTCGTTTTACCGCTTCGGATGCTGTTGCGCCAGCTCCCTGTGCAGCGATTCATTGCGGTGCCACTTGATGGTTACATAGGCAGGGTGAGCCTTGTCTCCATATAACAAGTATGTCAAAGATGACATGGTCAAGGGTTGCGTTGGTCGGGGGCGCTGAACTGTGTGCTGAGAGGTGAGCTGTTGCCTCATGTGTGTAAGCCTACGATGAGCCCGTATAGACAGTGGCCGTGAATCCTTATCTACACAGGGATACTGCGCATTTACCTAAAAGACTCCTGAGCATTTCAGGGGCCGTAAGTCATGCAGCCCAAGCGGCTGAGCCTCTCGCTCATGTTCGGCGACTACAACTCCCACTACATGCTCTGCGTTTCGAAGACGTTATATCTCACGGCCTTAGCATAAGAGGGCAGTTAGTACGTTCTGAATGGCCTCCGAGAGCAATACTATATGTTGGATCATGCAGATGGACAGCTCTAGGAGACAATAGCCCACCGAGACGAACAATTATCTTTGATTATTACCAGCCCTGCTCCAGGTACTGCACCTCGTATACTGGCAACGAACCTGGACATGTGCGCTTACCCGAATCCAATCCTAGCCAGCTTCGCTCCCGCGGCATGACATCTCTTAAGTAGACGTTTTTCTTTCACAAACAAAACCTTCCACTTATCTTTTCACACCTCCCACAAAGACCAAATTTATTCAACATCACCTGCTGTTAACATGCCCTTTAAATTTAGTATCCTATGCGACCTCCTCAACGAACTGGACCAAAACCGTGCCAGAAAATCATCAAGAACGCGTAATACCCTGAGTCCCAGCCCCGAAATAGTTGTTTCCTGGTTCAACAAGCATGATGAAATCATTCCGCGAGAAGGACAAGGAGCCGTTGCCTTCTTATCATGTCTATTTCCAGAGCGGAGAGCAGACCGTGTCTTCGATCTGCGGGAAAATCGCCTCGAATCAATCATCAAGCAAGCCCAAGGGCTCGGTGAGACACGTTTAAAGCAATTACAAGGTTGGAGGACTAGAGATGGTGCCGACTTTGCGTCTTGCGTCGAGCGCTTGATGTCTGGAACGGATGCAGAAGGCAGACACGGTTCAAGCGTGACTCTAGAAGAGCTTGACGAAACTCTAGACCGGGTTGCAGCCATGTCACCCTTCTCGTCCACCGAGCTGAGGCAGAGGGTGGAAGCAAAATACGAAGAGCCGATTCGGGCTTATGACGTGTTGGCGAGAATATTTCGAAGATTATACAGCTCTGAAGCGAAGTGGATGGTCCGTATGATCCTGAAGTCCTATAGCCCAGTGCAGATCCCGGAAACACTGGCGATGCAAAAGTTCCATTTCCTTTTACCTAATGTCCTGGGCTTCCAAAATTCTTTCGAGGCTGCCGTAAGGATGTTGTCTGGAACCTCGATACGGCGGATGCCCGTCCAGCCAACGATAACTGTCGAACTCTCGCTCAGAGACAAAGCCGCACCTTGGTTAAAGCCTCAAATTGGAGTTATGATTACACGAACAGCGCACGACAAGGCCAGAAGCATCAAGCATTGCTGTCAACTAGCAAAGGGTAGACGCATAAGTGCTGAGCGAAAGTACGATGGCGAGTACTGTCAAGTGCACATTGACCTGACTAAGGGAAGTAATTGCATCAAAATCTTCTCCAAAAGCGGAAGAGACTCGACAGAAGATCGGACAGGCCTGCATGGCGTGCTGCGAGATTGCCTTAGGCTCGACTCGGCAGATTGCAAGATCAAGAAGCAATGCATCCTGGAGGGAGAGCTACTGGTCTGGAACAATCACAGTGAGCGGATTGAACCCTTCCATAAGATCCGCAAACATGTGCCACGATCCGGTCGATTCCTCGGAACTCGGGAAGACTCACCCACCAATATTAATGAGCATCTTATGATCATGTTTTATGATCTGCTCGTACACGATGACACCTTCTATATAATATATACTCACGATGCGCGCCGGCAGCGACTTTGCTCACTAGTCCACTGTATTCCCGGCCGAGCGGCCATCGGCAGCCGTGAGAACATCGATTTCTCCTCTCGCCATGCCCCCGAACAGCTTCGCGAGGCATTCTCTCGAGCCATTATACAGCGATGGGAAGGCCTGGTGCTGAAGGGACGAGATGAACCTTACTACTCATTCTCTGGAAATAATAGATTTATCAAGTTGAAGAAAGACTACATCCAAGGGCTAGGAGACACCGCTGATTTTGCTATCGTGGGTGGCCGCCGCGATCCGATAGACGAACAAGAACTTGGGATGGGGAAGTTGCGGTGGACATCATTCTATATTGGATGCCTAGAGAACAAGGACCTGGTTTGCCGTCTTGACGTCAAGCCGATATTTCGCGTCATTGACGAGGTAGGCCGGCACGGTATGGCCAAAGAGGATATTCTTTTTCTCAACAGACTTGGATACTTCCAAGAAACACCTTTTTCTCTCTACACCCCCGAGCTCGACGTTAGGTTAGAACGAGGGAAGCTGCCTTGGCCAACCGACTTGTTTAAGCGACCCTTCGTCGCGGATGTAATGGGCGCTGGCTTTGACCAACCGGCCAATACCAGGTATTATACTCTGCGATTTCCTCGGGTGCGGAAGATCCATCGGGACCGTACGTTCAAGGATACGGTTAGCTTTGGCGAGCTGCAAGAATTAGCAAGGAAGAGCATGGAAATGCCGCAGGAGATCGAGAGCGAAAACAGAAATTGGCTCGAGAAGCTCAAACAAACATACTCTAATCAAGACTACCTGATAAATTCCATGAATCGCACAATCAGCTCTAGTGGGGGCCTAGAGAAATGGGAGAGTGAAGAGCAGGACAACGGGAAGGTAAAAGAGGATCGTTCACATCTGGATGGTAGTTCCTTTCAGCCATTGAAACGAAAGCTCCTCTCAGAGGATTATCAACCAGCCGTCAAACGAGCTAAGGTATCGCTTATTACTTCGACAGACGCTGAGGGCATGCAGCAATCCCCTGCTACGTTGATGTGTACAAGCCTTTCTTCTTTCCATGAAGACTCATCGGCCACACTGTCCGCCAACTCTTCAATGACTGAGCCCGCAGCAGAAGCGTTCGCAAGAAGTCATGACCGACAGCGAGGGTGTATAGCAACTTCATTTACTCACCAGGAAGTAACGAGTGAGGCGGAGCACCAAATGGTCAGTTGCTTACGCCTTGCAACAAATAGGTAGCTAATGCGTAAACTAGGCCGGAAAATGTTCTCGTTGTACCTGCGAGGAGTATGTAGTCGATGAGATTCGTTTTGCCACTACAACATTCTATGAGAAGGTTCCGGAACTCAAGTGCACTTGCAGTCATCGAATTCATGACCATAGTATCATCACCTAAGTAGGAGGGGTAATAGCTCTTGGGAGGATAGAGGAGGGAAGGAGGAGTGTGAGCGAACACTTCTGGAGTGTTCCCTATGATATCATGTCGATCTCGACGTACTCCGTCGAAGTTTGGAGACTCACTCATTGCAATATATATACTCATTAGATATCTCTCATTCACAATCAGCCCAGTCTCTCATTTCCTATCCATGGCTACCCTCTGTTCCCGCTGATAAGGAGGGAGATAGATGAGTGAGAGGTGGTGTGTATTAGATAATGTTCAAATTAATGGCTAGCTCAGAACATAGCATCGTAATAGATATGCTGTAAGGGGCCGTGCAAAGGTTGCCGATGCCTGACTACAACCCTATCCAGTGAACTAACATTCCTCAAGCTGTCAGGAAACATCTTCCAGAACGCCATGTCTGGTGGACTATCCAAGTTTGGCCTCCCTATAGACATCGCCTACGATTCTGAGCGCTATGTCTTCGTTCTTCAGGCCATGGAGGATACCTATCCGAAGAAAACCGCGATTCTGGAATCTTATGCGAAGGGTTTCCAATCCGTCTTTATTATGATGACAACCATCTCAGCGAGTGCGTTAGCCGTCAGCTTTTTGATCCGGAAGTTTAGGAGAGGCATTTAATAGCACCGCAGAAATGCTGGGAGGGACACCCCAAGGACGAGTAAAAGGATGGACAAGCAAGAACAGCGTCCTAGACGCGGTACTGGACTTCGCGGAAGCGTCTAGAAGATTTACATCAAGGGCTCCAGGGCGACCCCAGAACAGGGGTCGTAGGCAAGGTGATCATCACAGGCCATAACGAGGCTAAAATGTCGTGCATGTAGTAGATTACTGTAGAATAGCTGTGAAAGGATAGACCATAGTAGTGGTAGCCTGCATATCCCACGGGAGAGGTCAGGGTAAATGAAACAAGAAGAAGAAGACTGTATTACTATCGCAATCTCAGCTCTTACAGTAATCGCGATCAAATTCAGACTGAGACAGTCGCAAGGTTGGTGGGGTGGCCCACTCGCTTGTGGGCCCGCTGCGCTTGTGGTTGATGTTAGCCAAGATTTCTGATCTTGAGGTGACTTGACAGCCACCTCGGCTGCTAATATCTCAACTCTACTTTCCGTGACTATGCCATACGCTGTCCTATTACGTGCCCCCGATTGCATCACTAGAGGTGTCAGGTAGACCATACCATTAGAACCCGGATTAACATTTCCCAGACGAGATTCTCGGCACTCCCTCTGGAACTAGGCAGATCAAAGAGAAGGTTTTGTTGTTTCTTTGTTCCCGACTGCTGTGCTGCCCTCTGCTAGGACGGCGGGTGTCTGCAGGAAAAGACGTTGGCCTAGATCAGAAGGGTCAGCGTCTCCTTGCGTACACCAGTTCGGCATGTCCGTCATGTTCGCAAGTTCGATGCGCTAGCGTGATTTTTGGCGAGGTACACTAGGGACGCACAAGTACTAGCGCGGCACCTGACCCTGTCAGCGTCTCGCTTAATTAAGGTTTTCGCGCTACGCATTATGCACCCCAACCAGCGTGATCGACAACAGTGTTTGTGAAGTCAAGCTTGATGTTCTTCGGTTCCCCAATTCTGCTTGGCACAGCCCATGAACGCGGTTCCTCGTCGACATTCACTAAGACCTAGTCGTGAAAATCAGATCCGCTGATTAGCCGTCGGTGTTTCACCATGAACAAATGCTATAGGAGTGCTAGGACGAAATACTGAACTTCAGCTAGGAAATCATGGTAAAGAGGTCGATTAGAACTAGATGGGGCTCAACAACTACTAGAAAGGGCTCACTCTTACACCGCGGCCCTTAAGAGTGACTCCAGCTGATTCATCACGTCGGCCAAGGCTCGTCGGTCATTTTCTGATTGCCGTTTATATTCTTCACGCTTACTCAAGTGAATATTTCGCCTCACTCTTTCCAATCCGCAAACTCTGTCCAGCTATTGAAACGTTAGCCATATACAACCACACGCAGTTTGCGGTTTCTTACTTCGTTGGTGAGACAGTCTACTTGATCTGAGAGTCTCTTCGCAAGATCGTAGAGATGCGCCTCTCGATCATTGAGTGGCGAACTGTCATTGCAGCATCTTGCGAGGTCGCTTTGAATGGACTCCAAGCCGACTATGCTAAGAGGAGGCTTTAGGAGCATATAGCCCAGCTTTTCCTCAAGAAAGTCGATGAACTCGCGGAGCTTCCCCGTGTAATGGAGGAAATATGTGAAAACGCGAGTGCCGGTTGGTAGATCAGTCAGTTCTTTGCCATAATTCGCATAAAGAGCATGCACCTCGCAAAGTTTTCTCAATTCTGCCCTGCTGATCCCTAGTTCCGGTATATCATCTTGGCAGTTCTGGCATTTGCGCGTTAGTCAGGACCTTGTACGAGGAATTTGAGACTACCTGTTCCAAGAAGCGAGCATGATTTATGAGATTCTTGACATTTTTGTGAAGACGCGTGAAGTCCTGGCCTCGCAGCGCCTCCCCACCAGCCCTGATCTTACTATACCAAGGCTCTTCATCACTCACGGTTCGATCCAGCTCGCTCCTGCTGAGATGGGGAATTACGGATGTCATCTTGTGAAGTGCAGACAGCGCGTAGGTGACGCCTTCAAAGCACTTAAACCAAATCCAAGACAGTGATGTTCTCAGGTCTATTTTGAGAATAGGCTTAATTTAGAATTAGCAGAGATGCAAATCAGGTACCCACAAGGATAGAAGGCTGTTTAGTGCATACACTGCGCAGAACAGTGAACCATTTTCGGATACCACAGGTTTCGACATCCAGACCTTGACTTGACGCCCTCCTGCAAGAATAGAAACTTCAGCAAGACGTAAAGTCGCTAGCGAATGCGGCTTCACCCTTGCAAAAAGCTGCAACACCCTTCCGTACGTGGTTAAGCGCTAACCGTCAGCATTAACCAAACGATATCGTTGGTCAGTGATCAACAATGCCTGGGCCGGACCCGTGTTTGGCTGATCGGCTCCAGTTGGTGTTGCTGCCTGCGAAACACACGCGTGCACAATTAGGGTCCCGGCTGATGCTCTACATAGACATACTCTACACAACGCAAGGTGGCGCGGACACTTCCATCATCCTCTACCCCTGTCGAGTTTGTCACACCGCGTCCCAACATATAGGGTGCCGGTGGCCAATATTCTAGCCTCACTATATCTCTACCTCCCACGTCTTGATTCTTTTAGACTGCTACTCCCGCTATAATCTTCAGCACGAGACCAACAATGGCCATACTGAACTACGACAACCCCGAAGAATACTCAATGCCTCTGGAGGATTACTTTCTGTTCCCGACGAACAACACGTCATGTTATTGTCTCCACGAAAACTGGCAGTGCTTCATGTGTTCGACGACGAACTTTGTAAACCCAACAATCCTCGATGGGGCGCCAAACGACGGCATTTTCGCATACCCAACCGCGGGTCAGGTGCAGGCAGCATTAGCTTACGACAACGCATCCTGTGATTATCCTAACCAGTTACAGCCAGCTACCGACCACTGGTATCCTGTAGCTCAGCCTGCATTGGAAGCACAGGCAACAGAAACGCAGCCATGTGACTGCGGAAAAGTACAAGATCTCGAGAAGCGAATAGAAAGTCTGGAAAAGCTCCTGGCATGTCACAAAGAAGCAGAGTAGGTTGACCCTGACTACGAACCGCTTTTCTGGTTTCTGACAATGGAGTAGACATGTTACAAACTTCCGGGAATATGCAGAGCAGATCCAAGAGTGGTCAGCAGCGTTCATGAAGAAAGCAGAAGCCTTAGCTGAAGAAGTAAGAGCAGCTGCCAAGACCAGCACTGGGGTCTGAGCACTTTTGGCATTTTAATTAGCGTGAATATGTGCGGACTATTTCAAGCAACAGAGGGTGTAACGTACATCCCTTTGCAACGGAACAACCCCCGCAACGGACAAAACCATAGGTACTTAGACTTTGCAGCTGTTCTCAGCTAGATAGGCACTCCAATAATTCTAGGCTTTCTCATGCTATATACCAGGACAACTCCTGAGTCGATCTGCGTCCTTGTATACAAATATTACAGTGGCGTGGCTGTTTAACCTAATGACTACGAAGTGGATGACTTCATTGCGATAGCTGATCCTCAGCTAAGTCAGCGCTACTACCATCGGTTTTCGACTATATGGACGTCGTCGCAGATATCATACACGTCCAGGAATCTAGCATGTCGCTTAGCACCTGTACACAGCTCTTATAGCTGATGTGCGGACCGGTTTATACGTGATCGCCATGCTACTTGGTACTTGCGGAATGATTCCTCCAATCAAAATGCGCTTACGTGGGTTCAAAATTTTACAGCTAACCCAGTTAAAATGGCCAATCATGGATTGGCAGCCAATTCTAGTCACGTGTCAAATCACGCGCTTCTTATCCACGTGATTTCTCATCGCTCTACAAGACAACAAGGGCTGCAGAAGGTTGGTAAGCACATAGTAACATCGTTCCTATAAGCGAAGTCATAGTCCAGGAGTTTACACGTACGATAGTAAGCAATTTGCACAGTCATCAATCAAGTAAGGAATGAAAAGGGTTTAATATACGCCCACGCCTACGTCTACGTCTATGATCTAACATAATTACAGACAAGATAGATCTACACTGCCGTCATCACTACATTCGGGCTACAGGTGCCCTCCAGGATTTCAACATTGGATCTACCGGTATTTCGCTTGTCCATGCTAGTCCAGGTGATGGCTGAGACGCATCTGGTTCAATGTCATCTGGCTTACTTGCCTCTGGACCAGCGGTCTCGTGTTGACGACCACTATTCGCATCATCTGTTGGACCGTCTCTAGCCTGTGTAGTTACCTTCCGTGGCCGGCCACGCTTTCTTTTACTTTTGCCTTGAGCTTGAGCCGCAGCATCCCTCCTGGCACGTTCTGCGACGATATCCTCGTAAGTCATCACCCTTGCTTTCCCAAGGATTTCAGACTTCGTCGTTCTACGAGTCTTTGCCTCGTTGTTTACAGTTTTGAGGACTCTGATATAGTTCTGATCAAGTGCCTGACGAGCAAAAGATCTCTCAGCGGCGTTGGCAAGCTTTTGGACGAGTCTGTCATGTCGTACTTTGCCGTGTTTATCAGAGCCAGAACTCTGCTTAATCTGGTTCAGCAAACCTGTCAGAGCTTCTGATGACACGGGCGTTACTGGTGTTTGAATAGGTTCGCTCTGGGAAGCTTCATCTGTTCGAGGTGCCTGAACAGTCAGTGGAGCGTCTGGCTTTGTAAGGTCACGAAGAACCCTTGCAGGGTTGAATGGAAATAGTCCAGCCTTTGCCCAGCCTGCGAGGATATTCTTTTTGGTCATTGCCTTCTCTCTTGCCTGGCTATATATGGTGGTGAAGTGCTCCTTGTTAATATTCGTCAGACCTCCGCGGTACAGTCGTTCTACTTGCTCTCGATATGCTGACTTCAAGGGGCCAAAGACCGATACGTCGCATGGCTGGAGCTTATGAGAGGTATGAGAAGGAAGTCTGCATAACACAACGTTGTTCTCAAAACAAAATTCTAGAATCTCAAGGGTTTCGTGTGTTCCGAAGCCGTCACATACTAGTACCCGCGGTTTCCCGTTAGCACGAGCTTTAGTCTGGGGATCAAATACTTCTTTCATCCACTTTAAACTAAGATAAGAGTCGTTGTAGCCTGTTTCGGAGAGAGCGAAGACCCATCCGGGGGTAGGGTACGTTGTCCAGTTGCTCCGGTGGGTAGAGGCAGGCCAGATTATCATTGGGCGCAGATACTCACCACTTGCTGACACGCATTCGATAGCAGTCACCATCGTACGCTTGACGCCAGCGCCTCTATAGTTCCGTCGGTCATCCTTACCTATAAGGACTTTGACAGTGCCAAGCATAGAAAGCATAATGCCTGTCTCATCCATGTTATAGAAATTCTCTGGCTCAACGTCTGGTCTACGGACTTCCGGTCCGATTACATCGAACCAATGTACCACCTTATCATATATGTTATTATCATGACGCTCCCAAGCCATCGCTCGGTTGTTCCTCGATTTGATGTCGGGGTGACGGCGGCGGAAGCCTTGAGGCCAGTTCTTGTGCGGCGGGCCGGCAGGTCGATTCGTTGCACGTCGACGGGCGATGCAAAAAGCAAGCGAGGGAATATATTTTATGCGAATAGGAGATCCGCTGGCACTCATACGTAATATGAAATCAACAAGTGCTTTCTCCTCAGAAGGGGTAAGGTATTGCTGGCCTTCGTCTTTCGCTTTTCTCGATTGTCGTCCTTTGGAGCGATAATGCACAGTAGTACGAGGGACATTACCATGTCTAGCTCGAGCAGAGACGCTCCTGCGAACATCTGGGGGTAGTTCTAACGCCAGTGCCTGACTGGCCGGGTCCATGGTTGCTGTGGTTCACAGACGCTCTGAGTTGAGCAGACACGACCAGTTGCAGGCCATCCTCATGGCTTTGTGCTAAGAATAGAACAATGGAATGTGCTAGAAGTCGGTTCACGTGATAACTCACGTGAATGATCACGTGGGTGTTCTTTACAGATGACAAAGCTCTTCTTTTTACGCTAAATTCTCACGCCAAATCATCGCAACAGCTTCTCAACGGAGAAACCTTAGTATTACCGCCATATATCGATATCGATTATTCTGAGACGCGAGACTTGAAATTTCATACCTAAAGCTACCCCGTATACCACCGACACACAGATTTAAATTAAAATGATGGCTTAGGCTAAGGTGGCAGGCTGAGGCATGAAATGTCGCCGTCAGCAGATTGATCGCTACTGGCCGCAACGCTGCGTATTTTTCCATCTAGGTGTTAGTAGTACATGATTATAAGCATAGAAAACATTTAAGAACTTCATTAACGTACATCCTGTCGCAGCGGAACAACTGGCGCAACGGAACAGAATCTATAGAAATAGTCTATAACAAGTAGTGAACCTGTTATAAGGATATTATAGAGTTCTTAAATATTTTATTGACTCATCATCTATGTACTACTCATACCCAGATAGAAAATTACGCAGTGTTGCGGCCAATAACGACCGATCTCCTGACGGCGACATTTCATGCCTCAGCCGATCACCTTAGCCTAAGCGATCATTTCGAGCTGAATTTGTACGTCGGGGGTATACGGGGTAGCTTTAGGTGTGAAGTTTCAAGTCTCGCGTCTCAGGATATTCGATATCGATATGTGGCAGTGATAATAAGGTTTCTCCGTTGAGAAGCCGCTGAGATGATTTGGCGTGAGACTTTAGCGTGAGCTTTGTCATCTGTGTAATATATTCACGTGTCAAGGACTTCTATCTGGCCACGTGATGCTTGGCTTTAGCACCTTCTCTGATCTGTTTCCGTGTGTCTTGTTCTATTATTAGCACTTAACTGCACGACAGCTTCCATCTTTCTGGCGCATCGGTGATCTGTAGCAGTCATGGGTCTGCCACTCTTTGTAACGGGATGGGTTTGCACTTCGAAGCCTCGAGAACGTGCAGCCTTGAGCGCGCATGTTGGCACGAGTTCCCCGCCATGTGCATGGCGTACGGCCACTACCAGACCAAAGTTTGGGACAGTATATGATTCTGAGCTGATGACCATAGCACGCCCTTTTACTATCTAGGTCCTATAGCCTTACTGCTATCCTCCTCCGCTGCTCGGGCAGATCTTCGCCGTCAAACACAGAGCCTATCTACCTCCGGCCTCCCTCTCATCAGGCTGCCGACTTCAGCCTGTCGTCTCGCCCAACGCATTCGTCTACCGCCGGCCCATCCAAATCGATGCGCCTTCTCACGTACGACGAAGATTGCAAACTGAGCATTAAGCGCTTCGACGCTGAACAGGTGCCTCCTTATGCGATACTGTCTCACACCTGGGGAGAAGAGGACGAGGAGGTGACATTTGCGAACATTATCAACGGCGATGGTCTAAACAAGGTGGGCTACAAGAAGATCTATTTCTGCGGTGCACAGGCACGGCGCGATGGTCTGCAGTACTTCTGGGTCGATAGCTGCTGCATCGACACGACGGACAAGGGTGAGCACTCGCACGCCATCCAGTCCATGTTTCGCTGGTACCAGGCTGCAGAGAGATGCTATGTTCATCTATCGGACGTACGTGGGTCCTCGTGGGAGTCTGCGTTCAGGTCAAGTCGGTGGTTCACACGCGGGTGGACGCTTCAAGAGCTTCTTGCACCGCACATCGTCGAGTTCTTCTCTGCAGAGGGCGAAAAGCTGGGCGACAAGAGTTCGCTAAAGTTATTGATTCAAAAAACGACAGGCATTGCTCTCGATGCCCTTGCAGGAGCTCCTCTTGCCCAGTTCGAAGTCGACGAACGGCTGCGATGGGCAGCAAACAGAGTGACAAAGGTCAAAGAAGATAAGGCATACGCACTGTTAGGCCTTTGCGACGTGGATATTGCGCCTGTGTATGGGGAAGGTGAACAGGAAGCATTTAGACGGCTTCATCATGAGATTGAAAAGCTAAGAACCTGCATCCGTGATTTGCGTCCCACCGATCCTCGCAAAGACAAGAAGCGAATCGAGCAGACAAAAGGTGGACTACTTGTGGAATCCTACCGCTGGGTCCTTGACAACGATACCTTCCAGCAGTGGCAGAAAGAGTCAGGGAGCCAATTGCTGTGGGTGAAAGGCGATGCTGGAAAAGGCAAAACGATGCTGCTCTGCGGCATCATCAACGAACTACAGAAGGTGGCAAACCATACTGTTACCATCTCCTACTTCTTCTGCCAAGCAACCGATTCACGCATCAATTCTGCTACTGCTGTGCTGCGTGGCCTGTTGTACATGCTCGTGGAGCAGCAACCAGCGCTAGCATCGTATGTCCGCAAGAAGCACGATCGTGCAGGCGAAAGTTTGTTCAACGATACAAATGCCTGGGTAACCTTGACAGAGATCTTTGACGAGGTGCTACTAGAGCCTAGCTTGCGCCAGACATACCTCATCATCGATGCGCTGGATGAGTGCACCACTGATTTGCTGAAGCTACTAGACTTTGTCGCAAAGTACTCGTCGGCATCTTCTCGCGTCAAGTGGATTATTTCTAGTCGTAATTGGCCTGATATCGAAACACAACTAGACCGAGCAGGACAGAAAGTAAAGCTTAGCCTTGAGTTGAACGCGGATTCGGTTGCAGCAGCAGTCAACATCTTCATTCGCCAAAAGGTTGACCAATTAACGCGGGAGAAGCAGTACACTCAGGAGCTTCAAAATGCCGTGCTTCAGCATCTAATGTCCAACGCTAACGATACCTTTCTCTGGGTAGCTTTAGTGTGCCAGGATCTCCAAGCAACAGCGCCCCGGCACGTACGAAAGAAGCTAGCGTTGTTCCCGCCTGGGTTAGACGCTTTATACGAGCAAATGATGTGCCAGATGAGTAGGTCCGACGACGCTGAGATCTGTCGCCAGGTTCTGGCTGCGATAGCAATCTTATATCGACCTGTTGCTATCTGTGAATTAGTTCCGCTTATCGAAGCGCTTGAGGAGTTTGTTGACGACTTTGAGTCGGTGCGGGAGATTATTGGCTCCTGCAGATCATTCCTAACTCTGCGAGCAGACACAGTCTACTTTGTCCATCAGTCTGCACAGGACTTCCTCTTAAAGCAAGCGTATGATAAGATCTTTCCACGGGGTGGTAAAGATGTCCACCAGGCGATGTTTTCGAAGTCGCTAGCAATTATGTCTAGGTTATTGCATAGAGACATGTACAACCTAACCTCATCAGATGGCATAGCCGCGTTAGGTTTCCCAGTTCAGAGCGTTGAAACGCCTGATCCAGACCCATTAATAGCACTACGCTACCCATGTGTCTACTGGATTGACCATCTCTGCAAGTCAGAACCTGAATTTGGTCTAGACAATGTTAACAACCACCAAGTAAAAAAAAAGCTTATCAAGTTTTTCAAAGAGAAGTATCTCTACTGGCTAGAAGGGCTTAGTCTTTGCAAGAGTATAGAAAAAGGCGTTGTTTCAATGACAAAGTTGTGGACCATTATACAGGTTTGTATTCTATTACAAGGGTATTTAAAAGGTTTACTTATATGCTAATAATACTAGGAGCTACGTAAAGTAGGCGAACTTACCCAACTCGTCCAAGATGCACGGAGATTTATAATGTATCATAAAGGGGCTATCGAGGCGTATCACTTACAAACATATGCTTCTGCATTGTTGTTCAGTCCAACAGGGAGTCTGATAAGAAGGGTGTTTCAACACGAAGAGCCAAAGGACGTAACTATCAAGCCAGCGTTAAGCAAGAGCTGGAGTGCGTGCCTGCAGACGCTCGAGGGCCATAGCGATTGGGTTAAGTCAGTAGCCTTCTCGCCCGATTCGGCGAGGCTGGCGTCGGCGTCAGACGACAAGACCATCAAGATCTGGGATGCTCACAGCGGGGCGTGCCTGCAGACGCTCAAGGGCCATAGTAGTTGGATCACCTCAGTAGCCTTCTCGCACGACTCAGCCAGGCTAGCGTCGGCGTCGTACGATATGACTGTCAAGATCTGGGATGCTTACAGCGGGGCGTGCCTGCAGACGCTCGAGGGCCATAGCGGTGGGGTCAACTCAGTAGCCTTCTCGCACGATTCGGCGAGGCTGGCGTCGGCGTCGGACGACAAGACCATCAAGATCTGGGATGCTCACAGCGGGGCGTGCCTGCAGACGCTCAAGGGCCATAGTAGTTGGATCACCTCAGTAGCCTTCTCGCACGACTCAGCCAGGCTGGCGTCGGCGTCGGACGACAAGACCATCAAGATCTGGGATGCTCACAGCGGGGCGTGCCTGCAGACGCTCGAGGGTCATAGCGATGGGGTCGGCTCAGTAGCCTTCTCGCACGATTCAGCGAGGCTGACGTCGGCGTCGTACGACAAGACTATCAAGATCTGGGATGCTCACAGCGGGGCGTGCCTGCAGATGCTCGAGGGCCATAGCGATGGGGTCAACTCAGTAGCCTTCTCGCACGATTCAGCGAGGCTGGCGTCGGCGTCGGACGACAAGACCATCAAGATCTGGGATGCTCACAGCGGGGCGTGCCTGCAGATGCTCGAGGGCCATAGCGATTGGGTGGGCTCAGTAGCCTTCTCGCACGATTCAGCGAGGCTGGCGTCGGCGTCGAGCGACAGCACCGTCAAGATCTGGGATGTTCACAGCGGGGCGTGCCTGCAGACGCTCGAAGGACAAAGTGACTCTAACCTTCCGTCCATCCTTGCGACGCAAAGCTGTAACGAAGATGGTGACGAAAGCCTTCAGTCTTTACATTATAATTCCAGTATCAGTGTAGATACTATCTGGATTTCCATTAACTCTCAAAACATGCTGTGGCTGCCGTCAGAGTACCGACCAAGCTGTTCCACTGTGTTAGACAAATCTATAGGAGTAGGTACCGGGCATGGAAAAGTCTGGATAGGTCGCGTTGAGTAACCTGAAGTGTCCAAAAGATCTCCTTCATTCTCTCTATTCTATCTCTTATAACTTAGTATTCAGGGAGGGCCGGAGATGTACTTGCTTATATTCTTTGACTCTTCGCCACACAGAATCTTCGAGCAAGTTCGTCGTGCAATCTCAGTACTCGTGATCGTCGTCTCTTCTCGCAACTTTCTCTTTCGTTAAAGGCACAGATGCTACTTGGCCTCTGCTTGTGTAGAAGCCTCCGATAACTCTATACAGAAACAGGCACTCTAACGCAGGTTCTCGAAGCTTTAGTGTAGCTATTACGATCTTTAATTATGCTCTTAATTCTGTTCGTGGACTGTGAATCACGTGGACGCTTAACTTTGATTGATTGATTGATTGATTAGATCCTACTCGGTTTCAGCCGCGATTTCTCCGCAGCTATGCCCGGCTAGCAGACATGGCAGACAGCCGACGCGACGCGGAACATGAGAGTATCCGCGCCACCCCACTTCACTCCTGTAAACAAGACCCATCTGTCCCCAGAGGCCTACCGTTTTCCTTGCGACCACTATCTACATCCGCCCATTGGCACATCTAGATAATGATCCTTCTACATGAACTCTGTAATTCTAGGCTCGTAGAGGCGCTTTGCCTCGTGTGTTGCGACTGCAATACCTTCAGTCTCCCCCTAATGTTCAGCTATCGTTTATGCTGGCTTGCCCTCGTGCCCTCAGGGTTTAGGATATGTTCTCCGAGTTCCGATGTTCTTTCGTGTTGTGATGCCTCCCACTAGGTTCCTATGTGGCCGTGTTTTGTGGTGTGACTTGCCGTCGAACGCAGCGCCAGCAGCATGTCGTCATGACGTAGCTCCACGAGCGCAATGCTCCGCTTAGGCGTGCCTTCAAGTCTACTGAGCATGAGAGCTCTCACATGAATCTCCTCAGACCTTGTCGATTGTGTCGGAGGGTCACTACTCCTTCGACACAGGGGGTCGACAGTGGACGAGGCTGTCTGTTGGTCTGCAGTATTGTGTAGCACCGATAGTAGCATGCCGGGTGTCTGTGAAGTGATCCGTGTGAGAGGTGATGCCGTTCAGTCGAGGGCTCGTCGAAGTGGGACGTTGCAAACATTGTCGGCTGGCGATGGGCTGACCAGGAAACCCATCAGTGACTGTATTGTGTGTATTGTGACTGTGAAAGAGTTTGGGCTCCGTCGTTGCTCTCGTGTTGCTGTGTCGCGGCTAGATGGCTGTTGCTGTGTTGTATGGACGTGTCATGTTGTGTAGCTTGCTCGCAAATTTTGTCGGTCTATCCCTGCCGCGGCCGCAACGGTGGCTCTACGGGTACCAAATCAACGCAGAGGGACGCGTGATGGCCTGTAGAGGCCGTTGCGGCCACTGGCAGATGTGCTTTGATGCTTTTGTGATGGGTTTTCCAAAAACTGAGTTCTCGCTGTTTGTCGTGTTTCGCTTAACTTTGTATGACGGAGCGTTTCTAGTGAGGTCTTATGTTAGTCATTGTAGGTCAGCTGATGGAGGACTTTTTTTTTCAGGTTAGGCGTAATTAACTATCAGAACTCGCGTAAGCACACTGTCATTGGAGAATTTATCGCGCAAGTACCTAGCGTAGTGGCAAGCACGCATAAATCGGTCCGCAGGCTAACCCTAAGAGCTGCATGTAGCTCTAAAGCGATATAGTAGATTCTTGAATGTATACAAAGGCGGCGCCAGCATTCAGACAGTCGAAACCGATGGTGGTGGCTGTAAGTTAGGTATAGGTCTTAATTGCTCCGAGAGCAGTCACTCCACAGATAATCAGATTGAACGACCACAACACTGTAATTTTAGTATCGAGATACGTATATCAGCTCAGGAGATATTATAGTATACAGTATGCGAAAGGCTGGAATTATTAGAACCCCTGCATGGTTTAACATAGCTGTAAAGTCTAAGTACCCATGAATTTGTCCGCTGCGGGGGTTGTTCCGCTGCGACAGGATGTACGTTATATCCTTTAATTGGGGTTTCTACTTTTTATGTGCTGATTCTACAGGTTTTGTTCCGTTGCACCGGTTGTTCCGCTGCGAAGGGATGTACGTTAACTATTTTACAGCTTTATATCCATCTCCCCGATATGTACTCACAGGAGTTGGTGCCTAGTGCTTTGAAGCCTCGTCGGTCTCGGACGACTGTCTCTTCCTCTTTTGTGCATGCTTCCAATACAATCTGAATCCTGAACAGCGCGTCGTATGCCCTTTCTAGTATAATCATCGTGAGATGCCGATGCTTGCGATAGCTTAAAATGCTTTTCTGCAAGGAGTAGTTCTCTTCCGTAAGCTCTTCGAGTGTCTCTAAATTCTGTTGCTCTATTTGCTCTTCTCTTTGAAACTCAACTACTCGCTGCAACAAAGTATCAATGGAAAACGCGGCTGAATGTACGGAGTAGTTTCTTCGCTGCACCTCTGGCTCAGATGCGCTTGCCATTTTATGCGCTTTGCTCGATTTGACGGGGGACGTCTTTCTTCGCATCAAATGATGGAAAGTGACCTAGTTAACTAGTTAGTTAATTATTATACCATATGGGTTATTCAAGAGGCTGGAACCGGTCACTGCCTCGGCTGGCTCTAAGCCTTCAACTTCAACTCTTCGCGTGCATTCAAACGGGCCTCAGTAGCGCCTGAAGGAAAAAGTCAGCGTCCAAAAATAGGTTTCGTGCTGAACACTGGTAAGTTACCTTTTGTTCCGCCAGGTGCTAAAATTATCGCCAGCAAGGGTGGGGGGGGGGGGGGGTTCATCCCGCTTGACCAGCGTCCTATTCTGCGAGAGGCATATATATACGGCCAGCTGTATGCCATCTTTGCTTCACTTTCTGTCAGCATAATCACATCTCATATTCTCTACCCAGCCAACAATCATGCACGCTACGCTGAAAGCCCTCGTGGCCGGTCTTGCGACACTTACTGCCATCCAGGCACATCCTCATAGCCAGAGCTGCGCTCCAAGCCCGACTGCTCAGCCGGCTCTTACAGACGCGGATCAGCAGCAGCTCTTTCGAGACCTCTTTGAGGCTCCAACGGCCATCAAGCGTTTCCAGAGGCTACTTGTCAAGGACGGGAGCCTTCTTACTGGAGAGGCTTTGAAGAAACTTACTGTGTTCAACTTTAACGGCGCTCAACCCGCTAACGGCGCAAAGGGCGGAGCGACCAAGACTGCAGTAAGAACAAGCTGGCGTCTCCTAATCTCTAGTTAACCGTATTTGACGTGCGTATCTAGGATATCGACACATTCCCTATCCTTGCAAGGCTTGGTATCAGCATCACTGTCGGCTTCCTCGAGCCCTGCGGCATCAACACGCCCCACATACACCCGCGCGCGACCGAGTTCCTCACACTTATCCAAGGATCCAACCTCAGGTTCGGCTACATTCTCGAGAACGGGCTCGTCAAAGCTGGCCAGAATCCAGAGATTGCTGGTACACTCAGCACGCTCCATGGCGCCATGTTCCCGCAAGGAAGCATGCACTGGCAGTTCAACGATGCCTGTGATAAAGCGGTCTTTCTTGCCGCGTTGGACTCAGACAACCCGGGGACCATTCAGATGGCGCCAAACTTCTTCAATCTCAATGCTGGGGTGGTGAATGCTACACTCGGCTTTCCTAAGACGATCAATGGGAGGAACATTGGCGACTTCAGAGGAGTCATTCCAGAGAACTTGGCGCAGGATGTAGACAACTGCTTAGCCAAGTGCAGGCCTGCAGTGGAGGGAGCGATGCGGAGCTGAGGCAACAAGGTGGGAAGGTAGATATAGCGACATGGTTTGGTTTTATTCTTTCTGAGTTTTAGGCGCGGAGAAGAGTCTTCGCTGCACTCGATCACAAATCTCATCCTTTTGTTCACAAACCTTGTGCAGTCTACATTCACTACCTCTTCGTTCGGAACTTTTTACTGCCTGCTTTTCACGTACCCTTTTAGGCTGAACCCTGGTACGGCCAAAACCATTGAGAACAGCACGGCAGTAAATCAGCATCGGGATTTCAAAACTCATGACTAATTAATTATCAAAGTCGTATTGGCATCCTCAATGGTCTCTCATCTTCATGTTCGTCAAGGCCCCGCTGTCGTCGCACAGTTATCCTAAGGTACATACACGGCTTTATTGGCGGCTTAGAACGTGCATGAACAGATTGTGAATATGCTGCTCGGCAAGGGCGCCAACGTCAACGCGCACGGTGGATCTTACCCCAGCGCACTCCAGGCGGCTTCATTTGAAGGCCACGAGCAGGCCATACTGCTGCTGCTCGATGAGGGCAGGATGGGAGAGTACGGTAAACGTCCCGTAGAGGGCACGAGGAGTGGCGAAGCTGCTCATCGAGCAGGGTGCGCAGTGAAGTACCTGGTAATAGAACACAATGTTTTCTCGGTCGAAATGCAACGTACTACTGCCACAGCCGGAGCCGGAGCCAGAGCCGGAGCAGGAACAGGAACAGGAGCGGCTGCGGCTGCGGCTGCAGCCGGCGCCGCCACCGTCGTACGTTCTCTCGCGCGCGGTGACAACTGTCCCCCAACTGTGGAGGGAGTGGACGGTAGGTCTTACAGGTGGCCCGTCTGTGCAAGGATTAGAGGATCTGTACGGTTCTCGCTGGCGTCAGAAGCACAGCGAGCAGGTGTTCTATGGGCGGCGGAAGGTTATCATTGATGAAGTTCGGAGACGGCAGGCACAGGGCATGAGTATAGGCGCCGCAGTGGAGGAAGTAGAGCTGGTTCGGCAACGGGGTCAATTGTCGCTCTATCAGCTGTACCAGCTACTCAACAAGCAGAAAAAGTGCGCTTCGTAGTGAATGCTATAAGCCCATGCGCTCCTATATCGCCTATATTTTTGCCCCTATTTCAAGCACAACATGGTGCAAAAGTTAAAAAAGGGGGCCCTCCGGGCGTGCCAAGACTTTTGGTATACCAGAGGTTATCCCAGAGGTTGGGGGTTCTCGCTTAATAACGCGCGTGATCTCGGGAACAAATCGACCCCCATATAACTCGTAATTATTACGCCAAGCAGTGGTAAGGCGGTCATTTGCCGCTTTGCTAAGACTGTCCTAGCTTTTGGGAGCACAGTAGATTCATTGGCCCAGAGGTTTCTGCTGATGATCTAGATCCTTTGGTGCTGGCGAAGCTAAAGTTATTCGGGAAAGGCTTTTCTTAAGCGAGACAGGGCTGGTGTGGGATGAATGATTTGTTGCTTGCAAAAACCGGAAACTGGAAGTGCAAGCGACTGTAGCTGCAGATCTCATTCGGGAATCACAGGAGACAATGCCCTCTCTCGGCGCCGATGCCGTATATCCGTCGAGAATCTGTAACACGGCACAGCTGGAGTGATGGTGTGGCAGACACGAACAAGGTATGTACTATGTACATTTGACCACACACCTTCCAAGTTTATAGCTTTCTGCGGCCCTCCGGGCAGCAACGGGATTGTAGCTCTCCTGGCAATGACAACTATGAAAGCGGCATTAGCCATAGTTTTGAAAGTCTTTCTTGCCGATAATGACATCGCCATTGGTCAGGAACCATAGCCATTGTCGGTATGTTGGTTGGCCTCAGAAAACACCAGCGTGATTGCTCGCGCAGCTCATCCTGTCGCTTTTGCTGAACTAGTGTTGCTGGTACGGGATCACAGCCCACGGATTGAAGTCTTTTAGCAGACATCTGCCGCCAGTCCTCAGCGGCGTGATTTAAAGGTGCAATATGCCTGTCGTCACAGTCACCAGTGCCATCGACATCCCCTGTCCCCTCAGACGCAAGCTGCCTCTTGGGCAAGCCTGCAGTCCAGGGGCTGGTGACTAGTTACGTGGCGTAATTAATTTAATTGATACAGTCAGGTGGTAAAGCTGCCTAGGTGATGAGGTCGCTAGCAGTGTACTGTACTGTACCGCTTCTTGATGCTACTGATTGTAGGAATCGAGCGGCAGACAATCCAATCCGGTTTTTTTTTCCTCCCTCAGAGTCGTATGGCCCACCTGGCTACTTGGCACGTCCCACACATCAAGTTAATTTCATTATGCTTAAAGTGCGATTGCTGTCTCAGAGTGGTAGCTAAGCATGGAACACTTGGCATACAAATAAGCGCTACTTTTACGACGTTTACTGCGCTTGCTATTCGTACTGTACTGTACTGAATGCACCCACACATAACTTTTTTGACAGAAATAGCAATCTAGTCTCGATTTCTGACCCAGTTCATGAATAGCGCAGATGTAAGTCTTTTCTTGTAAAGCGCCGCTTTAGGTATCGCGCACACTACAGTCCCTAAATCAAAGGCAGAAAAGCTACTCTTGGGATCAGTCTCGAAGCCCTGGCTACATCTGTTTTTTTTTCTAGGCAGTTTAGCTCACCCGCTTTCATTACCGAATGCAATATGGAACAATCTCACCCTACCGTATACACATCAATGGAACTAGCGGAAAGAAAAGCAGTGATGATTGAGTTCTTCAAGTTCTTCAAGTCCTTCTCCAAATACGTCAAGGAAAACCCTTTTCAAAGATCTAACGCGCCTTCACCGAGGTGGTGAGCCCGAGCAATCTAGAAGCCTGCTCCATTTAACGAATACACGTTAGCCTAGAGCTGTGAATCAAACTTTATATTTTTCTAGATCGCATCCTTCTAGCCATCCAATGTATCTGCATCTCCTTTCCAGTGTCCAGATAACTAGTAACTTACAACCACTTACACAATTAGCTTCCAGTTTCTCGCACACTGCGAAAGTTTTGCTCCTGTGGTCCACGAATAGAAGCAAGCGATAAAATTAAAAAAGACTCTGCCAAGCACTCCGGGGGAACGCGGTGCAAAATGTTTTGCAGCGTGCAGGAACTAGATGCCAGCGAGGGGTGTGGCACTAAGCATCGCGCTGGTGGATCCGGCTAAAGTTCACGCTGGCTAGGGTAAGTTAGTGACTATGTCTTCCTTGTTCCGAATTTAATCCTTTGACAGGCTTTAGTCGGTCCCGTCGCGGCTTGACGCAGCGTGCCCTGACACCCTCACTCAGCGTGATCTGTAGTGTGCTTAAGTCTAAGCATTACGAAACGCCTCCCTACAGCGAGACCCAAGAATACCATCATTGCTCATTTTTTCGAAGCCTAGGCTCTTTCCAAAGGCAACGTGTCCCTGAGAGCAACCAGGGTCTTCACCCGCGCCTGAAGAGATGGCTTCAAAACTAGCTAGAGTTGTCAATTCCACGGCCGGCCCTATCCCGCGACGGAAGGGATATTGATGCGTCTGGGAAGGCCACCGCCGTTGATTCGGATCAGGTTTGTAGAACTTAAATTAGACGCACATCTTCCCAAATGATATACTCTCAGCTCGAGCTTCCAAGATACATACATATGTCCTATACATAATTTTCTTAAAAGAGTTGCATCTTAGTTGCTCCTTGCTGGTCTGAAAGAGTTATGAGACTCGCTGCAATTCCTGGCCCTCCCGGCCACCCTTTCATCGGCAACGTACTGGATATCGACGCCCAAATCCCGATGCAGTCGTTGTGTAACTTGACTGCTACGTACGGTCAGTTATCTCCTATTATCACTGTACCTTGCCATTTGTCATACAGATCAAATCAGACATCCCAACTGATAATGACTGACTGGCCCAGGACCAATATGGAAACTGCTCTTGGGTGGCGAAGAGCGCCTCGTGATCGGCTCGCAAGCTTTGATGGATGAGATATGCAACGAAGAACGCTTTTCAAAGATCACCGCAGCCGCTCTCAAACAAGCTCGTAACGGCGTGCACGACGGCCTCGGCACTGCCTATGGTCCGCAAGAGAAGAACTGGGGTATTGCACATCGCATCCTTGTCCCACAGCTTGGCCCGCTGGCCATCCACAGCATGTTCAACGAGATGCACGACATCGCTTCCCAGCTTGTCATGAAGTGGGCAAGGCATGGACCCGACCATATCATCCAAGTGACCGACGATTTTACACGGCTGACGCTCGATACTATAGCGCTATGTGCGATGGACTATCGCTTCAACTCGTACTACAGTGAGAGCATGCATCCTTTCGTGGAGGCGATGGCCAACTTCCTCAAAGTTTGCGGAGATCGAGCAAGAAGAGACTCAATTACGCAAATACTCTATTTTTCTGAAAATAAGAAATATTGGGAGAACATCGAGGTGATGCGGAAGACCAGCCTAGATGTCATCAGGGCAAGGAAAGAAAACCCCACTGATAGAAAGGATCTGCTAAATGGCATGCTGAATGGGGTCGATACGAAGACAGGTGAGAAGATGACTGTAAGCAGTACTCGTAACAAAATTGGAGCAGCCCACCGCCACTGACCATGGTAGGACGACAATACTATTGACAACATGATAACGTTTCTCATTGCTGGACACGAGACAACTTCAGGTCTTCTTTCTTTCACGTTCTACTACCTATTGAAGAATCCTTCCGCGTATGCTAAGGCGCAACAGGAGGTAGACAACGTCATTGGAAAGAACGCAATTACCGTTGATCACCTTGCGGGGCTTCGGTATCTGAATGCCGTACTTCGAGAATCCCTTCGCCTATCACCGACTGTTCCATCGATTGGGGTCGCCGCAAAAGAGGATACTGTTATTGGTGGCAAGTACTATGTGAAAGCCGGCACGCCCATCGTTGCGCTGTTGCCAATGATCCACCGCGACCCATCTGTATACGGTGATGACGCAGACGAGTTTCGGCCGACACGCATGCTTGACGACGAGTTTGACCGCCGCAATAAGGCATTCCCTAATTGCTGGAAGCCTTTCGGCAATGGCATGCGAGCTTGCATTGGGCGGCCTTTTGCATGGCAACAGACTCTTCTCGTCCTGGCCTTGCTCTTACAAACCTTCGATTTCTCCATGGAAGATCCATCGTATCAACTGCAAATCAAGCAAACGCTGACCATCAAGCCCAAAGACTTCCACATGCACGCTCGCCTGCGGGATCACATCTCGGCTGCAACACTCGAGCGAGCCCTTACCACGACCGCGGTGAATGATTTGCCATTGGCCCAAGATACGGCCCAAATGACGACGAAGTGCGCTGCGAACAGGAAGTCAATAAATATATATTACGGCTCGAATACTGGCACGTGTCAGGCGCTCGCGAATCGACTTGCCAGCAATGCAGCGAATAACGGCTTTAGAACTGGTGTAGTAGACACACTGGACTCTGTGGAAGGGAGCCTCTCGCCAGGGAACCCTGTCGTGGTCGTCACTGCATCGTACGAAGGTCAGCCAGCTGACAATGCAGCGCATTTTGTGAGGTGGATTCGCACACTCAAGAACACGGAGCTGGTGAACGTCTCGTACGCTGTGTTTGGATGCGGCCACCGCGACTGGAAAAGAACGCTCTACAAAATACCCAAGTATCTGGATGATGTGTTCGAGAAGCGCGGTGGAACGAGATTAGCGGCAATGGGCACTTCCGATGCGGCTCATGGCGACGTCTCCGCAGATTTCGAGGCGTGGGAGGATGGAGTCTTCTGGCCTGCGATGCGAGCAAAGTACAACGGTATATCTGAAGCCGATGACCAAGGGTTAGTGGAGGCCACACTTCATGTCGGCATTTCCGCCCCGCAATCGTCATCGCTACGCCACAATGTTCGTGAGGCGCGGGTCGAAGAAGTTGAACTTCTCTCAGGGTTTGGCGCCACTGCAAAAAGACACATCGAAATCAAGTTGCCACTTGATATGCATTACTCTGCTGGCGACTCCTTGGCTGTTCTGCCCTTGAATCCAAAGGAAACCATTCGCCGCGTGATGAAGTACTTCGGCATCCCGTGGGACAGCATACTTACCATCTCTTCCGTCAGCTCCACAATACTGCCGACTGATACACCCATTAGCGCAACTGAAGTCTTTGGTGCATACATCGAGCTTGCACAACCGGCCACTAAGCGCAACGTCCTTACCCTGCTAAGTGCGACATGCGATCAGGGAACGAAGAAGGAACTTGCACGTCTGGCGGACGAAGGATTCGCCGAAGAAATCCATTCACGGCGTGTATCAGTCCTCGACCTGCTTGAGCGTTTCCCTTCTATTCATGTTTCGCTCGGCGTCTTCCTCGAGATGCAGCCACCCATGCGCAGCCGGCAATACTCCATCTCGTCCTCGCCTCTCTGGAACCCCAATCATGTCACTTTGACGTACTCTGTTGTTGATCAGCCATCTTTGCGTGGTCAAGGACGATTTGTGGGAGTTGCGTCCACCTATCTCTCCAACCTGACCATTGGGGATGAACTTTGTGTCAGTGTGGAGACAAATGGTAAAGCCTTCCGTTTACCTGAGGACTCGAAGAATGTTCCACTCATCATGGTCGCGGAAGGAATTGGTATGACATTGTTTTCCGCGATCTGACGGGCAGATGCCTGTATGCAAATCGTACTGACCCTACAACAGGAATTGCTCCCTTTCGCGGCTTCATCCAGGAACGCGCAGCCCAGCTCGCCGCTGGCCGTTCTCTCGCTCCAGCGTTAATTTTCTACGGCTGCCCTGAAGGCATCCTTTATGCCGATCTTCTTGAGCGCTGGCAGCAGCTCGGTGCCGTGTCCCTTCGCCATGCATTCTCACATGCACCAGAAAAATCTCGTGGCTGCATACAGGTCCAAGACCGCATCTACCATGACAGAGCTGATGTTGTCGAGCTTCTTGAAGCTGGCGCACGGCTTTTTGTTTGTGTCCCTGAACAGGTAGGCGATGCTGTTCGACAGACATTGACCAAAATTGCCGAGGAAAGGTTGAAGGAAGTGCAAGGGAAGAGTGTGGAAGATGTGGCTGCGAAAGAGTGGCCCAAGGGTATATGGCGTTTGTGGGACAGCTGCTCAGATATGTAGGACTCTAGGCAACTGGCAAAAGCGCTCACAGCTCTACTCTATCGTGGGACAGCCAAATCATCACTGCTGAAAAGGGGAAGCGGCCTTTTCGCGGGAGGGGCAGAACCACTTGACGATAAGAGTGAGTCGACATATGCGTAAGTGAGAGGAACACAGGTTGTACTGAACTCTTGTAATCGATAAGTAGTTTACAGCCGTATAGCAATCCAAAACATGGAAACATGACAAGGTAAAACTACAGAAGCGTTTCCTCGTAACTCTCACTGGAACTGAAAGTTACTTAGTAGAAGAAACTTTCGGAGCGCCGCATTTGGATTTTCGTCCAAACCCACCAGGGGGCGGTGCTGCTGGGAGGAACAACGATGCCGTTATTATTGAACGAACAAAAGACGTTATCCATAAAGTGGAGAGCCAGGCAATAGGGGCTAGTTTGGCTATTTGCATCGATAACAGGGCTTTTGAATAATTGTGGGATGCGTTGGGAGCCCCCGTCCGCTAGAATAGCCCCTGAAGCGCTATGTCCAGTGAATTCATTCTTCACGGCAACGGTGATATGGGAAATTTGGCTAAGGGCAGCGAAAAGTGTCCTGCCGAAGAAGGCAATAGCAGTAGCGGAAGTGGACCTCATATTCACGGCCAAGGAAGGCAACCACGACTTACACGTTCATCAGGCGAATCGAGCCCCAAATGGTCTTGATCTGCGGTGTGGTAGTGAAGACGGGACGGAAGTCATTGCCATTTGTTGCCCTTTGTGGATTATTCCATGCACGTGCTGAGCATTCGCTTGGCCTCGCCAGCTTCATCGCCAGCTTCATCGCCAGCTTCCAGCCACATCCTCATGCAGCGGTGTAAAAGACGGCCTGATAACGCCCAGAGAAAGAAGAAATAAGGAGAATGTTCTGCGCTGACTTGAATGGCAAAAAAAGAGGGGGTAAATAGGAAGATGTGCATAAGATGCGCACGAGGCAATGGACGCTGATCGCGGAGTAAGGCGTTCCAACCGACAATGCGGGCAGTCATTCTCTGATCGTAGTTCAGGCTGGCTTGAGGCCGTTCTGTTCACGGACATTGTACAGAATCTCTAGGTCTATTTTGAGAATGGGAGAGTTTGGCGCAACTTCTTCTAGCACATCGATGGTGCGTACTAAAAGGGCGGTAAGGCTCTGCTTGGTGAGCGGCGTGTCGCTTGGCAGGAGGGGGTACAACTTGGATTTGTAGACCGATGCGAGGACAAGTATGTTTCCGAATTGTCTAGTTAGTATTAGCAAAAATGTGGTGTGATCATAGACATGACTTACGCATGAAGTGTGCCAAAGATGTTCGTTAGTATCAGTCTACGGGTACGTGTACATTTGTAATTGTGGTAGTCACTGTCGGCAGGGGCCCCAACACGGTCGAATGCAATAGTACTCTGGATAGCGTTTTCTATGCATTGGCAGGCAACCTTAATAATCTTTTGTTGGTCCTCAGACAATTCGACCATCTGTACATTCCTGTTGCCAGGCGCTGAGACATAGTCTCCTGTATATGCTGGTGAATTGTGCTGTGACGAATAACTGGCGCTTGCTGCGTTAGGCGGAAACTCGATAGTGTGACTCGCAATCCGTAGGTAAGGACGCAACATCATGTAAAGCCCCCCGTAGTATTTTGCGCGCAAGCGGGCGATATTTAGGTCGGTCGAAGGTGGATCTTCATCCTTCCAAGCCAATTGTGGTGGTAAGACTCGTCTCCAGCTCTCCAGGAGGTCGATATGGCTGCTTGCGTGTTCTGCAACCTCTTTGAGGTTGTTTGTATCGAAGCTCGAGCGCCCGTTCGCTCCGTACAGACATTGTGAGCGTCGTTGAGGGTTACACGAAGCCATATCTGACTCGAGTAAATCAGCATTGAGATGTCGCCTGGATGTCCTCCTCGTCGGTCTTCAATCTCTTCACCAAACTTCTCATATCCATACACGCCTTCAGGGTACATGATGTCGCTCTGATGAGCAGAGATATTGCTCGGTGGAAGTGTGCTCATCTCAGCCAAAATATCCCTGTGCAACAGTCAGCAAATGGTAAAGCAAAGAAGGTCACGGCGACTGACGATTCTAGTTGGAGACATGTCCAGTAGACGCACATCACTAGATTTAATCTGTAACGCTCCTTAGCGGTCAGCGAACCCTTCTTGTCGATGTAGTAAGTACGAATAAGCTTGGGATAGTCACTAAAATATCCGTTAATTCGATTCTTCAATGGTAGTGGAAGACCATGCTTACGCAGAACCATGGTGATTCGGCAAGCGTTGTTGATCCAACTCCAGCTCTCCAAGACTCTTGCAAACTGGCTTAGGTAAAGGGCAGCTAGTATCATGGCTTGTGCATGTGCCACAGTATTTCCTCCTTGCTGGTTTCCAAGGATGTCCGTAGAGTATGAAAAGTATGCCATCCCTGGCAAAATGTCGAATATAGGCCTTGCTTGCTCTAGCTGGTGTTGCAGTCTCTTATTTCTAGTCTTAAGCTCTGCAGCTTGAGTATTTGACTTTGAGATAGCCTTGCTTACTTTTCGAAGTACTAGGCGCATACTAGCAGATAGCTCGCCTGCCTCAGCGAGCAGCTTTTGAGCTTGGTAGAGATCTTGAGGCTTCTGAGGGGTTGAGAATAGAATATCCTGAGGAGATAGAGCTCTTAGAGGAGTGACTGGGCGAGCTATTTGTGAGGACTGAAGAACTAGAGCAGGGTTATAAGGAGAGAGACCAGCAGCTCTCCATCCAGCTCTTATCACTCTCTCTGTCAGGCCCTCCTCTCGAGCTAGATAGTAGCACTTAATAAATGTCTGCTTCTTGACTGGTGCTGCATCATCAAGAGATGCTAGAGCTTGAATCTCAGCTCTATACTTTGACTTAACGACAGAGAAACCAGAGAGATGGAGAGGTTGCAGAACGTGAGAGCAGTGAGGAGGCAGGTAGAGGAGCTCAATCTTATGCTGCTTGCAGAGCAGCATAAAGTCAAGATGAATATGGCTGCTGTGACAGTCGAGTAGCAGCAGCCGCGTGCGACCTGGCAAGGTAGCTGACCCAGGTATAAAGATCCTCTCTAGCCACTCATATCCAATAGATCTTGATGTCCAGCCATTATTTGAGGTTGTATAGAGCCAGTCAGGTACTAAGGAGGCAGGGAACCAGGTGGTTTGAAGGCTCTTTCCCTTAAAGATGACAGCGCATCTGAGTTTCTTGCCGGTTGCTGAGACTGTCTCAAGGACAGATGTCCATTCACGAGACTCTGGAGATGCAACATAAGCCTTTCTCTTTTTTGAGCTAGCGAGGACCTGTGAGTTGGTACATACGCCTAGTGCTATCCCCATCTCATCCATATTCCATATATCTTCTATCTGGATACCAAGGCGCTCGCGCAAGCGATGAAAGAGCTCAAGGAATGAGAGAATAAGCTCAGGGGTAGCAGCTTGAACTCTAGCAGCCTCAATCTTTCTGCTAATAACTGATGCAACGCGTGGATTGCGGTGGATGAAGCTAGATATCCAGTCATGTCCAAGAGGCCTGTTGTCGCCATTTATAACTAGGACTTCAGTCGCCATCTCACGCGCGCGAGCGTGGCTAGGAGGGTTGGCGCGTGAGTCCTCATCAAGGATCCATTCAACTAGAAATTCCTCTTGCTCTGGTGTTAATCTCTGCTGGTGGGTATGAGCAATCGCGTGTGGGCGAGCACCTGCTTGTCGCGTCTGTAGGGTCGTTCGAGGGATGCCGTACGCCTTCGCAGCTTGCCTTTGGCTAGTAAAAACACCAGATTCAAGATCAGCAAGTGCTCTTTGTATAGCCTCCTTACGGGCGCTCATTTTCAAATACAGTGTGTTGAGATATCTTGATTTTTTTGAGGGGTGACAATTTTGGTGGGGTGGCCGGAAAGCCAGGTGGCCGTAAAGTAGGGGGCCGAGCTTAACAGGTCAGATCCCGGAAGTGACAGCGATCTGGAGCGGGCCCCACCGCGAGTACTATCCTCCAACCACGATTGGGTTAGAGCTCAGACGTACCAGGGTCCAAATTGATGCTGCTAGATCCGGACCTACGCTGGAGGTCAAATCGGCTCCTAGTGGTCCTACGATGGTGACTAAATGGGAGCGAAGCAGATAGATGTGGTGCCATTAACAAGATAGGCTCATGGGCGGATCTGCGCCTGAGTGGTTTCCCGCGTTTAGGGCTCATTCCAGATGAGTACCACGGGGCAAACTGCATGGAGGTCTAAGAGAAACGAAGTATATATAATGTTGCTAACAGTGGGTATCTTTTAATCTTCCAAAAATGTGATATCATTGGTGTCCGCATCAGGATCTGAGTGAATTTTGGCAGCAATGTCGGCCTTACAGGACCTACCATGGGCCGCCAGTCCCCAGTAATGAATGTCGTTAACGATGCTCACCAGCTGCTGAACGCCTGCAAGGATGCAGCAGTCACCAGAGTATATCGTGGACATCTCGCAGCCAGTCCAAGTTTCGAAGGTCTTCGGTACGGTGCACCACAAGTCCCAAGTCGACCCAGTGAATGTGACGCCGTAGTGGCGCATCTGGCTCTTATGCTCCTCCGACCATTGCCCCCCGCTCATCTGAAGCGCGCAGCTCTTCAGACGATAACGATTATACAACGCCATTGCTGAGGCGACGGCGACCTGGTGGCGGGCCGTGGCGAGAGTCTCTTCGTCCTTCTTGAATTCGATAGTCAGATAAGGGCAGAACGCTCGCTTCTGCACCACAGAGACATGTTTTCGAACGCTGGGACGAAAGCCGGGTTGGAATGCCTGGAGGGAGACGTGATACGCACAGTCTGGGCGAATATCCCACTCGTATCGTTTCCTGAGCGAACCAATTAGCGGGGGAGCGAGCCATTCGTCCTGCGGCAGCTTCCGAACAAGCTGCAGCATACGGGTCGGCAGCCAGCACTGATCGCCGTCTTCCTCCGGGAGCCATGGATGCCGAGGTTCGTCAAGGAATATGTCGCGCAAGGCATATGCCGAATGTTCGGCCTCGTTGCATTCATACACCCTCATAGCTTTGTACTCCCGTTGGATCCGTTCTGTGTCGGGTTCTAGCCAGCTGTCGAGCGTGAACATCTCTTTGTATGCGTCGAGGCGGGCTTTGGGGTCGTGGGGCAGCTCCTGGATACGGAAGTGCTTGTACATGTCCTTGTTTACACCCTTGTTCTGGATCGTGATCCCATATGGCTCTAGAACTGATTCCATGAAGTCCGCATCGGCAACCTTGGCGGCTGTTTCTCTCCTAGTCCTAAGACTTGACGACTCGGAAGTGGGAGGTGTCTGCCGCCAGCGTTCGCCAGAGTTCGATGCCGACGTTGACGTTGTGCTTTTCGCCTTCCTCTTTCCCCTTGAACTCTCTGTGTCTGTGTTATATGACATGACGCTCTTCCACAGCCGCGCAGTGTGGTCTGGATCCGTTGCAGCGACGTCGGAGCGGTGGGTACGTTTTGGGGTGGCCGTAGGGTGACAAAAGCGCGATCGGGAGGGTGAGAAAGATGATTCGGAGGGTAGTCGCGGTTTCACAGCACGCTTGCAGGTAGTGGAATTATCGGCTGGGCGCATATAGCGAGGGCGAGCGCAGGTCTCCTCGAGGCATGTTGGTGATCGCTTGCTGCGGGGTCGTTGAAGCTGTCGCATATTACTAATGGCGGCTTTGTGCGAATGGCTGTGGACCTCAGCCCGCGGGCATTGCGCGCGGTTGTGAAGCCTATCCGAGGCCCTCATTATTTTCGCACTTCTGACCCGTTGTCATTGGAGCCGAAATAGATAGGTGTAGGGCAGCAGCGGCGAGGATAGGGGCATGGGATGGCACGGCTAGGCAGCCTGAGATGCAGCGTGTAGGCAGGCGTAATCGCTATCGACGAAGAATAGAGGAGAAGAAAGAAAGGACAGGGCGCGGTAGGCCTGACAGCGCACTGCCGAGATGTACGTCCGTAATCTTGCGTTTTGGCCATTACGATGTTGCCTCGTGAACGAAACACGCTAGTCTAAATTAGTAATCCGGCATTGCTATGCCGTAACAGGTTAGAGCTCGGAAGCGGGAGCAACTCGAGCAGGCCCCACCGCGGGAACTTATTCCAGATACTTGGCAACAACTACCATAATCATAGATACCATTTGTTTTAGAAAATCTTAATGCCTCTCGCAAAGTTGTGGTAGGAGCGGGTTGGCCGTCCTCCCTGCTAGCGTGATTGAGGTGTTCGTCCGCCTCAAGTGGCAAATATTTAATACGGAATTCTGCACGTGGACATCTTCGTTACTTATTTTGTAGTATAGTTGTCAGATTCAAGGACTATTTAGCTTAATCTTTGATGAATTTTGATGATGAACGTTGTTTCTTGATTCTGTGTTACCTCTTTTCTCCTTTTATCGAGAGTGTGTGTGCCAAGTGGTTACACCCGAGCTTTGTACTACAATACAGTATCGCATACCCTCGCTTGTATCTGACACACCCCCTCAGCTTGGAAACCATTTCAAGCTGGACAAGAAACACTTCCGTTGTCTCCTAGTGAATCTAGAGGTCGTGTAGAAGCATCGATCACCGTCTAGCTACGCCTGTTCGATCTCTAGCTTCTCAATTTGGCTTTGGATCTCTTCAAGGGGTGCTGCTGTTAGATCTATGCTTCCTGTACGCTCTACAAGGCCCATTTGGCTTAGAAATTGTGCCCATTTGTTGGCTGGCAGCGCCTTTGTAAAACCATCAGCTAGCATGTCAGCCGATTGGACATAGATGACCCGAATACTTCTTCTTAACACTTCCTGTCTCAGCCAATGATTGTGAATGTCTATATGCCGAAGCTTGGTTTGCAACCGTGAGACCTCTTCATTGATTAGCCGGATGGTTTGAGTGTTATCGCATTGTATCGTGATTGTGTCCTCAGGCAGTTTGATTTGCAGTTCCTTGAGTAGTCGTGATATGAATATAGCTTCTTTTGCAACTTGCGATAGCGCAAGAAGCTCAGCTTCTGTCGTCGAGGTTGTGACTGTATCTTGCTTGCTTGCTTTCCAAGCTATCAAGCCACCAAACAACTTGATTGTATATCCCTGTGAGCTCTTTCTGTCTAGTGTGTTATCGGCAAAAGAGGCGTCGCTCGCGATTTCAAGTCGACTATCTCCGCCGAGCTCGAGCGCTCGATTTCTGGTGCTCTGCAGGTAGAGGAGAACTCGATCGGCTGCATCATGATGCTCCTGTCCCGGATTCATCAAAAAGCGTGCTAGTCGTGACGTCGCAAATGCAATGTCTGGACGAGTAGTCACAGCTGCAAACATTAGAGATCCAATCTTTCGCTGGTACTTGTTGATTTCTGAAAGAGTAGCCAGGCCTTCCCGAGGCTTGAGTTCAATGGCCGCCATTGGAGTGTCGTGTCGGATATCCTTTCTGTCGACTAAACGGCTGATCTTGTCCGCGCATGCTGCTTGTGATAGCTGGATCTTGTGCTGCTCTCGGCTCCTGATGACTTCGACTCCCAGAAACCATTGAAGATCATCTCCGCCAGTTATTGAGTACTTGTCTCTAAGATGTTGGATCACTTCCTGGGCTTCAGTCTCCTTCTGCTTGCTGTATGCAAGAATGATATCGTCGACATAGAAGAATATGATAATTCCGTCTTTAATTAGGCAGCATGGCTCGTGAGGGACGCTCTGAAAGCCCAGTTTCTTGAGGGTTGATGTGAATTCCTTCTGCCAGAGGACTGGTGATATTCGGAGCCCATATAAGGCCTTGTTGACTTGCAGCACTGTCCCAGGCTTCCGATAGCCATGTGGCATTCTCATGTAGATCTCTCGGTCCATTGCTGCATGAACGAAAGCATTCGTGACGTCGTACTGTTTGAGCTCAAGATCAAAATGAGCAGCGATCGCCATCAGCATTCGAAACGACCGGCTCGCGAGAGTAGCTGCATAGGTTTCCTGAGAAGTAATATTTCTCTGTTGGTCTCCTCGGACGACTAATCGCGCCTTACAGCTCTTAAAGCGATAGTCCTTGTCGAGCTTGTAGGTGTACACCCACATGCAGTCTAAGATCTGTTGACCCTTTACTTTTACTTTCTTTGCGGGCACTTCAGACCATGATTTCATGTGCTCATGACTCTTAAGATGCTCTCTCTGGGCTTCCTTCCAGTAGTCTCTGAGTGGATGTTCTTCTACCTGCCTCTGGGTTGACGGTGGCGGTGGAAGTTGGTTGAGATGAGGCCTTAGTCCTTGTGCCAGCATTCGTTTCATTTGAGCTTTATCCACTGGCCTGCCTTCGTACGTTCCGATGTTCCCAGCCTGCGTCCCAGCCATGAATGCGGCCTTCCATGGGACGGTCTTTGATGAGGCATCTGAGTCTTGAGTATCTTCCTGATAAGCGCCTGCTAGCAGATGCGCAAGCAGCGCTACCGGCGGTGGAGTCGCTGGTGGCGTAGGATAGGTGTACCCCGTCTTCCTTCCTTGGCGGTATCCTGGGCTATCATATTCTTGGGTTGGCTCAGTATCCTGTGTTGTGTCATCTTCAAAGAACGTTTCAGTCTCTGGTTGATCGTGGGTAGGTTCTGGAAGCTCAGCGGATCTCACCCATGCAGCTATCTCGTTCAAGGTGCTGTGCATGAGATTGTCCATAATGTCTTCTGTCTTCCCGTTGAATATCGTGTCTTCGTCGAACACTACGTCTCGAGTGCTGATCACCTTGCCCATCGTTGGAATCTAGATCCTGTAGATATTGGACGACCGATATCCAACTAGGTATCCAATCCAAGCTCGCGGATCAAGACGTTGGAGTCGTGATTTGCCTCGAAGAGTGTCATCAGTCAAGGCAAAGGCCTTGCAGCCATATGCTTTTAGGTGTGCCAGGTTCGGTTTTCGAGGTGTTGTGGCGATACCGTTTCGGAGAGCTGCAAATGTGAAGAAGACTTTGTACGGTGACTTCCAATGATTCGAGTAGTTCGGCGTTCGATTGTATAGATACACCGCTGCTCGTGTAATCTCTGGCCACAGCTCCCATGGCAAGTTTGCGTCTAACCTCATCGCGCGAGATTTATCTTTGACTACACCCCCTGAGCGTTCAGCACCACCGTTTTGTGCTTGGGTATCTGGAGCTGAAGGCTCGAGTCGTATTGCTTGCGCGGTACACCATCGTGCTACCTCCGGCTTCGTAGTTGCAATCTCACCATCACATTCGATCACTTTAACAGTAATGTTGTACTGCTTCTTCAGGAACTGGACAATAATATCTAGTAACCTAATGATTGACTTCCCAAGTCGATTGTCCTTGAAGTAAAAGTCCCATAGGAAACCGGAGTATCGATCGGTGACGAGCATTTGACTCTTCTCCTTCGTTGAGCTTCCCTCCTCATAAGAATGGAAGTCAATAGCTAGTCTTTCTCCTGGCCCTTCGTGGTTTGATCGAGGTGTGCGTCGTATTTGCCGCTTAGTTTTGGCTCTTCCGCACGCGTCGCACTTGACTGTTGTAACTCCCTTAATGCGCACCCCCTCAGATTGCTGGACTAGGTGTTCGATAGCTGCCGGCCCTGGATGTCCCATGCCTTTCATGGAGTTCGTCGGGTTTTTAAGCGACGGCGGCACTGAACTTGATTGGTCAGCCATGCGGTGAAGAGCTGGGGGTCAGAGCGCTTTCGGCAGTCATCTAATGGGCGCAGCCATATTCACTCCTCTCTTTCGCTTGAACAGTTGCTGACAACGACCCTACACGTAGTGCCGCTCCTACAAGATCAAATGCACCGGAGAGAAACCGCAGTGCAAGCACTGCGCTAGCAGGCGCCGCGAGTGCGTTTATATACTGCCTCGAAAAGATAGGCTAAAGATGTGAATACAGGCTCTCGTACCGTATGTGCCGCTATACTAATAAGTCCAGTGTCACTGAGCGATGCGAACAGATGGCGGGACTTTTAAAAGGACTGGAAAACTGCGCAAGCGAAAAAGACAAGGCTAGAATTGCGCATACCCTAGACGCAGTACGCATCTTTTGTCTCGTGGTGCCGACGTTATATCAAGCCTGAACTGCTGACATGCCCATAGGTTGAAGGAGATATATCAGATGTTCGGAAGACGACACCGTCTTCGAATCCTGACACTGACAACCATGGTCCGCAAGAGAGCAGAAATTTTAACGTCAAGGTCCCTCAAGAAGTATTCCGTACGGAATCTCTAGACATGCTGGACGAGGATCTGCACAAAGGCGAATGTGCGCTTGCTACAGGCTTCGTTGGAAAGAGCTCAGAGGTCCAATGGCTACGGGCAGTTGCAGTGGCACAGGAAGAGCGAGCGGATGAAGAGACGGGAAAGATGCCCCAGCGAAGAGGATCACACGCAGTGGGTAGCGAACAGGTGAATTCTTTTAGCTTCTGGACAGATAGCGAAAGCGTCGATGTGGGCTGTTTTGTCGATCCGTACGAGCTCCCGCAACCAGAGACAGCGGAGCGCCTGCTGTCATGTTACATGGTCAAGGCTCCTTCCCCATTCTCTCGCGCCAGACATTCGAACGCCAGTTCCGAGAGCACTTCACAGGGCTGCGAAATGGTACTGTACCGCATCTCAATCCGAAATGGCAGGCAATCTTGAATTTGGTGCTTGCAATCGGTGCAAAGTACTCGCATCTCATTAAGGCCAGCTGGCGAGCCGGCGAGCGAGATCACCTCATCTACCAGGCCAGAGCACGGGCGTCTGGTCTGAATGAATCTGCCATTACAGGTCTTGCGGATGTGCCTCAGATCCAGGTTTTTGGGCTCCTTGCATTCTACTGGTTGTCTATAGGCCAGGTCAGTCGGTAAGACCTCCAAAACTGTGCTCGCCTACTCGATGGATGGACCTCTGACAGCAGCAGGGCATGGACAATTGTAGGCGTGGCCCCCCGCTCGGCCTACTCGCTCGGCCTCCATGTTCGCAACGAAGACTCATCCGCCGCCGCGACCAAGCGAGAGATGCTGGTCCGCATCTGGTGGAGCCTTTACTCGCTTGAGCGGACACTTAGCATCGTGACGGGCCGCCCCAGCATCATTCTTGATATGTGCTGCTCGGTGCCATTGCCAATTCCCGTGCCGGACGATCAGATATCAGATGAAATGGAGGCAGCGTACCGCATGAAGAAGGGGAGTGTGACTTCCAACTCACCAAGCCTAATATTTTCCATCTCTTCCAATGGCATCATGGAAGCTCCTCAGACACTGGCTGGTCTAGACACTGCAGAAGCGAACTCCGGGTCTTACTTCAGGGCTGCCGTCCAGTTATCCATCATAACCCAAAACATCCTCACGTCGCTTTACTCAGCAGGCACAATGATCTGGTCTCCGGGTGATATCCAGCAGGATATGATTAAGCTAGGCCAGCGCCTCGACCAGTGGGTTATGTCACTACCTTCTGAGTTCACCTTCGAGGCTCGCTCCAGCTCCTTGGGGTTAACATTCGTTCGCGAGCGCATGCTCCTTGGTTTCCAGCTCTGTAGCGCTAGAATGCTTCTTACTCGCCCGTGCTTTAGTGGCCGGAGGCAGTGCTTGAGGGAGGGGAACGAGGCAAGTTTCGCCAGGCTCATGTCAAACAGCTGCGTTGAGGCCGCGAAAACGATCATAGAATTCCTTCTTGACGAGCCAAACTCCCTTTCTATCTACGATAAGGGTCCATGGTGGTGCATTGTCCATCACGTGATGCAGGCCGTATCTGTGTTCCTTCTTCGTCTCTCACACGCGACGCCCTCATCCCAAGACCGCATAGTTGTCATCTATTATGTGAAGAAGGCGGTGCAGTGGCTGCGGATCATGGATGATCCTGTAGCGAAACGTGCTTACCATGTAGCTCTCGCCTCCTTTGAGAGCGTGGCAAAGCGACTTTCTCCGGATATGTCCGACCTATGGGTTGAGGATGCAATGACGTTTCCAAGACAAAGCGCGCAAGGCAATGGATCCGACGCTGGCCTGATCACGCATATGCAGGCGCAATTCGTCACGATGGGGCCGGCCTCAACTACGAACCCAGCCATGTTGAAGTTCGTACCGTATAATCCCGCGACGGTTGGCTTAACCTTCTCTCCGCACACTGGAGCTGAAGTCTTCAGCAGCTACTTCTCAACGCAAGTTGATGACCACAACAAGGACGCACGAGGCCCTCTTTGTGGAGCTGTCTAGGCGCACGAAAGGCGCAGATAGGATCCTGCAACGGCTTACCATGGGATCTGCTGCCGCATCATTAATCTTCAAATCAGCGCTGGCTTTGGCATCTTACAGTGTGTCTCTCCATCTAACATCGACAAAGGTACTCAACGGGCATGGCCAATACTAGGCACACGCTATTTCTTCGGGTATGACATCTGGGCATCTTTCGTACGATTAAAGCGGGACGGAATGGTCACATAGCCAGGTGCGCTAGTACGGCCCATGGTGGGCAATCTGCACGGCGGAGGCAATAGGGTGCGAGCAGAGAAGCAGTCTATAAAGGGCAGAGGGCATACCCGTCAAAGTCAGCAAGTGAGCAGCCAATGTGAGAGTTCTGAGGTCCAGGGTGGTCGTGACAGTGATCTAATTGGACTGGACTAGCACTGGACTGGATTTGGATGGACTTGTCGGATATCACGGTGGCTGAACATGTAACAGGCGTTGGGAATGTGTACATATATATGAGGCACTCCGCCTGCATCCAATAACAACAACACAATCACTTGCTTCAACACATCTACTCAAAATGACCGGCCTCGGGGAAGAACTAGATCGATTAGGACTGTCCCAATACCTTGAGGTTTTGGTCGCTGAAGGGTTTGATACCTGGGAGACGCTACTAGATATTAGGGAATCGGATCTGTGAGTCGCCGCGACCTTACCTACTCAGGACGAAATCACATATATTCTAGAAACTCTCTGAACGTCAAACTTGGTCATCAAAGGGTATGTACGATCTTTCTCTTCGTCTTCAAAACTCACGTCTTCACTATAAAGATCTGACAGCTTTACCACACTGATTTTGACATATCAACAGAAGCTTCAGCAGGCCATTGCAGAATCGCGAGTCCGTGCGCACAATTACCGCCCTCCAATCACTCTTAGCAAAGATATCGGTGTTCATGAGTCCCACCGAAACGACGAATTTCCCCCGGATCGCAAACGGATACAGGGGGGCACGTCTGTACATCGTACTACTGACTCAAGCATGAAACGAAAGTATAGGCGACGTCTGAAAGTCAGTATGGTCCAAGTGCATCATGTCCATACTATCCACTCTCGAAGTGTTACTAACCTTGTTCAGCCGGATGAACATGCACCGGAGCGACCTTTAACTGCCTATGTGATTTTCTCCAACCGTTAGTGGTTTCCCCACCTATACATATAGGGAGATTGACAAGAGGCAGATATAAGGAGGTCTTTAAAGAGCCATGATTTGACATTTGCAGAAACTGCAAAGGTTATTGGTGAACGATGGCAGAATTTACCCGTAGAAGCTCAAGAAACCTACCAACGCCAAGCCAACGCTGGGAAAGAGAAGTATCACGCGAAAATGACAGCGTATAAATTGTCCCCGGAGTACGATGCATATCAAAAGTATCTCAAGGACTTTAAGATGAAACACACTGTGTCACGCAAAGGTTCGTTGAAAAGCCACTTACTAGTGTTTGTGACTTAGGGTAACAGGTGCAGAAGACATAAGTTCTAAGTCGGAGACCCAGACAAGTACTTCGACACGAAGCAGTGCCCATGAGTACAGCAGCCGATCGTCAAATAGCATAAGCAGCTCAGAAGAATTGAACTCCTTTGCAATGGGTCATAATCGAGCAGATCATTCCTACCTGTCAGAATCAACATTCCCGGTAACACATTCCTTGACAGGATTGAACTCCCCTCGCATAACCGATGCTAGCTCACGTGTATCTGCGTCACCATGGTCTGCTGCTCTGCACCAAAAAAGAGCACCTTTCCTTCCATCTAGTAATGCTCTGGAGTTCTTCCAAGTTTTACTGCCACCAGTGCAAAGTCTCGAACGCGCTTCTTCCGCGCTCGATCGACTCACTCAATTCTCTTCGTCTACGCAACAGCCCATGGAATTTCGTCCTCCATCCTCATTTGCAGCACTATTAAGAGCTGGGGAGCTGGCCAGAATCGCCCACGAAGCTTTTGACAAGGCCAAGCCCCTCTGAGCTATCAATGTTCCAGTTTCGTTCGGCATCGGTATTTGACAATGTATAGAAAATCTATCGAACCAAGATAGGGATGTCAGATGGGCTGCAGTACAAGCCCCCAAAGCTCAATCGCCCTTGCCCGAAGACCTCCAGAGGGTTCTGATAAAATTCGTGTGCAATGTTAGCAGGACTGTCTCATCAGGTGAAGAAGTAGATCCCAGCATTTTAGAGGAGCAGCACGAAACAAAAAAGGTGCAACTTATAAACCTCTCCACAAAGAAGATCGCGATAATAGCTATTTAGTCAGGTTATAGCCTCAAGTTGCTTGTTGATTTTGGTGTTCAGAGCGTTGCAGATAGATCGTAAGCACGTAAGACCTGCCATTATGACCATAGCTGATGCAAGCCAGAAGCATCGGATGTAGTCTAGGTACGATTGCTGTAGCTTCTGCACACCTCTCTGGTGTCACTACTGGGATAGTAATCACGCCACAAGATTTGGAATGTGATTGGAACTCTGGAGGAAGTACAAAGGGTGCTCGTACATGAATTTGAGGTCCGACGGGAGCGTCACTGAATGAAATGCTTTGTCCGGATAGAGATCAGCCAGTCCTCCCGTGTAGATTGTGGTTTGCCAAGTGGTGGAATGCCCAGTGTTTGGTCACGATGTGGTGCGGATGCCAAATGGTACGAGTGCTAAGTGGGTTGAAAACGAAGCGGTATGACTGCTTATTGGACCGAATGCAATCAGTGCCGTACTATATATGTCACCACCCGCCACTCCTCTAAATGCGTACACTGCTGAAACAGCACGGAAATTCGTGTCTCAGAAATTCATCACAAATTCTACAGTCTTCTTCTTCTTCTTCTTCTTCTTCTTCTTCTTCTTCTTCTTCTTCTTCTTCTTCTTCTTCTTCTTCTTCTTCTTCTTCTTCTTCTTCTTCTTCTTCTTCTTCTTCTTCTTCTTCTTCTTCTTCTTCTTATTTCACTTACCCTGACCTCTCCCGTGGGATATGCAGGCTACCACTACTAAGGTCTATCCTTTATCTACAATATTGTGAATGTAAACTATTACATGCACGAAGTTTTTGCCTCGTTAGGGCCTGTGGCGGTTCCTCTGCAATCAAGGTTCCATCTACTGAAAGTATGGAAGTGTACCTAGAACGATGCCCCATATACCCCAATCCCGAGTCTTTACCCATCCTCCGTCTAAATCCAAGCAGTGGCAAATTCAGCAATCAGAGTGAGTATTAGGTGGAAGAACGCCGTCGATGCAAGCGCGTACAAAGGTGGAAAGGGTCTGCATATCTTAGGGATACAGCTGCTGTATGGTCTTACAACAAATGGATCTTCGCATGAGCACTGCAATCATTATGGCGGAGTAAAGGTACTCTAGTTTGATCTCTGAGGGCGATAAGGAGTTCGGACCGTCGATGCCCATAAGCGCTGGTAAGGGTAGAGCAGAGATCTAAGTTAATTAGTCGAAAGGAGCTAGATGACACTAATGCTAGAGGTGTACTCGGCTCGTTAAAAGGAAGGTACGTAATCTTGACGCAAAATCATATTTCTAATAATTCATTTCAGAACGTTTCGTGCCGCCGACACCCGCCTCCTGTCTCTTCAGCTCATCCTAGCTCTGCATTGGCACAATCTCACTGCCTAACAGCACCAAACCATGCCAAACCCAGAACAGCGCCGAAAACGATCGCTATCGCCGGGGGTACCTTGAACCATGCGGTCTCGGCATACGTAACTGCGGCCACTACAACCCACCACGGCTCCTCAGCAAGACTTCTACCATCGCTACTCTCCGCCGTCAAGTATCCGATCTCCCAAAGCCGATACACAGCTGTAAAAACAAGTCCAACAGCTGTAGCATTGATGCCTCTGAGCAAACTGATAACCCATGCCTTTGCCCTCAGAGCTTGCCAGATGGACTGGACACCGACTGCGAGGATGATTCCGGGGAAGAAAATGCCTAGATAGCCTAGCATTGCGCCAAAGACCGTAGGAGTACCGGAACCTGCGAGCGTCAACGCGCCTAGGTAGACTGCGAAATTGAAGTTTGGCCCAGGGAAAGCTTGAATAATAGCAAGGCCAAGGAGGAAGTCGCGAGGCGAGACCCAGCCAGGATCAACAACGTATGAACGAAGCAGAGGGATGACGACTGGTCCGCCGCCGAAAATGATGGTGCCAGCGAGGTACATGTTCGAGAAAAGATCGAAGGGGCGAGGTCTATTGGAAAGAATACCGCGGAGAACCATGATGATTATAAACGATACTATGCAAGGTTAGCACGAGCCTGGAAAGCGGGGCGTTTACATACTCAAAAAACCTACAATGAGCGAGATGCCCAGCTTGACGGAAATGTTATGAGTCTGCGTGTCTGCAACAGCAACTACCTCGGTGTTTTCTGCGCCTCCTTGTGCTGAGCCTGTATCGAAAGGACTTTGTCTAGAAGGCTCTTGCTCCGTCGAGATGCGACCTCCCGAGCCCTCTACCTGCGGCTTTCGCTGAGTGAGCCCTGACAGAGCTGCTTGCGTATGTTCCTCTAACGGGATGCTCTGTGATGCGTTGACGCCTTCAGCATCTCCTCCTTCATTTCTTGCTGCTCGCCTTCTCTTCGCTTCCCATTTGCTTCGTAGCTTGCCGATCCGCTGTTGCAGCCAGACATCCCAAATAACGGTGGCTACGCCGCCAGTCAGAATCAAAATAGGAAAGTACCAGAGCGCGTTGTAACATAGGCCCGCACAAGCGCCCATGATAACTAGGATCCTCGTGAGACGGTCTTTGATGGCTTTCTCCGCTAACTGTTGACCGTAAGCTATCCAGCCACTGACTCGTCGTGACGGAGACTTACTTGCACAGCGGCCAACGCGACGATTCCTACAGTACTCGCATTCAGCCCGCTTAGCATGGCGTAAACTGCAGGCGGTAACCGGTCAGGCATCTGTTGAACGCCTAATGATAGACCATACATTCCAATTGCGCCAGGCAAGCTCCAAAGGAGGAAGGTGAAGATGGCTCCAATAATGCCTGCACGAATCATTGCGATGCAAAATACCATCTTCGTGGAACCCGGACCTGGGAGTGCCTGACATATTCCAAAGAGCTCTTGATACTGCAGTCCTATTAACGATGCGTACCGCCAATTGATCAATACCGTCCTTTTCATTTCCCCAGCGGTCGTTGATATTGGTATCATGACATACTTACAGTCTGTTCATCAATCCACTTGCTTCCACCGCCAAATCCAACACCTTCTACAAACCTACGATGAAGAATTTGGAAGTGGACAGGTGGTCCACCAAAGGCTGTAAAGCCCAAGTCCCAGGTCCTCACGAACATCTCCGCGAGTCGCCATTCTAGCTTTTCCGTATTGGCCTGGAAGGAGTTGTTGCGCTGGGAGCGTGTATGAGCGCGCATGGAACTAATGATCGAGGAAAGAGGCATTGTCGCGGATTGCCTCTGCCTTAAGCGCAGGATGAGGCTCAAATGTAATAATGGTTGTGGAAAGTGGCAATTAGCGGAATATGCACGTGACCGAACGAATCAAATCTCAGCAGTGACACTTGCTGTGAGGCAGAATCTTCGTCCAAATCAAGTGGCCACGTGCTGCTCTCTCCGCCCTTTCCAAGGCGTAGTTGACGGTGCCAAGATATGGCGTACGCAATGAGAGTGGCTGGAGGGCGGAAACGGTACAGAATCGGCTAAGTGCAAGCGAGGGCCGCGCTACTCGCAGCAAAGAATGTTTCAGGAGCACAGGGCAGTGATCAAAAGCTGCAGTCGTGATTCTTGGCATCAATTGCATCATGCCTCGGTTCCGCTTTCATTTAAATATGCTTGTGCCCACTATTCTGAATGTCCATAATCATCATGTATCATGGCATCAACAATATATCTCGTTCGCCACGGTGAATCGGAACACAATGTCTCAAAAGACATGTCTCAGCTTGACCCGCCTTTGACCACTCTCGGTAACGCCCAAGCTTCTCAGCTAATCAGCAAATTTCCCAATCCTGAGCGGATTGCAGTAATTCTCAGCTCTCCACTTCGACGCGCCATCCAAACCTCCCTCGCAGGGTTTCCCCATGTGCTTGAGAAACGATACTTCGACCCATCCTCAGAGTTTGGTGTCGAAAATGGGATTGAGCTCACTTTAGAGCCTGACCTGCAAGAACGAAGCGCGTTGCCTTGTGACACTGGCTCAGAGCGCCATGTATTGGAGAAAGATTTCCCGAACTTGGCTCTGGAGGAATTGAGTGAGGGTTGGCAGGCTAAAGCAGGGCAATACGCAGCAGATGACGATACGGTTACACTCAGGGCGGCAAGGTCGAGGGAGAAGCTCAAGCATTTAAATGTGGCCTTACATGGCAAAGAGAGGAGAGATATTGTGGTTGTCACTCATGGCATGTTTATGAAATTTCTGTCTGGTGAAGGTGATATTGATTTGCCTAAAGCTGGATGGAAATCGTACACGATCAGTAACGACGAAGAAGATAGGGCGATACTTATCCCGGTCAACGAAACTCAAGAGTCATGATCTTCTAGCACAACAAGCGCGACAGGCACTTGCGAAGTGGTTCTTCTCAGTCTGCGGAGGCGTTCAAACATTTGCCGGCGACGTCATGTGTTGGTGCTACGTTCCATCCGCCTGTGATTCCGACACAGCGCTGTGCTGCAATATTAAGCTGTATGATGACTATTTTGGTCGCAAAGATTGACAGACAAGTCTTCCTGTACCATTATTGATCACGTGCCTGTGTTAATCATGCGTCCTCAACACTTACCGACAGTGGGTGCCGGGATTTCTGCTTACACAACTTCTGCCAGATATTTTGGGATCGCCGCCACGAGAAGGAAGGACGGCCGACCCGCCCTGGCCATAAGGTTGCCATGAACGTCGGCACTGGATGACATTGTGAAGAGATAGAAGGGTCATTAGCGATAACAGGACGGCATGCAACCTTGGATAGCGTAGTACCTTACGAAGCATAGCTACCATCAGATCTCTGCTCCACCTGACCTAGCGCTCATGAGCATCGACGATCCGAACTCCTCATCACCCTCAGAGATCAAACTAAAGCACCTTTCTCCGCCCTAATAATTGCAGTGCTTATGCGAGGAACCGTTCGTTCTATGACGGTACGACAGCTGTATCCCAAGATATGCAGACCCTGTCCATATTTGTACGCGCCTGCAACGACAGCGTTCTTCCAGTAACACCCAGCCCGCTTGCCGAAGCCTAGACTCGGATCTTAGTATTCTGTATCATGCCACTTGGTCTCTGTCCCCAGCCATGCCCGCTGTGTGAAACCCGTCACCCTGTTCTTTAGACGCCAGCCAACCCATGATATTCCCCTTCAACGAGCTAAAGCGATAGTTAGCTGCTGCTTGGCATATATATCGGCTGCGATGGGCTCGAGAAGGACGAGGACGTGGTGGGTTGGACGACGGATCAACGGCGGGTCTGCGGAGCTGGAGGGCGGCGCGACGGTTTATCTCTATGGCATGTAAGCATTCGCGTTAGCTATGATCGTGCATTACATCGCGCCTCGAAATTGCACGAGAGCTGCATCGGAAGCTGATTGCGATTTCGATGCTGGGTGTGTTCGTTGACATGAGCTATACGCCAGGGCCGTCAAACCGAGCCCCTGCTCCTAATCCGAGCCGGTTTTCGGGTGTCCTGGAGCGCTTGGCAAAAGCGCCGTACAGCCACATAGCCCACACAGCCACGCAGCCACAGATCTAGCGTCAGCAAGCAATAGATTACAGCTAAGCTGCTTTAAGCTAGGTGTGCGAGGCCTCCTTGTCTCGCACTTCTAGCAGGCGGACTTGGAATTAGCACAGAAGCACAACAACCTCTCGAGCTCAAGCACAGTGCTCGGGATAGGATGATGATACAACAAGCTGTAAGTTGACGGACTTTCGACAAGTTCTGAGGAAGAGATTGCGCTCGACGCCGTGATTGAACGGCTGATACTGGACGACTTGATACGGCAGGAGCAGTTGGATCGAAGCGTTGGGGAATGACTACAATCGGGCGCTAAAGTCACATAATTAGAAGCTGACTGAATCTGTAACTAGAAGCTAATCATAGCCGCGAATGCTGCACTGGCGCTTATGCTATTCTAGTTTTAACAATCCATCTTTGTATCTGCAGCTTTGCTATTTGCTATGGCGCAGCTGCCGAATGAATCATGGCGATGCGCTCAAAATGAGACCAATTTGCACTAGAGAATGCAAGCCACGCTGTATTTTCGATTCTTTTGTCGAACCTAAGAAGCCGCCCACGACAAACTCGAGCATGGCCTCCAGAATAGAGGAAGATAACTCGGTGTCGCAGCTGCCAGTATGTATGACGCTATTGTTGCATGCAAGACTAAGCCAATCAGAGGCATACTTTCGGTGCCAGCTTGTTTCAACCAGCTTGCCCAACAGACGGTGAATTTTCTGCTACCATCGCAAAGCTCGACGAAGCGTCGAGCACCAACGAGCTATGTCGTCAAATGCTCTACTCCAGCTGGGACTCTCTCACCCAGCTCAACACAACTCTGAAGAGTACGCAAGAAGTCCATTCCGAACTGATGAATTCCTACACAGAGCTTCAACAGACCCACCATGAAACTGCGGAGGAGTTTAATCGACTAAGAAACAGCTACTGTAACCTTTTTCGAGACTGGAAGCAAAGCTGCAGGCTCATTCAGGGATACGAGACGATAGTGGAGGACTACCTACGTGGGAGTCCCAGCTGCCAGTGCGAGAATAAATCGGCATCTAGCGCGCGATATGTAGAGCAAGAGGCAAGAGTCCAACAGCTCGAGCAAGACAAGGCAGAAATGGTGAAGACCCATCAAAGCGAACTGGTGGAGGCATCCAACCGCGTCAGTGCTGCCGAGCGCGAGTTGGGGGTGATCAGAAGCCAGCACGGGCTGGACCTTGTATCCTCTCCCTGCGGGATCATTCCCCTTTCTCTGCCACAGCCACCCTGCAAGAATTCAAAGCAAGAGGGACTCTAACCACGTCCGAATATTTATGTTGCGTTACTCAGGTCGTGTGCAGGAGGTCCTCCTCAACCTCCTGACCGCTGCTATCAGAAAAAATACAACTGTTATTGTCACCCCCGTACTTGATTTGCGGAAGCCCTCAATTTACAACGTGGAAGGACTCCTCTACCACAGCTCCACTACTAAGCGCTCATCACTCCTAATAGTTATAATATTGAAGTATGTAATCCTCTAGCCTCGCTAACTCGCCTAGAAGGCATTTTCAGCCCTGTGGCGGCAGTACGAGGATGATTCATGCAACGTCGATGATGATGATGATGATGAATTCCTACTCGGTTTCAGCCGCGTTTTCTTCGCAGCTATGCCCGGTTGGCTGGCTTGGCTGACAGCCGACGCGGCACGAACGTTAAATCCGTGCCACCCCACATCACTCCTGAAGGAGCCAGCTGTCCCCAGAGGCCTGCCGTTGTCTGGCTTCTATATACGACTATGTACATTTCGCCTCAAGAGGTGACGTGTTTGCCTGTGTTTGTGTTCCTCAAACTGTTGTTCCTGTGTGTGCCGTACTCGAAGCCTTGTATTTCCGTACCATTGTGTTAAGGTTCGTAGAGTCGCTTTGTCTCGTGTGTTGCGGCTGCAATACCTTCAGTCTCCCCCTAATGTTCAGCTGTCGTTTGTGCTGGCTTGCCCTCGTGCCCCCAGGGCCTGAAATTTGTCCTCTAACTTCTGATGTTCTTCCGTATTGACTGAAAAATGCGCAGTTGGCATCGTTATTATCATTATTATTATAAGTCTGTGGCTGGAGAGCCGTGTATTCTGTGGGTTTGATCCAGGGTGGCGAAGGGAAGCGGATAGGGATAACAGTCTCATAGTTGAGGCCTTTGACGTGCTGTTTTTCAGGAGAGGGGAATTTCTTGAGGATTTGGAGACGTGCGAAGCACATCATAGTCATGGGGCCAAGCGAAATCCCCTGGCTATCGAGCGTTATGCGTAGATGGGGATCATTGTCGTCAGATGGAGCATATGGAAGAGACATTGTGAAAAGGGGTAAGAATGGAAGAGAGACATAAGATAGCGGCAAGTCGAAGGATGGTTTCCATGATAAGAGAAGAGTGTATCGGAGGAAGACGGTGAGAAGAAGAGAAGGGACATATATGACGTGATGGATCCGTTAGACTTCGAATATTTCAATGTAACTTAGTAAGTAATGGAGAATTAGGAACAATAACAATGAACACAATCACTTGCTTCAACAATACCAATTTTGTCCGTTACGGCGGTTGTTCCGTTACGAAGGGATGCACGTTACAGATTTTTGTATTGCTGCAAAGTCTAGTTAAGTACCTACAATTTTGTCCGTTACGACGGTTGTTCCGTTACGAAGGGATGCACGTTAATTACGTTAACGTTAAAATTCAGTCTGGTCCAATCTTCCAATCCTAGTTCTTCGGGGTAACTAGGTTTTCCACCATCATAATAGCTCAATCTGCGTCCGTCTCTTCGTGGTGGGTTTCTAGTAGCTTAGCTTCAGAACAACACTTATGACCGTTACGAGGACAGTCTACATGATATGAATGCTTAAAACATCGTGTTATCACGAAGAAACATTGGTTCTCGTAACGGCCACGGGAATCTTCATTGCACCGTTTAGCGGAGCATGTTCGCAGGCTGTTGTCTAAAGTCTCAAGAAACCTCTCCGTGCAGATAAAAACGGTTTGTTCGTCTGGATTGTTGCGAAGTTTTTTAAATTTTTCGAGTTCATCTTCGGTAGCCTTCTTATCAACTCTTTGTCTGGATTCTGGTGTAAGAGTCTCCATAATTCCTTTACGTGTTGCAGGCTGATAAATCTCCTTGAAAGCACGATAGGCCTCCTTTGCATCCAGGGACCCAAGAACTTGCGCAACGAGCTTGCATTGACGCGAATTGTTAAGATGTTGACAATCGAACTTAACTACTTCTTTCCATAGGTGAGTTTCGAGAAAATGATACAAGGAAAGCTTGTTATCTTCTACTATCATGTATATTTTCCGCGAAGTTGGATTCTCCGTGAACAATTTAGCTTTCTCTTTATAATTTGAGGCTTGACCCCAACGGAAAGCTGCATGTGCAGCTTCTACCAGCTGACTGTCGTCTTCCATTGTGAAATAGCGAGTCAGAACAAAGTAAAAATAATGGAAAACGGAAAAGTTGTGGGAAGGACTACATATTGCTTTGCAGAAAGTTAGCACTTATATAGTATTTACGGTGGCCCGTTTCTAGGCTCTTATGTCGTGAACATATTTACTAAGAATAAAGTATTTAACGGGCTTACTCCTAAGATAGAAGCCCTTGTGCCAAGGTGCATACGCCGAAATTGTTCTCCAGAAGTTTAAATCCAGCGAACTATGTCTATGTACCATTTCTTAGCCGCCATCCAGTAGAGCGAAAATAGAATATATCTCTATTTTGAGACGAGCTGGTCTTTGTATGAGTACTTATAATTAGCACTCGAAACCGGTCGTCGCGTCTAGAGCATAAGATTAATAATAGCATCGTCTATATAAAATGTACGTAAGCCCGCCTTCCACATCACTACACTATGTACACCTCTTCTTGGCGCACTGTTGTCATGGTTGGCTTGCTCAAGGGCTAACAAGTATAGAAGTAGAGCACGCTCATGAGAAGTGAATACAGCTGACTCCGAAGCCAAAGGGGGAAAGCGTCTCGTTACACCGTTTGTCCCGCTGCGCAGTAGGCGACGTTAATAAATTGACGTTAAGTTAAGTTATAACTTAAATTAGGGCTGTTCACAAAGCTGCGCCCTTATGCCTTGAGGAACGAAAGGCCTCTGACCCCTCCCACCCCTCAAAACTGCAGCCACTTCGACGCCACACTTCCCGAAGGTACGTGGAACATCGCACCTTTGGACTTCCTTTTCCATCCTTTTACCTATCATGTAATCTTCTTAGATAGACCGCACTTCGTTAATAGGAACCTTTCCACAGAAAGGACAAGTTGATGTCGCACATCCGCAGCATGCATCCAAACGCACAACAAGTTAGGGGTTCCATTCATGAATGTTTGAATGCAATTGTAGGACTAGCAGCAAAAAATTTGTAGTTAATCTATCCGTTCACCTTTATGAGGCTCTCCGGCGCTCCGAAACGCTCACTATTGATGTTAGAGTGATCCCTAACGATTAATTCTTCTCGATATCTCACAGTCTCGATCATCTGCCTTACATATCCGGCAAAAAGACATAGGACGAAAGTGTTAGTGGTAGAATAATTAGCAATATTTACAGGTGGTGATAAAAGCGCTAAATACTTTGAGCTTGCCACCGCTAGTAGGGAGGATGGCCGGCCCGCACCGGCTACGCCCTTGCGCGAGAGGCGTTAGACATGCTAATGGAGTGTACTAGTGATTGGTGCGTGCGGAGAAATACCTCATACGATGATTTACGGAGGAATGGGTGAGAGAGAAGGAAAATCAGGCAGAGAGATAATGCTCCCTGCTCGGCAGTAAGTTAAGTTGTAGCGAGTGAAATTTGGAGAAGGGAGGGAATCAAGTGCTTACAATAAGCCCCCAGAGATTTTCCGCTTGGTGTAAAGGGAATGTTTACAACGGAGGTTGAAGAAAGATTAAGGGAAGCTGTGATAGCAACTACCCAAAAGGTCTCGCATAAGAATAGAAAGGCACTAGATCTTGGACCTTAGTACTAGGGCCGAAATAGAATAGGGTCGACATTTGTCTGGCGTAAAAATAGGGGGGGGTCCAGATCTGGAACCTCAGCGCATGGAGGGCAAATTGAGCCTCTATGGGTGGAGTGCGAAACAAACCTTTTCATTCGGAACTTGTTTCTGGAAACGAAGCAGTTGTGGCAATTCTAATGTAGCAAATGTAAGTTAGAGGTCTGACTTGGAAAGTAGCTGTGGCTTCACCCAGCGATGGCTTCTTGGAGGCGAAGACTCGCCATGGTAGACTAGGTATCACCGCATTAGCAATCACGCTGCGGGTGGCTAGCTCCCTTTGAGAAACTACCTGCGTGAGCTGTGCCTAGGAATGCATCGACGAAGTGGAAAACTATCAGATGGTCAGACCTCACTAAGCTAGTAATGGCGCTGGCTGGGGTGCCAAGGTAAGCGTTGGGAACCGCGCTAGAGATCACGCTGGTAGCGATGGTGCATGGGCTTCGGTGAGTGTTTCGATGAACCAAGGCAGCGCGGTTGCGCAATACTGCTGTGGCATTCATGCTACCCTGAAGCTGCGGGTCACGTATAGGAAGTGCAGTTGCCTTGGCTGCGCTAAGCGCAGCAGTACTGACGTTGGAGAGTGGTGGTTCAGCACTGTCAATCTCTACCAGCAAATAAAACCATTTACGACATGTGCTGCGCTGCACATGACCCTGCCAGCGTGATTTGTGACGCGCCAGAGAAACCAATGGGCTCTCAACGCTTGAAAGGTATAAAGTATATCTAGTTGTGATGTAGCTTTTCCCTTTTGTCTTCTGCCATCGCTATCATCTTTTCCAATGGCCGATCCATCTCCGCCAGCTCCACCTACATATCCTGGGCAGGTTCCAGCGCCGAAATGCCTATGGAGGATTAGGAATGCTAGACACCAATATGAATTTACAACAAAGGGCCAGCCTAGCGTGTGGGACTTCCGTGAGCATCTGGAGTGCGTCAAGGAAACATATTTCGGAGATAACCTTGTATTCTCATACTAGAGTCAAATCGGTCATTGTGCTGACTGCGCTAGGGCTCTGGTTTTGTTCCTGCAGGTACTGTAGATGGGCCTCAAGTCATCGACATCCAATATAGCCAGGCCTTTGGTAATATTGAGAAACTCATCTATGAGTACCGAGACTGTCTCAGCAGAATCACGCCGTTGAAAGAGGAGGATGTGCTGTTCCTTCTCTTGAGGCGATTCGCTCAATCTTCAGGTGCAACTGTCTACGCGGAGATCAGATGCCTTGGAGGCATTCAGATCTACGACTCTAGCATTTCCGAACCGATCGTAAGTTGCGTCAGCCATCATTGTTGGGCGTAACGCTGAATTTCTAATCAGCACACAGCCTCAATGCGAGATCATGTACCCCACGGATCTGGCGTATCTCGTGCAGACGTCTGCGTACAGCTACCGCAAGGCTCCCCGATGATCGAACGACCGGATGCTTCAAAGGAGGGGACCTCTTGTGCTCCCATCCCACAATCCCCATCCTATGTGGAAGTGAACAGCTCTGTTACATTGAACTTCCCGGAGATACTTCTCATGTGTCAAGACCCTACCAGTCTTTGTCAGAGCAGCCCGCCAGCATATTCAGACACTCTACAATGAGATAAAATTGCGTCCGCGCATGATTGAACTCAGGTACCAGACAGGATTAGCCATCCATATTTTGCGTGCTTCGATGTTATTACGATGGCGCCAAGCGCGATGGTAAGGCTGAGGCAATCGAGTTACCTTGGGCTCCAGAAGCCATTCGGCTGTCTGCTACTATCGGGGATCAGGCCGAAATCTGTATGGTTACGCGGAATCTTCGAATGAGTGGTATGTTTCCGTAGGTTTACACCAAAATAAAACAAGATTTTCTGCTGTCAGCGCCCGGAATGTGAAACATGGACCGTTTGTAAGTTACTAAATTTGGTTGTTGTAGAGTACCAAAGTCTAGATGTTGGGGAAGACAGAGTAATATATCTAGGACAGCTGCATCACGACGCAGACATCCGGGACGTACCATCGCTCTATCATTTTCGTTAATTCCAAACCCACCGGTGCATCATTTGGTATGAACTTCCTGGAAATCTGCTACTGCGCGGCCATCCGGTAGAAGAAACCATGTGACACTATTCAATCCATATAAGAAAGCTATCTTGTTGGGAAATTGAAGATCGCAATGTGTGAAACTGTGGGCGGCCACTGACCATCCTAAGTAGGACTCACTAGGATGAGTGGGCAATCAATAAACAACTTGACTTCCAGTGCTACCTCCCAAGGATCTCAAATAGTTTACTCTAACCGGGTAGAGTGGGTAGAGTGGTAGGTAGAGTAGTAGGTAGAGTAGTGGGTAGAGTGGTGGGTAGAGTGGTGGGTAGAGTGGTGGGTAGAGTGGTGGGTAGAGTGGTGGGTAGAGTGGTGGGTAGAGTGGTGGGTAGAGTGGTGGGTGGGGGTAGAGTGGTGGGTAGAGTGGTGGGTAGAGTGGTGGGTAGAGTGGTGGGTAGAGTGGTGGGTAGAGTGGTGGGTAGAGTGGTGGGTAGAGTGGTGGGTAGAGTGGTGGGTAGAGTGGTGGGTAGAGTGGTGGGTAGAGTGGTGGGTAGAGTGGTGGGTAGAGTGGTGGGTAGAGTGGTGGGTAGAGTGGTGGGTAGAGTGGTGGGTAGAGTGGTGGGTAGAGTGGTGGGTAGAGTGGTGGGTAGAGTGGTGGGTAGAGTGGTGGGTAGAGTGGTGGGTAGAGTGGTGGGTAGAGTGGTGGGTAGAGTGGTGGGTAGAGTGGTGGGTAGAGTGGTGGGTAGAGTGGTGGGTAGAGTGGTGGGTAGAGTGGTGGGGGGGGGTAGAGTGGTGGGTAGAGTGGTGGGTAGAGTGGTGGGTAGAGTGGTGGGTAGAGTGGTGGGTAGAGTGGTGGGTAGAGTGGTGGGTAGAGTGGTGGGTAGAGTGGTGGGTAGAGTAGTGGGTAGAGTGGTGGGTAGAGTGGTGGGTAGAGTGGTGGGTAGAGTGGTGGGTAGAGTGGTGGGTAGAGTGGTGGGTAGAGTGGTGGGTAGAGTGGTGGGTAGAGTAGTGGGTAGAGTAGTGGGTAGACGATATGGTAGGTTAGGAAGGTAGATGCTGTATATATGCTCAATTCTTCGGAATATGCCACTTTATATACATTCCAATCCTCCTCATCGAAATCAATCCATCTCATCATCCATCTCCACAGCCTCTACAATCATCGCTAGCAGCTCCTCCGAAGAGATGGGCTTCCGCGCAAACCAGTTGCCCATGCACTCTAACCTTTAGAGGTTCTCCGGCGATAATCTAAGCCTGTCCCAGCTCTGTGTACGGCGCGCCCGAGAATTGTTGTTCTGGTTCGGCGGATGAGGGCGCGATTGAGAGGATATTGATGGCCATACGGTGGAGACGAGGATAGCGCCGGCGTTGCTCTGGAACTAACCACCACTGAAGAGGAGTTATGTTTATAGCATCAAGATCGATAGTTTTATCTTCAATAAACGCCATAATCGTATCTTCATCCTCTTGCGAAGTAGGTTGAACTCTTAGACGACGTTTCAGCCGGTCTAATTCATTCTCTACTCGAGTTCGTGAGGGAGATGCGCGTATTCCTTCTGCCAGATGGAATAAGCAGCATCAATAGTCTTCTGATGCCACTCTTCAGGCCAGTTCTGAAGAAGATAATGCTTCCGCTTTTAGGGGTCGAGAAGCACCGCGGCAGCGTATACTGGACTCAACGAAGGCGTAGTATTTATCAAGGATAAACCAGCCCATCTCAATAGAATGAACCATGCGGAGGTCCTTCTGTGGGCCTGATCTATATAGCACCTATAAAGCATCAGCTTTAATCATTATCTTGATAAGATAGGATAAACCTTCTGATCCTCACAGAAGGTGAGGATAGCATCCATCAGGGTAAGGCTCTGGGATAATGAAGCCTTACTGCCTTCCACCCATAGTGTATTGAGTCGAAAGTTATCGCATTCAGGGTGTTTATCAATGAAGTCCTTAATCTCTCGCTCCTTGCGTGTCGTACACTTGGTACAGTGACCCCGCAAAAGTTTCCGTTGCGCACGCACGAGCCACCCTCACAAGCACATGTACACCAAACTTCAACACCATGGATCTCAGCCAAAACATTATATAATTATTATTTTTTGAGTCACAGGTTGCTCAGATGGTCAGTATCTAGTTTGCCATCCTTGCGCCTTTGTGCATGCAGCGATTCGTCGTCGCATACTCAAGATGAGGCTCTTAATGAGCCTGGCTGGGATGCGCCGCCAGCACTCTTTTAATGCACTACAAAAGCCATCCCACTCTTCTATAGCTTGGCTGTAATTATTATATTGTGGATATAGTTTATACATACGCTTCTTTAGGTACCACCAGAGGTGCTCAATTGGGTTAAGATCAGGTGAGTATGCTGGCCATTTGATAGTGGTGATGTAGTGCTCGCGAAGGAACTCACGCGTTGCAGCTGCTGTGTGTATGCGCGCGTTATCCTGCATAAAAAGCTGAGAACGACGCCAAGAAGGTAGAAGTCCTTTAGTCAAGGCCTTAGTGTAACTTTTGGCGGAGTACCCTTGATTTTTTGCATCAAAATCACGCTCCATTATGACCAGAGGACTTCTTCTAGCATGCCCGCGTTCATCTAACCATATTGAGCCCCATACCATTTGTGCAACCTTTTTACCGCAGCCATAGGTTTGCAGCATTATTGCCTTCCATTTCTCATCTAGTTTTCGAAAAACCCACTCCTGGTTTTGCCCTGAGCCCTTCTGAACTAGGCACTCATCTGAGAACTTGACCGTGCGCCGATGCCACGGGAATTGAGAGTACTCCTTGCAGAACTTGAGGCGCCTCAACGCACGCGAGCGATTAAGCTTAGGACGTTTTTTACAAGGTCGATTGGTGAGGCCTTGTCTTTTAAGGAATCGTGCTAATGTGTCATTGCTGGGTGGCTTCGAAGAGGTGCCATCTGGATTCACAACCACTGCCACTTCAGCTAGCTCTTTGTACTTAATTTTTGGCTGCGCGCGTGCTTTGCGATAGATAATCTTCTTTTGATGAAGGGATAGTATAGGCGGTCGACCGCTGCGAGGTTTATCTGCAGTTGTACCTGTTTGTTGATATTTTTTCCTCAGGTCGCGTATGGCGCTTTCGCTTCGGCGATACGCGTTAGCAACTTGAGCAACTGTAGAACCACCATGCAGCATCCCAATAATTTGATCCCGCTGCTGGACAGTTAAATTAGGACCTCTGCGCACATTTTGGTCTATTTCTTGTAAAATTCGGTGTTGTGGTGGCATAGTTATGATACATGAAAGTTGAGAAGGAGATGTTGTGAGGGAACGCGTCGCGCTTGTGCAACGGAAACTTTTGCGGGGTCACTGTAAGATGATACCATGAGGACCATCGTGTTGACAGGTCTAGAAAGTACGGTGATATCTGATCGGAGAAACCGAAATAATAGACTTTCGGTGAGACCGAGAATATCGGATTGACCGTCGGCCAGTCCGAAGAGCTGAAGTTGAGACCGCAGATATAAAGACTAGGTTGTGCTCTGTAGAAGAAAAAGAGACAACTCAAAATAGAGATAATTGCAAGTCTATTGAGAATTGCATCACATATGCCACGTATTATCCGAGTACTCATAACAATACCGTGGACGTCGTTATCCCGGAATAACTTGACAGTGGCATTGAAAGCTTGGCCATTTACCGGAACATATCCCCTAACGCTATTGATGTGGGGTTTAGTGAGGCCATATGGCTTGTTTTAGCGACAGCTAGACGACACTCGTTTGCCGTCTTGCCTTTGTGCGTGGCGCTTATTCGGATCTTTTTAGCGGTCGTCACGAGGACTAAACCTAATCTGTGAATTAAGAGCGCGATGTGTGCTCTTAATTCACAGATTAGGTTTAGTTCGGCTCTTGCAAGGATGAACTCTATGGTGTGGCGTATTCGCATATTGGCGGTTACCACTCCCAGTCACCTCCGTATCCGTCTTTCAACCTTCACCAGGGCAACAATTAAATGTTAAACAGCCCCGCTTTTCCAGTCCACCTGAGGACACGGAATTCAACAACAAGTCCTAAAAACGAGTGGAGAACGGAATGGGTTGCCTGTTCGATATATCGTGTACCTCATCCGCCAACAAGGCTGGGACGTCCTCCTTTCCCTCGCTTCCCCGCTTTTTTCAGGCATCTCTCGATTCTGGATGAATTTGGCGAACATTAAGAATTGAGTTTGAGATACGGCATTTCGCAGCGAGAAGACTGCGGGGCGCGATGATATCCCGATCAGATGTTTTCGTTGCGCCCCAAAACTGTAGAGAACACACGACTGACATGAGGACTATCCTTAATAACAGTAATCCGGTTGCCATCTCCGCCGAAGTGACTAATGCAACCATAGTCGACTGCGGCGCAGAATGCTGGAAACCTAGTTCCACGATGAACATCATTTGTCTGCAATGGGCTGTGGTAAGCACTGCAAAGATCCACCCACATGCAACACGCTCATTCTGGACAACCAAGCCTTTCTTAGATACCCACATAGTTGTTATCTGCTTCGCACTGGCAGTAAAATAGCAGAACCCTGCCACACGCACGCAATCTATTGGAAGGAGGTGCTAAAAATCACGTTGGCAAGCTTTGTTCGTCCATATCAAGGGCAGGCTTCTTGCTTTGCCTTACGCTGTGGAAGGGAGAAAGCAAGTCTCAGTCGTACCTTAATCTTCACTTTCTCAATCACTTTTACCGTGCTCATTCTAGTATTAAACTGTGCTTCAACTTATATTCGGCGGGCAGACTATACTTCCTGTAGTCATAATGGAAGGCAGCCGCGACACACTAACGCCAATAGGACCGAAGAACAGGTACATCTTAAGTTCCATCCCCGGCCGTTGATGTTGAGGCTAACACAAGTGGTAGTGACATTGAAGACCGAGCATTGAACCTTCTGAGCAGGACCAGCGATTTGCGGCGCATAAGAGACAACATGCCGTGGCGATTGTGGATTGTGGCAGCCATAGGATTCTGGGAAAGAGCAGCGTTCTGGGGATTGACCGCGCCATGGCGTACGTCACGTTTTTGCTCACGCTGTTTCGGGCCTAAGCGGGAACATGTTGCTGACTTCTCGTCGCTTAGAAAACTACATGGAACATCCGCTACGTCGCGATGGTGGACAAACGCCTGGAGCCCTCGGTCTTGGTCAAGCAAACGCAACACGTATGTACTGCGCCTTCTACATCTTTTACTATACTACGCCAACCGTCTTCGCTGTCATGGCAGATAGCCATCTCGGTCGATACGCAACCCTTGTCATCAGCGTTGTGCTATATTGCCTCGGTTGTATGGTCCTGACCATGGGTTCTATACCGAGCAGCCTTGAGAAGGGATGGGGTCTTCCTGCACTTGTTCTTGCTATGATCTTGATCGGTCTAGGGGGAGGGGGTTTCCGTGCCACCACCATACCTTTCATTGCCGATCAACACACGGAAACAACGCCTCGGATCAAAACGCTCAAAACTGGAGAAAAGGTCATCACAGACTATCAGCTAACCTTGCAATACATTTACAACCTCTACTACTGGTAAGCTCGAACCTATTCACTACACGTTACTAAACTGTTGAACGGTTTACTAGGATCGGTAATGTGGGCTCGCTGTCCTGGTTTGCGACTGCGTACATAGAGATGCACTTCGGCTTCACAGCAGCATACGGGCTTACGCTGGGCTTCATGGTTATAGCAACGTTGATGCTTATCATTGGCAAGCGTTGGTATGGTACGGCTGCCTCATATACTCGTACTTTGGATCGCCGTACTTATGTTTCGTAGTCAAGGTTCCTCACGGAGGTAATGCTCTCCCCGAAGCAGCCAAGATCATTACCTGCGCCTGTAGAAACGGCTTCAAAATGGCACATGCAGGCCCCGAGTACCAGCTTGAGCACCGTCACAAGACCGTTTCGTGGAGCGGCCAGCTTGTCGACGAACTAACGCGGGGTCTTCGAGCTTGTCGAGTTCTGTAAGATCACCTGGCCCCCGCCGATCATCGCGTACTAAATCATCGTCCAGCATCGCTTTCATCATGTTCTATATTTGCTTCGACCAAATGCAGAATAATTTGATCTCTCAAGCTGGCCAAATGGAGACCAACGGCACGCCCAACGACCTCCTGCCTGCAATGAACCAGGTTGGTTGCATCATCCTTGGGCCCCTTATCCAGGAAGTTCTCTACCCTTTTCTTCATCGCCGACGCATTTATCTTATGCCAATAACGCGCATTGCCATCGGGTTCGGCTTCGTCACGCTCTCCATGCTGTACGCTACCATTGTACAACAGGTAATATACAATGCCCCGCCTTGTTACAACCAGCCAGGTCATTGCGGCCCCAACCAAGTCAATGTTTGGGTCCAGGCGCCTCTCTATTTCCTAATCTCGACTGGGGAAATCTTCGCGTATGTAACTGCACTAGAGTACGCATACGACCACTCACCCAAGACTATGAAAGTCATCGTGCAGGCGGTTGGTCTGCTCGCCGGTGGTGTAGGCTCGGCTGGCGCACTGGCATTAACCCCTATTGCGCACGATCCTTATCTTGTCATCTTTTATGCTTCACTGACAGGCGGAATGGCCGCCGTGACAGCTGTCTTTTGGCTTGTGTTTCAGAAGTACAATAAGCAGCAAGCGTTTATGGAGAACGAGACACTAAGCAATGCCACAGTCAATCTAGAGAATTGTGGCTTCGACTACTCAGCGAACCGAGTGTCAGAGACAGCACCGATTATAGGGCCTATTGAAACGGGCGGCCGCATCGAAATTCCCAGTACAATTAGTTCGCACGCATCCAGCGCCACCCAGCCACGAAGTCAAGTCCCAAGCCAGGCACCTACGATACCCCGAATGAGCTCGCGGCGGAAATGATTGATGTGATCGGCTTTATTAGAACACGGCTTTCAATAGTGATAGGCTCGCCGAACCTTCCACCACATGGTACAAGGCCAGTATGTCGAGTGGCGATCTTCTTAGTAAAAGCAGTTATAGGTAACCACAAATTGTAAAGCGGTTTATGGGTGCAGCCGATCATGGTATGCAGTGACTCTTTCTGCAACGCACAAACAAGACTCGGTGATCCTTATTAGTGGGCTGTGCGCTGAGAACAAAGAGAAAGCAACATCCGGAAACCGGTTGTGGCCACAGCTGTATCATGGGACTGGAACAGAACCATGAGACTAGAACCGAATCGGTATTTATTTATGGTCGTAATTGGCGGGTGCATCAGCTATGGAAGATGAGATAGCTCCGGGGAGTAGCACGATCTTCACTTTTCGCCGTGCAACAGACACGCCTGGAACAAGAGAAACGGTTAGCAACAGAGCAAGAAATTCGAGTTATTCTAGCTTAGCACTCAGCGTTCACCAAAACAACAATTCTGGAGGCTTTTCAGGGTACAGGGCTCGCACCTTTTGATCCTAACGTTATATTCAAAAAGCTTAGTACTGCAACACGAAGAACCGGCCGGCCATCCTCAAGCAGCAGTAACCCCTCTGTACTCAGCGCTAGCGATTGGAGAAAGATTGAGCTGCTGCTGATGGTAGGATATTACCTCGCTTTCTGCGTCGCCTCTCGCCAATAAGAGCCTCTCTAAGGGCCCATGTCCTCCAACCGTCGTTCCATACGTACGTAAAGTGCACGCAACAAAACAGGTATTCTGAATGATGCGCAGAAGCACCTGCACTTCACTTTCGGTCAAGAAGTTCCCGTTCTAGAATTCACCATTCGAGGAACGAATGGCATTGCCAATATGAGGACTTCGAGGGAGTCGTTTCCAGGTTCTGTGCAGATCCGACTGAAGAGCACATGAAAGTGAAGAATCGCATTTTCAACTCAAGGGTCGCCGCTGTCTCCGATTCTGTTCCTCTTCTTCAATGCCGATCTGGTGCAACATCGCATCGACACGTACGGAGGCGCGATCGCTTTCGTTGATGACTTCACTGCGTGGGTCACAGGGCCCACGGCGCAAAGCAACAGGGAGGGGATCGAGGCCATCATCAGCGATGCGCTGGAATGGGAGCGGAGAAGCGGTGCGACTTTCGAAGCGGAAAAGACGGCCGTCATTCACTTCACACGTAAAGCATACAAGAGACTCGCAACCCTTTGTTATCAAAGGGCAGAGCGTGACGCCAAGGACCATGTCAAGATACTTGGTGTGCTCATGGACGCTAAGCTTAAGTACCACAAGCACATCGCACGAGCAGCCGCAAAGGGGCTAGAAGCAGCATTGGAGCTTAGGAAGCTGCGAGGACTCTCGCCTACAGTGGCACGTCAATTGTTCACCGCGACAGTCGCGCTGACAGTAGACTACTCGTCGAATGTGTGGATGCACGCCTTTAAAGACAAGGTTGTAGGGTCCATCAACAGAGTGCAAAGAGTAGGAGCACAAGCGATTGTTCGATGAAAAATCGTTGTTGAGCCATTGAGCTAGAGAACGTGCGATTGCCCTGAGGCCGCCGAGGTCTGCGGCAAAGAACGTTAAGAAATTTCTACATTAGGATAAGGTTCAAACGGAGCATTACGAGGTGTTACTCAAAGCAATGCACTCAATCGAAAAAAGCCAGTTACTCAACACCACGCAAGAAGCTGGTGGTTACAGTACATCATAATAATATCCTTGCAGTGTGCGTGCGTGTCTCTGGCCCAGTCGTGCGGTGGCAATAGCGTCTTCATCACTTGCTTCAATAGGATGTTAGATTAAAACTTTCGCGCGGGAGTTAAGTTTTGATTGTAAAACTGTGCTGCTACCCTGTGTGTCTCGCTTCGTAGTGGGTGACATTATCAGGTAACTTATAATTACACTCCCTCTTTATGAAATCCCTCGCATTCATTCTGATCAACGAAACGACGTAGCCGACTACCTTTTCTACCGACTTCAGCTACTTCAACCTCTCCATATCTAGATATTCATCTAGATACTCAATCAAATCACTTTGATCAAGCCTCGTCAGCTACGCCTGATCGCAGCCCTACACCAGACATTCAACAATCTGCTCAAGCATCAAGAAAGCGGAAAAGACGCGACTCAATCGACTTGAACGACTCAAACTCTGCACAGAACCGCGAGCTCATCGACAGTAGTCTACGCCAATCGCATATCCTTCCTGACGGATCAGCTAGATCACGGAAGCCTTCTCGCAAAAGCAGCAGCTTCTTTGTTAACAAATACTGGTCAACCTTTGACACAATTCCATCACACCAATCTACCTCCTGAGCCTCGACTCTACCAAGACGTGATGAAGCTTCCAGCCCCTCACAAACAAGGCTTTATTACAGCCATGCAGCGTGAGATATCTGATATCAAGCGCAAAAACACCTACAAGACAATTGCATGGGAACATTTCAATGCTCATGATAACGAGGTTCTGCCACTGCTCTGGGTGTTTAAATACAAGCTGGACAGTGAAGGATACCTGATCAAATACAAGGCTAGAATTTGCGTACGAGGCGATCTTCAAACCACAGCCGAAGAGACGTACGCTGCTACGCTAGCTATCCGCGTGTTTCGAGCCTTAATGGCCATTGCAGCCTACTTTAACATGGAAATCAGGCAATATGAAGATCTCGAAATCGAGGATAGCGAAATGCTCATCGACCCTGCGCTATTGGAGCCACAAGCCAATCTCGTCATTGCATCCTGCCTCAAGAAAGGAAATCATTCTCTGTCGCCTTTGCGTCTCCACAGTAGCTCAACAACCTCCACGTTTTCGTCGCCCGTCTCCCTTCGGGAAACGGCCGACAAGGGGGAGATCACCATGGAGGAAGCCAGCATGCCAACCATCTGTATGATGTCAGTCTCGGCCAACTCACTTGGTCCTGAACCACACAACAGGAAGACTGCCTTGGCCTCCACTGAATGGAATCAGTGGGAGCAAGCCATGCAAGAAGAGTACAACAGCTTGCTAGAAAACAAGACATGGGAAGTGGTGGATCGACCAACGAACCGCAAAGTACTCACCGGTCGGTGGGTCTTCAAGCGGAAACTTGGCTCAGATGGAGAAGTTGCTCGACACAAGGCAAGATTTGTCGTCCGAGGCTTCTCACAGATATACGGCCTTGATTTCGATGTACGCCTCTGTCGTTAAGTCAGCATCTTACCGAATAATCTTTGCACTTCAAGCTCGCTATGGCTGGAAGTGCCACCAAATGGACATCAAGACAGCATTTCTCAATGGTGACCTTGAACACGAAATCTTCGTCGAACCACCGGAAGACTATCCTGAAGCAAGCAATCACGTTCTTAAATTGTGCAAGTCCTTGTACGGACTAAAGCAGGCACCGAGACAGTGGTACTTCAAACTCAGGGCTTTCCTCGAAGAGAATGGTTGGAGAGTCTCGAACTTCGGTCCATCCGTGTTCATTCAAGATGATAGAAACCTCATCATGGAAGTCTATGTCGACGATATCAACATCTTCGGCATAAACGAGGATCGAATCATAGCCATGAAGGAACAATTGGCTTCACGTTTCAACATGACGGATCTTGGTCTTTGCGCCTATTACTTGGGGATGCATGTGCATCAAAAACCGAACGGCGACGTCCATCTACATCAAGAATCATACATCCAACAGATTCTCGAACGATATGGACTGCAGGGCATCCATCCACGAAAGACGCCCATGAGAACAAACCTGAAATTGACCAAGAATAATGGTCAACCCCAGCCTCTTGAATTTCAGCGACGATATCAATCCAAGGTTGGAGCCCTCAATTATGCAATAGTGGTCACCCGTCCAGATATTGCCGAAGCAGTGGGAGTCGTTTCCCGGTTCTGTGCAGATCCGACTGAAGAGCACATGAAAGCAGTTGATGATATCTATGCTTACCTGAAATACACGCCCAATCTTGGCCTTCATTTCAAGAGGGGCTGTCCAGACCGAGAACTGCATGCTTATGTCGATGCAGACTGGGCTGGGTGCCCAGACGCCCGAAGGTCTACAACAGGCTATGTGGTCAAACTAGCGGGAAGTCCTGTGTCGTGGTCATCTCGAAGACAAAGGACCGTGGCAATGTCGACCTGGCTGAATACGTAGCCGGATATAAGGCCACTCAGGAGATCATCTGGATCCAAAACATGATCAAGACCTTCGCATCAAAGGACTGGAAGCCACATCAACTCCGCTTCTGATTGATAACAATGCTGCACTCAAGCTGACTCGCAATCCTGAGTTACATGACCGCACAAAGCACATTGAACTGAAATGTCATTTTCTGCGAGAAATGACGCTTAGTGGGAGAATCAATACCCAAAGGGTTAGCACCAAGGACAATCTGGCTGATCTCCTCACGAAGCCGCTCCCCAGGGACGCTCATGAGAATCTGGTAAACGGACTTGGGATGGACAAGAGCTCCTGTGCTGGACTCGTCACCCGCAGTTAGTGGGAGAGTTGCATGTGACGAGGTGGCGTATATGCCTATAGGCAAATACAGTTGAAATGTGTTTCTTCAAGCGTGTTTATTACTATATGACCTTGTAGGTACTTATATACTTGTAGGCTTGGTCTGCCTGAATAGGCAGACCCGCCACAAGCTCCATTGTGGCTTGCTTGCCTATAAGGCATCCACGTCACCTTGTCACATGCTGTTTCAAAACAACTAATACGCCACGATGAGTCTGTGGCTTGTCTGCCTTCGTAGGCGGATACAGCCCACGTGTATATAAGTACTCAGAAGACTATAGGTCAATCTATACACTTGAAGAATCACATTTTCAACTCCTTGCGGCAGACCTGCCTGCGGTAGCTCTCGCGCCTCAGAGGCCTGCCCGTTAACCTGGATAGATGCGGTGCGCCCTGAGCAGAAACCCTCTATCCACCGCAGCAGCTTCTGTGGTATGCCTCGCGCTTTCATCCTCTGCAGCAGTCGTTCTTTGCAGACTCCATTGTACGCTCCCTAGTTGTAGTATGTATTATCAAGGTGGGATCTAAGATTAAGTAGCGGCGCTAGTTAGTCATGTGCATCGGTCACATGACCACTGCCCTCATCGCCCATCTTGACACAGTAGCAATGTCCATGTCTCCTTTCGTGCATCAGTTCGGGTTTCCCGTGTTGCGCCCAGTCGTTTCGATGCTGCCGTTGTTGTTTTCCAGTCGCTCAATGTGCCAGCGTGATTTTTGGCGCGGTGCCCGGCCCCTAGCGGACGTACAAGTACTTACGCAGCACCCCCTATCAACGTGGGCGTTGCGTCGTACAGTCGTCCATTCAAAGGTTTCCGCGCCCTATGCGGCAATAATCGCCGGCTGTTCCTCGCTTGCTGTGCCTCTTACCTGTCTCGCTTGCTGATCCTCCCTTCCCCACGTTTTGTCTGGCGCTCAAGAGAATTGCAAGTGTTACAGTTGCTGATAGATTCCGGTGAGATGTGCTAGCAACATCTTGCCGAGACTCGCATGACGTGATGAGGTAAATAGCAAACGATGGCATCCCAACTGGGTTTCCAGGTGTTGTACATCGCTGGCAGAGGAATACAGTTGTCAGATAAGAGGCATAAAAACTGCAGTATACGAATACTGCATCGTGGACGGTATCACCTACGTATCAGGTCTGTGTTTAAAAGGGAGAGAGAACAGGACCAACAATGAAAAAAAATCAATTCTCATCCATGCTTTTGACCAAAGAGATTCACCAAATTCTGACAACAGTACAGTATTTCGACGAACGGGGACGAATGTTCTAGCGCGACGCCCGACCCTTGCCGACGTGGTACTGCGCCGTACTTAGCGCATCCTGCGTGTAGGTGAGAGCTCATTGCCCCTGTCGGCGTGATCAGTGCAACCCACGGACGTAGTTCCCTGACAGGGCGCCACCCGCTGGTATCGTGACTCGACCTGCATGCGGGCGGGTCTTGGCACCCCGATACCTAGCGCCGTGAGGTACAAGCAACTGTTTCTGTCGGTTATTCACCTGCACCAGAAGAAAGCTGCGAACACATACAGTATTGGCTCGAGTTTTGGGCATTGGTTTTCGGCGGCCCGGTGTTTTGCTGGACTGAAGGTTGCATTAGTAAGTGCTCTTTAAGCGCGGAAGCCCAGCGCTGTCTGCGCCCTGTTCTATCAAGCGATCTCACTGCCACTCCGCGCTCTTCATTCGCTGTATTGGAGTGTCCCGGCGGCAAGGATTTAATCACACATTTACATTCTGCTCGCCGCTGCTGAAGTTATCCTGGGCATACGGCAACTTCCTCCTGTCGACCTCGATTGCTCCTCCATCCGTTATCTGCCCAAACGTCAGCGTCGACTTGGCTACCACAACTGCGTCATCAACGACCATGCTCTCCTGGGCCACAAGTCTTAAGAATCGCATTGTCCAGTTGTCTGCCTCTTCTAGTGAATCTTCTTGGTCTTCAAACACGGTAAATGGCCGGATAGAGGAGCGCCTACGGCGGAGCTCGAGTCCTACGGCTGGTTCGGCAAGCCATCATTTACCTACGCTCCCTCCCAGTCTTTCTGAAGCGCCGCCACATGGTAAGTCTCTTATCCTTCATTGATGATCATTTGCTTGTCTGGTTGGCTGATTATTTTGTTTGGACCTCTACGAAGCCACGACGTGGTATAACAATGGTGCATTCCACTTTGGTGTGAAGCGAAAGAAAAGACACCGAGGGGTCCTCTGCGAGTGGAGCGGGCTTCAGTCCTACGTAGATATTGGCGACTTGCGCGTCGGAAACTTCGTTCACGTCTGCGTCTCGACCGAAGACGATCGGTTAGGCCTGATTGTAGCCCTCAAGCAAGATCAAAGGCCTCGGAGCGCAGAAAACTGGACATATGTACTTTTCGTATGGATGATCTCTCGGAAAGATCTCAACGCTGAGAATGTGGGCTGTCAGTTAGCTGCGGGCAAAACCCATATGCTCTCGAATTGGTGTCAAGTGCTCCCGTTCAATTATTTCAAAGCTCTTCCCGACTGCCATGCGGACTTAGACACCCGTAAGCTGGAGATGGATTTCATCTTTGATGTGTCCAGGAAGGGGCCAAAGGGAATGTACAGCATTCAGAGGCTTCGAACGCAGGGAGACTGTGAACTATTTAACGCCATCACCTGTGTAATTATGATTGTGTTCTGCTGTCTTGTAATCCTTCTAATATATCTGTAGGGCGACCCAACCATCAAGGCTTACAATGGGATAGGAGACACGGGAAATCATGTGATTAGCAGCATGTCAGGACGGGCCAGACATAGCCGACTCCTTCCCAACCAAGCTGCATACGGCCAGCAAGCGTCGTGGCCCAACGTCGACAACTCTCAATCATGTCGACGTGGACTGTGACATTTTCTATCCCTTCAATATGCGTGTCTGTGTCACCGAACCGTATGGTTTCGTCGTGCAATGGTTTATACGCGGCGAAACGAGATAGGTCATTACAGACATGTGTATCCGCACAATTATCGAGTTGGAAATAGTCGTCATACTCGTCTTTTGCGGCTGTGCTGTACGCAAACCTTGATGTGGCAAACGATGCCCTTGACCCGGTCATTGCAGAGGTTGAGGTTAAGGCGACGTTCTCCCCTGTTTCGTTTTCAGGTTGATTTTTAGAGGTATCAGCTGGCCAGAACTTTGGTAAGGCAATCCTATTTCTGAGGAAGTTCCTCTCGATCTTCGTTCGGAGACGCTTGCTTCCTTTAATTGCCGTGATGACTTTAGACTGGACTTGAACAATTGGTGTCCAGGCCGATGGTGCACATAATGGATTGAGATATCGACAGTCTGCGTACTTATGGGGTAACCCACAAACGCAGTCGCGAAGAGTTGTAGGTGAATTGGTTACTGTTGGAGTAGAGTCGTCCCTTTGCCTTTTCCGCCTCGGCTGTAAATCTCCATCGTCCGAAGAGTCTAAATCATGACCGTGCTTTCTGCCTTGAAGGGTGGCGTGTGCAGCTCGCCCTCTCGCAGTCTTTTCGCTTGGCGGTGCCATGGTCCTAAACTGCTTAATACAGAAGCTTATCGTGATTCTCTTGTCGGAGAGAGTCGGATTTAGCCTACGGTAGGACCGGAGAGTCTTGTTGATTTTGTTCTGTGCCTTCTGTACGATTGTGATATCGGCATCGTCGCCAGTCTCATCCGAACCAGAATCATTTAGGTTATCAATTGTCACAGATCCGGTGCTGGAATGGTTTGGATTGATCTCATTGAGAGCAGTGATGAATGCCCTAGATTGAAAAGGTGTGAACTCAGCCAATTTCTGAGTCTTCATTTTTGAATGCGTTGCGGGGTTGTTGTATTGCTTTTTCGCAACCCCTCTTTTCCGCACAATCGGCCGAAAGTCGTGTCGGCTCTGTGAGGAGAACCATTTTCGTGAGAAATGTGTAACTGCGACGAATTTTGTCGCTGACGATGCTGTGTAGCAGAGGAAGGGGCTACCGGGCTCATAACTGTCGCACTGGACGTGCTTAAATGATGAGAAGTCAAAATAATTGATAGTGAACAGCAGAGTTGTATTGTGTGTGTATTGTGTATTGGTCTTATAAACCTGACCCCGCACGTCTGAGATTATATGGCAAGATTACTAATGCAGTTCTTCCTCAGGTTCCCTGAGATGATGCCTTGGCCTGCGACAATTTCCACTAGCATTACCGAGGTTCACCCCGTAACGAAACACCCCACGTAACGCAACACTTTTTACACCTAAATTCTGCAAAAGTGTCAAATTCAAGGACTATTTGGCTTGATCTTTGATGAATTTTGATGATGAACGTGATTGATTAATTCTGTGTTCTATTTTCTCCTTTCTATGACTGCTTTGCTTCCGGAGGTTCCGAAGGCCGTGGTATCGGTCCTTCTATTAATCGCCCTTTCCTGTGTAGTACTTCTGAGTTTATCTTTTATATCTTACAGGCCTTACAGCACTTGTGTAATCTGACAAAAAGAGACTAACTTTAGAGATTAATATCTACTTAACTACTAATTAGAATTATCTACTTTTTTAAATTCCTTAATAAGAATATCTTAAAAATTAACTTTAGAATTTTAAATTTATCTAGTTAAATTATATAACGTCAAGCACCACCGAACCCACCACCCCACCGAACCCACCGAAATCTGCCAAGACCACTACACAACTCATCAACGCGTAATGGCTGAGCAACGCAACACGCTTTTAGTTCAACATGAAGGGAGACTACAGCTTGCTCTTCAAAGTTACAATCTTGGCCAATTTAAATCCTATACAGCTGCTGCCAAAGCCTTTAACGTGAAGCGCCCGACCCTTACTGAACGCGCCCGCGGGGTACCATTTCGACTCGAAACACCACCTAACAGCCGTATCCTTACTACTACTGAAGAACACTCAATCGTCGAGTGTATTCTTGATCTCGATGCAAGAGGCTTTCCACCTACACTGTCAGAGGTGGCGGATATGGCGGATCACATACTAGGGGCGCGGGCTGCAGAGAAGGTGGGCAAGAATTGGACTGAGAGATTTGTGGCGCGTACAGAGAAGCTTAAAACGGCTTTTAATCGAGCAAAGGACCGTCAGAGGATACTGAGGGAAGATCCTGAAGAGATAAACGCGTGGTTTACACGCGTTCAGGACACAATGGAGCAGTACGGCGTCCACCCAGATGATGTGCACAACTTTGATGAGACTGGCTTTCAGATGGGAATTGCTAGCTCATCAAAGGTTGTTACTGGTTCTGAAAGGCGTGCACGGCCTGAGCTCGTCCAGGCAGGCAATCGGGAGTGGGTTACAGCTATTGCGAGCATCTGCGCTGCTGGGTACTCCACCCCACCTTTTCTCATCCTCAAAGGGAAAGTTCACCTCTCAGCGTGGTACAAGGAGGTGGATATCCCGCGCAATTGGAAGGTCTCAGTCTCTAATAATGGCTGGACAAACAACGTGCTTGGTCTTGAGTGGTTAAAGCACTTTGACAAGCATACAAAGGAGCGTATGGTAGGGGCACACAGGCTCCTCCTTTTGGACGGCCATGAGAGCCACCAGAGCTGGGATTTCAAGCAATACTGCCTTGACAACAAGATCCTTACGCTCTGTATGCCGTCACACTCGTCACACATCCTTCAGCCGCTTGATGTAGTTTGTTTCTCCCCTCTAAAGCGCATATACGGTCAACGCGTTAGAGACTTGGCACGGAAGCGCGTCTTCCATATCAGCAAGGAAGGCTTTCTACCAGCCTTTAAAGACGCGTACGAACGCGTTTTTACAGAGGCTAACTGCAAAGCAGCCTTTGAGGCGTCAGGACTTGTTCCTATAAACCCTGATCGAGTGATTGATCGCCTTAATGTACGTATCCGTACCCCGCCTCAAGCCCCACCACTAGAGACGCCGTGGCAATCAAAGACTCCAAGCAATTCGTTCGAATTTAGCTCTCAATCAAAGCTAGTATTGAGTAAATTTACTCGATCGCCTAGTACAGCTCAGGAGGCGTATGAGCAGCTTGTTAGAGGCGGTGATAGTCTGTTGGTTCAGTTTAACCTTCAAGCTTCCCGTATTAAGGAGCTTGAAGAGCAATTGGCAGTGCAAACTGCACGGAAATCGCGTAAAAGGAAGCAGATCCAGAAGGGAGGTACATTAGAGTATGGGGCTGGAGCAGAGTTGAGTATTACTGGATCGTTGAGTAATAATCCAGTAAAAAAGGCGCGTACACAGGACGATCGAGTAGGGCCTCAACGAGCTGCTCGGCGCTGTGGGAACTGTGGAGAGACTGGCCACAACAAAACAACGTGTAGAAAACGTCCAGACGATTCAGAAGAGTCAGAGGCAAGCACTCATTGCACAGCTAGTCTTGTTGATAGTGATAGTTCTAATGATGAGAGGAAGAAGTATGATAAGGTCTCCGAACGCATTGACATTACCGTCTGCCAGGAGTTCAAACAACACTACCTCGGCATCCACACTGTCCGAGGCAAACTCATTGCGCTAGCTGAGAGCATTCAGCCGACCGCAAAAGACCAGAAACAGAACGTCAGAGCCGAGTTTGAGAAGCTTAAGAAGGGTCATGGCAACACCAGTCTCGACAAGTGGCTCAGTCGATGGCCTGCTCTCGTTAACAACGCGAAGCGGTATAAGATCGAGAATCTGAGCGAGTCGCAGATATGCGATGCCTTCATTGAAGCCTCTCGCGACATCAATCCTCCGTTCTATAACTACATGAAGTCTAAAGTCATCACGGCAATTAAAGGAAGCAAGCGTCTCCGAACGAAGATCGAGAGGAACTTCCTCAGAAATAGGATTGCCTTACCAAAGTTCTGGCCAGCTGATACCTCTAAAAATCAACCTGAAAACGAAACAGGGGAGAACGTCGCCTTAACCTCAACCTCTGCAATGACCGGGTCAAGGGCATCGTTTGCCACATCAAGGTTTGCGTACAGCACAGCCGCAAAAGACGAGTATGACGACTATTTCCGACTCGATAATTGTGCGGATACACATGTCTGTAATGACCTATCTCGTTTCGCCGCGTATAAACCATTGCACGACGAAACCATACGGTTCGGTGACACAGACACGCATATTGAAGGGATAGGAAATGTCACAGTCCACGTCGACACTCCGTCAGGCCCTAGTCTCATTCAACTCGAGAATGTGGCCTATGTACCCGGTTTCCATTGGAATCTCATCAACATGGATTCTCTTGAGAAGCAAGGGCTTTTCTTTAACACGAGAACATGCTGGATGGAGTACTCAGACGGGTCGAATGCATTCAAAGCAACGAAACACGGCGCATTTCGAGTGGTTGAACCACATATCGAACATGCCGTCTTCAAAGCAAAGACTCATGCAGAAGCAGCAAAAGCTTTCGCCACAGCAAGGAGGTCACGGACGCCTCAGATTGCTGTAGCATCCATGGATGTCTGGCATGCGAGATTGGGACATATCAGGAAGGAGGCTCTCAAGCACGTGCCGCAAGCAGTCGAAGGAGTTGCACTTGGCACCCGCGACTTTCAACGGACCTCAGATCTCTGTCCTGAATGCCAACTCGGACAAGCTCATCAACAGATTTCACGAATTCCGATATGGAGAGGAACTTATCCATTCGAGAAAGTTCATCTGGACCTCATTCACATGGAGGAAGCATTCAATCTTGATGCATGGGTTGTCCACTTCTACTGTGACCACTCGGCATACCATATTTCCTTTAACATCCCAAACAAAACTCAAGAAGAACTAGTTTCTGTGACGCAGGAGTTCCTTGCGCTCACAAATGACAGCTGGGGCTTCACCACACGATACATCCAATCAGATGGTGAGAGAGGCCTAGGCCAAACGTGGAAGGACCTCATAATTATGAAGGGCATCACGTTCAACCCATCTCCACCAGACACTCCAGATCAGAACGGTCCTGCTGAACGTTCTGGGGGGGTGATCATGGCCATCGCGCGCAAACTTCGTATACAGAGCAGACTACCTCACAAACTCTGGCCGTACCTCGTTGCGCACGCTACTCGACTTCTCAATCGCATTCCAGTACAGAGGAAACGATGGCAAACGCCTTTTGAGATGGTCCATGGCCGTAAACCAAATCTTGCGTATCTCAAAATCATCGGATCTCTAGCGTACGTCCTTATCAAGAATAAAAGGGACCGTCCTGCGAGAGCCAAGCTACAAGAGAAAGCCATCAAAGGCTGGCTTGTCGGGCTAGACGCAACCAATGTCTACAAAGTCTGGATCCCACACTTAGATCGTGTTATTAGATCTCGGGATGTGCAAATAGATGAGAAAGTTATGTACGATCCACAGCTCATCACAAGCCTCCCCGAGTCCGTACACACGCTCTCAATCATCATAAACGAGATTGATTTGGATGAGACTGATGCAGAACCACTTCCAGTCATGCAAGACGCAACAGTTTCCAATCCTGATTTAGTCCAATATGAAGTACCGTCATGGTTCCTTCCTATAACACAATCTCAATCCACACAAACAATTTCCAACGGGACACAAAGTCACGCGGATAGGCTACAACCACAGCTATACCCAACTCCAATGTCCCTCGAATCGCGTCAACCAAGCACAACAACACAAGCCTTTCCAAGAACAGGGGCAGGCTATCATACAGTAAACTCAGTTCAGTCACACCTCACTGCACGTCAGGTGCAGAAGCAGGCACGTCGACAAGCCCATGCATTACGACTTGAACGTGCCAAGCTGGGACAACAAATAGCCCACACCTTCGCATCGGCACGGTTAATCCGTACTCACCGAAGGGACTTGATGCCACCGCCAGACTTTTGGCATCAGCTAAAGCGGCATCCAGAGAAAGAAGGGTTCAGACGTGCTGCAGACGCTGAGATCAAGTCACTCGAAGAGAAGAAAACTTTTGAACTAGTCGATTACCCAGAGCACAAACAAGTGCTGCCACTCAAATGGGTTTTCACTTACAAACTCAATGACGCCGGGTACCTTATTCGTCATAAAGCACGAATATGTGTGAGAGGCGATCTCCAACACAACATCACCGATGACATCTATGCAGCTACCGGCGCATATCGTAGTTTCCGCATCCTTATGGCACTCGTCTGTGCGTTTGGGCTTCTCTGTCATCAAATTGACTTCAAGAACGCCTTCGTCAACGCAGATATGGACGACGAGATCTATACTACTTGTCCACCAGGGTATGGAACGCCAGGAAAGGTTTGGAAACTGCTCAAAGCGCTGTACGGGCTGCGTAAATCACCAAAGCTATGGTTCGATGAACTTGTATCATTCCTCAAGGGTCTGGGATTCAATCATTGCCCAGATGAGCCATGCATACTTATCAACAACGAAACAGGACTCATCTTGTTTCTCTATGTGGATGATCTTCTTGTTATTGCACGACAAGAATGTATTCACCAGATTAACCAATTCAAGACAGCAGTAAACAAAAAGTACGGGATCAAGGATTTGAGCGAAGCAATCTCGTTCCTCAATATCAGGATTCTGAGAGATACCAGAGCTAAAAAGCTTTGGATTTGTCAAGATGGATACATCGACAAAATCTGTACTAAATTTGGAACAGATCAGTCATTGAGAATAGCTACTACGCCTCTCATCTCGTCATATCGTCCTCAACCTTTCGAAGGTCAGGCTACGATCCAACAGATCACAGAGATGCAGGAAAAGGTAGGCTCAATACTGTATGCAGCAGTAGTATCAAGACCGGATATCTCCTTTGCAGCCAGCCAGTTGAGTCAGTTCGCTACAAACCCTTCACCAGAGCATTTGCGGTGCGCAAATCGAGTACTCTCATATCTCCAGGCTACAAAGTACTATGCCATCGAGTTCTCGGGCTCTGTGAACCACTCCACAGAAGTAGAGACAGGCGATGATGAAGTGCTACAGTTGTCAAGCGACGCATCGTTCGCGGATGATCCAGAGACTCGAAATTCCACCCAAGGCTATCTTATGAAGTTGTTTAGTGGACCTATTATGTGGCAGTCGTCCAAACAAAAGACTGTAACCACCTCAACAACTGAAGCAGAGCTCTTATCGCTATCACACACGGTGAGGGAGACAATAGGTCTATACAGACTGTTTGAGCAGATAGAGTTCAACCCTGAAAACCAACCTCGCATTCTCTGTGACAATCAACAAACGGTAGGCCTGATCCAGAAAGAGAGACCACAGCTGACATCAAAACTTAAACACGTCGATATCCACAACCTCTGGCTCAGACAGATTCACAGAGACGGCAAAGTTGCAGTCCAGTGGGTTCCAACCACGGATATGCCTTCGGATGGCTTCACAAAACCCCTCTCAACAGAGAAACATATTCACTTTGTACGCCAATTAGGCCTGGTTGATATCTCATCGCGGATTGACCCAGGATATGCATCAGAAGAGGATAGTCCCCAAGCTATTCAGATCTCGTCTGAAACAGAGTGAAATCTGGGGGGGTGTGTCGCATGCCAAGGCATCATCTCAGGGAACCTGAGGAAGAACTGCATTAGTAATCTTGCCATATAATCTCAGACGTGCGGGGTCAGGTTTATAAGACCAATACACAATACACACACAATACAACTCTGCTGTTCACTATCAATTATTTTGACTTCTCATCATTTAAGCACGTCCAGTGCGACAGAAATCAATCACTTAGCTTGGCTTAGCGCGTAATCTATGAACGCGACACTACCGCGACACCATCGCGTCTCCGCCGCAGGTAACCAGTTAGAGAAGAACGTAGGTGTCAAATGTGTTTTCTTGTCTTGAGCATCTCAGTATGGAAGACATTATCCCCCCTCCAGACCAGCTCTACAGCTCTTATGAAGAAGCGTATGATGCGCTCAAGACGCATGGCATGCAGCACGGCTACGGCTTTGTCCTTAAGCGGAGTTGGCCTCACAATTCAGATGTCAAGACACGTTATTACTACCACTGCGATTGCTTTAGGAACAACTACCAGTCAAGTGCAAAGGTTCTGAGCGATTTCTGCGCGTAGCTTTTCCATGACTTTTGGGTGGCGGATAAGTAGAAAGCTGATGCGTCTCAAATATCAGTGGTAGACTAGCAAAATGCGTTCACTTGTGACTCACAACGTCCAGGAAAGAAGACGGGCTGTTGTATCTCTACCAGCACACATTTCTGCCTAGCGATGCGGCAAAGTCCCAGATATCGCTCAGTTTGGCAGCCCTAGAGAACCATTAGCAAGTAGTTCATCTCCATAAACCTACGCGCCCCTCGATTCAGATGCGTGTCATGTGCGCTTCTACATCATAGTTCCGTGTCGAATTCTAGTTGGTTGTGCCGGCATCGAGAGCCCCTTGTTCAGAAACCTCTTCGCTGTTCAGACCTTTCGAATTACCCAACGCTTCTGGTATTGCAAAATTGCGTTGCAACTTGCTGACGCACGGAAAAATGTCAAGAATTACGGTCTCGAAAGCAAGATTGCAGTGAACTACGGAAATTACCATGACCTCAGTGCGTTTCCTGATGAATCTTTTGACGGCATTTACACCATGGAGACGTTCGTACATGCCGATGATCCGCTCAAAGTCCTCAACAACTTCAAGCGTCTACTCAAGCCGGGCGGTGTTCTGGTTCTTCACGAAGCTGACTTTGACAGCGACTCGAAGACACTGCAAGACGTACTTCGGCTGTCCCACTGTCAAAACATGCTTCCTCAAGGTGGTTATCGGGAACTTCTAGAGAAGACGGGCTTCAAGGACTTTTCGCTCGAGGATCTTACAGAAGAAGTGCTGCCCATGTGGAGACTATTTGGAATCTTAGGATATGTGCCTTACCAGATTTTCAAGCTCCTTGGTATTCAAGATCGCTTCATCAACGTCATGGCCGGGGTTGAGGCGTGGCTGAATTGGGGGGATGGCCGCTACATCTCAGCTAGAGCTGTAAAGCCATGACGTATTGTATAAGATACTTTTTTATTTTTTCTTGATGCTATTGATTGTGGGAATCGAGCGGCAGACAATCCTATCCGTTCTTTGTCCCTCCCGCAGAATCGTATGGCTCACCTGGCTACTTGGTACATCCCACACATCAAGTTGATTTCATAATGCTTAAAGTGCGATTTCCGCCTCAGAGTGGTGCTTGTGTTAATATTACAGCGCCATAATGTCTTTATGTCGCGCTTTGGTGTGCTACAGTAAGGATTATTGCTAGAATAGGTTGAGGACAAGCAGTGTAATCGTGTGTTCAGCATCCTGGTCTAAGTTAGCTCATCTACAGGAAAGTGCCTGGCAAAATCATGAGCGCAGATTAGCCATTCCCAGTTCACTATGAACAAAAGCTATGGTGCGATGATTGCTACGACGGGAGTACTTCAACTTGAGAAATTCCGGCTACGGTAAGATAAAGTGCTAGCTGGCTTCTAAACTGTCTTACTCTCGACTACTTATATAGACGATCGGCACTCTGGAAGTTAAAACTGTACCAGCTTATTAAGCTTTTGCCGTAGCTACCAAATATCTAGAAGCACCCAATAGCAGCCGCTTTTAATGTTACAGTACCTACCGGCGAGATGAATAATGACATCTTATTATGTGGTGGTGATTGGCAACGGATCCAGAAATGTTCCGGACGACGGTAAGCGGAGCGGCCTCTGAAAACTCAGGTTTAACTTAGCAGGAAAAATGATAAGAAGAAAGTTTGAAGCGGGCCCTAGCATCCCCGTCAGCGGATCGCTAGTCCGGGCAACTTTGACTATTCATACAATAACCATATTTCCCTTACTAACTTACGATCTGACTTGAGAACATTCAGCTTCTGAAGTAAATTAAGCTACATAGATGGTCGTGCAGCCGATGGGCTCAAGCATCCCATCCAATTGCGAAGATCACGCCCTGAATACATCATAACTGACCACAGATATGTTTCATGTGAGCCAACTTTTCAGCTGGCAGTATTTTCCAATCATTCCCCGCATCTTACCCTCCGCGGACCATTCACCCTCCGATTTACTAGTTAACATACTTTTTAACTCGCGGATAGACAGGGGGTATCAACGAAGAGTCGTTTGACGACAGTAACGGAACGATCCAGCACAACTAACATCATGGTAGGGCTCGTCAGAGACTGATAGGCTAGAAGAGCATTGATTTTAGAACACGATCCTACTGACTACATATTTATAGACTAAGGAATAAAAGGTTGCGAGGCTCCGAAGTGCGAACCCGTGACTTTACACCGTGCGTCCCGGCACGCTTGGACTGACGTTAGCACTTCTATAATTAGAGTGATGACACTCCCTTCAAAGGTTAGTGCGCTGAGCCACAGTGATCTACTGACAGGGTCATTATGGAAATACCAGCTCAATACCTGTGCGGGGCAAGTTTTAGGTACTGACCAGGGTAGCAACGCTTTCTGTTGCTTGCCACAGCAGCAACAAGGTTAATAAGAGCTCACGAATGCTATAACTAGATTCTACGCCTAAAACTGTATAACTATATCTATAACTAAGTCTTAGAACTTTAATAAGCTAAAGCACAGCGCTAAAGACTTCGCAGCGTTCAACGAGCCAAGAATGCCCTCTATCTTGACCAACCGTAAATACGGCAGTAGGATGGTAACTTAATTTTAGATGCCCGACAGCCAGATCTGTTCGCAAGAAGGCACACAACATTATTCTTAAAACAGATTTAGAGAGCCGACGTTGTTGGGTCACAGATGCAATTTGAAACTAAAGTAATTAGGCACAGCACACGACTTATAGAGAATTTAACCTATTATTAACGTGTGCGCGGAATTAGAGTCGCTTGAAGTTCAAGCACCCCTTGTTTGCGCGACCCAGGGATGGACATTACTTTTCTTTACGGGCTGGACTATCTCCTGCCAAAGGGGTATAGGTACGGCTCTCGGCATTCTATCTAATGCATACCGTTCTTCTGCCAGACCAGATAAGATACTTGTGCTACTGTTCGATATTGCGCTGCCTGGCTGAAATTCATGGCGCCTCTTGCAGGATTTCAAATCAAACAGCTGTCAAGCACCGTCCCTGTTCCCCATACAAAAGTCTACCGCACACTTATGCCTGTGAAAGTTTCTCTGTCTCAACGTATCGTGGCACAACAATGAACCTGTAGGCGACATAGAGCGTTGCTAAGATCAGCATACTAGCCGCCATAATTACACTCGTAGCCAAGGCGGGCTTAGACCAGTGTCCGTCTCGTGCAAATCGTATATTGACCAGTGCTGCAACCAGACCTGCAAGTGCATTCAGACAACCAGGCCTACATCATTTTAGTCTATATGACCGGGACAGGAAAGACCAAGCTTACAGGAACAGCCTATCCATGAGCCAAAAGTAGTCGCGCTGACGCTTGCGCCACAGCCAGCAAATCCCAACCGTCCCTAGAACGAAGCATATGATTGCGAATGCAAGTAGCGGGATGCTCTGTATCGCACGTTGGACTAGTCTTCCCGAGCTGCTGCTCCCAAGGGAGGATGAGTTTTGGATAGAAGGAAACGTAGCCGGGAACACAATACACCCGGCGAGAAGAATCCAGAGGAAGAAAACTGCAAGTAGATTAAATTTTTCAGGAACCCGATACGATCGAATGATCAAATCATCGTATCTGACCTCAGTAGAGGAATCGCCTTGTACTAGATGGCTTCTAACGACTGGATTCTCCGCTTCGGAAGGGTTGGAAGATGCTCGGTCTTTCTCCATCGATGGCCCAGACAACGTGGTTGGTATGAGCAGTATGAATTGCTCGGATGTCTTTTAGCATGTGGATCTACAGAATGTGCGCTCATATGAAGTTCGTTTTGAGAGCTTATACCTAAAAGAAGATGCTTTGGGACCTAATTCGGCTCCCTTTTGTTCTGCCCTGACCGCAGCTGCGCGCGGTGGAGGGTAGAAAACGATCTCGAAGGACCCTTTTGGTGCTCTTAGCGCTACAGGCGATAGCTTAAAATACAATTGGGGCAAGAGTGGAAACTAAGTTAAGTTAGTGATTGCCGCGGCTGGGACGGCATGGCTGTCAGTTGTGCTGCAGTGTAATTTCCTGCCAGGCTTGCGAGAGGTCCGAAGTCTGCGACTTTAGGACGCCAGGACTCTCTTCAAATATCAGCACGTTTTGTGGCTTTAGCGCCAGGGCTAAGGCCAAGTTATCAAGGGAGAAGCAGAGAGCTGCTCAAGCTGCTGATTAAGCTGCCAGGCAGGTTGCTCGCAGGGCTGCAAAACGACTCAAACAAACTCTCAGATTATCCCAAAAAGGAAATAAGCCTCTTGCTATTCGGCAACCAGCGCTTTGTTGCGACTCCGCTGCTACAAGCTGCTTCAATGGTAGGAGGGCAGTTGCAAGAGCATTTGCGTCACCTAGCGGGGTATTCTAGGCATCCGCCAACGCACGTAGGGGTCGCACTCTAAGATGCAGCGACCTGCAGACACTCGACGCATGCAATGCCCTAGCTAACCAGACAGGCGCTCTAGTGTTATCAGTGTTTACGTTATTACCGTTGCTGTAGCCAATGCGCTTAGGTACAAAAAGTGGTATAAGATGGCTAACTATGCTCACCTAACATCTGTCCCTAGACACGCATCCTAGCGCAAGCAAAATGTGTAACTACTCTGACACCCCCTATAAATACGCTAGTTGCACGCAAGGACACACCTTCCAAGATCGTAGATACGACTACTGCGAGAATGGCAGTGCTACAACCGGCCATTGCAGCGATCTCAAACAGGCCAAAGGGAAAAACGGAGAACCGATTATGTTTGGCAGTACTACGAGAAAAGGGAAATGCCCACTCTGCGCCTAAGCTCCTCTAGGTAGAGCTGGAGGGGTGGAGCGGAGACAAAATCCGCCACAGATGTTAGAAGACTGGTTCTATCACAGGACTTCATGGCTAGGCAGCATTTAGTAGATGACAATTAATGAGATTGACAAAGCACTTACCTTTAAGAACATCATCTGCACTTGCGAACCTGCCTTGCCAGCACCCCCTAATAACGTCGCCTATTAGTCCTAGACTTTTCGTCTCGGGAAACTCTAATCGTTTGAACATGTTGGCGATTTCTACGTCTGAAAGTTCGAGCCCGTGAAATGGAGATTTGCCGGTCCAGATTTCGTACAAGGTGGAGCCAAGGGCAAACAGATCTACCTGAGTTGATTTGTCGTCGTTTCCAGGCCATCTGTGACTTGCAGTCACCCCAATTAATGGCTCAGAGCCATCTAATGAGGAACCACCAAAGTCAAAGAGCTTCGCGTTCTGACTGTCGTCCAAAGAAATGTTGTGACACGTGAGATCCCCATGAATCACATTCATCGAATGAACAAAAGCAAGCGCACTAGTGATTTGCTGACTCCATTGAAGTCGGTGCTTGACGTCAATCTCATCATGAATTTGGAGGTATTGGCGAAGATTATGTAGGCCCGTATATTCTAACCGGATGCCGAGTTCAAAGGTACCATAATACTGCAGAACACCTTCATGTCCGCCGTGCTGCTGGAACCGCTCGTAGATCTGTCTCTCAACATCTATAGCGAGCTCGTCTCCTTCGTGAGGAAATTTTATGACAGTGTTGGAGGTCTCGTCTAGGTACGCCATGCCCGTAAGTCCGCCGCCGACGCAGTCCGACATCTTCAACCCGGTCGGGAATCTAATTTGTGACATCTTTCATGCGCGGTAGATAAGGAGTATGATTCTTCAGAAGATCTGAGGGAGGGATATCAAACCGTCTTTGGGAATACAGTTGTAGCGGAGATTGGCTCGAGAGGCAAGTTGGCCCATGACGCGGCGAGGCGGGGCTGCGCAAAGTGGGCGGCAGCGAGCTCAAAGATAGGACGAACGTGGTGTGGTCCTATTCGATGCTGGTTCGCCGCGTGAGGAGTCGCAGGTCGAACGTGCTTCCGGGTGCTCGGCGGCAGCGGTGGCAGCAGCGGGCCCGAGTCGGCGCCTGAGCCTGAGGACAAATGTCGCGGTTCTCGCAAAAACGGGTCAAAGCAGAGGCGAGAAACCCGCAGCAGGCAAGCCACACGGTGCACTGCCACAAAAGAGGGACGTGCTAACCTTTACCAAATCGCGTGGCAATCCCCACGAATCGATCACCGCCGGCCTCAATTTACCCAAACGACAGATTCAGAGGTTGAAGTACATATAATTTGTTCGGTTACGATAGTTGTTCCGCCAGGAGTGGGTGTACGTTAATATCCCCAATGCAGACAGCTTGGCGTGGGAGCTTCGCAGTGATGAGCAATAATTACCCGGTCGCTATATAACTACACCAGCCTAGCTTCTGCTAACACATACGTGCTACTAGAGCTCTATAAGGGCTACTGGAATCCCCTCCTCAGGATCACCGTTTCTATCCCCCTGTACTTTCTGGAGCTCTCGCTGGCTCCGGTACAGCGGTCTCACAATTTCTAATCCGTTTCACACTCCCTGCTGTGACTTCTCCCGAGTCCCGCCTCGCCCTCTCGCTCCCTGAATGAACCAGACTTGTTCCTTCATTTTTCAATACTCAAGCAGTGAGCCCAGCCACCAGAGCTTACGGGTGTGCGGCCAGCTGAGTCCCGACGAGCCAATTTCGCTTGCGACGTTGCATACACTTATTGCCGCTACTATCATCAAATAAAGAGCGCTCCACGTTCTGCTCCGAGAATATCAGGTTGCTCTAGGAATTTCACCAAAATTTCGATATTTTTATACCCAATGAGGCTATTCTTGGGTAAGCTATAAATAAGCATATTCTCTGAACTTGGATCCCAGATCATCATGCATGCCTAAACTTAGACTCATACTCCAGATCAGGAATATTTAAGCTCGAGTTCCACCAAAGATTTCGTTCCACAACACTACAGACAATATGAGATCCACCCTCGTCACTGCCATTGCCTTGATGGGCCCCACAGCTCTTGCTGCTCCCCACCGCTTTCCCCATATCACCGTTGCTGTTAAAAATGAATTTTCTGGAGAGACCGCTTTAGCAACTGTTCCAGCAAATGGGGATTTTAAGCGCCTCACAGACCTCTTCAAGAACACCCCCATTGACGAAGGCGGCCAAATACTGGCCACTAGCGCCCAGCTTGTTCGATTCGTGGACAACGTCTTCTGTTCCTTCAATAGCTATGAAGTCGTTATACCACTCAACAGCACCACACCTCTCGTGGACTTGGATGGGAATCCAAACGTAGCGCTCTTAGAGCCAGTTGCACTGAACGACTTCCAATTCCAGTGCCAAGTGTAGTGAACTGATTGCGAGAAATACTTCTGTAATTAATTATCTGGTTTTTTAATGCTTGTGTTATTTGAACTTTTCGGACGCAGGGCGCTGGACTGTTTTCCAACAAACTTCAATGCCATTCGTTTTTCAACAGTAACCTATCACATAAGCCTAACATGCATCCCTTCGTAACGTTGCTAAATGAATAAACGCCGGTAGCGTCGCCCACTGCGTAGCGAGACGCACGGTGTAACGAGACACTTTTCCCTTCGGACTGTCAAACATCACAGTGACTGGAACAGCAATATGTGACAGGGGCAGTGGGTATATATATAAGAGTGAGGCACCACGCCTGTAGGAACAATAATAACGAACACAATCACTTGCTTCAACAGGTTATGAGCCCGGGATCGCACGCGACAAATTTGAAACTGTATTGGAAATAGAGTTCCTCTATGGTCCTACGCCATGCGAGTGGCTGGATGCGGGACAACACCCAAGTGCATCCGTCAAGGGGTTTGCTAAGTGGCTTCATAGAGTCACACTCTTGGACCATGCTCTCGGGCTAAGCAACGGCTGGACCCAGGCTCTTCGATGCATGCAACTCGCCAAACTTTCACCTTCCCGGACGAATCGCGCTGATGCATCCCCAATCCGCGCCGCCCCTGTACAATCGAAGCCGAGCCTCGGTGGCAAAAAGAGGCAAATGAGGCGATACAGATAGGAAGGCAAACACCTAAAATTACCTTGAAGCACGTTGCATCCATAGTACAAAGGCTCAGTATCTTCCGTTTGATATCTACCTCCATTCATACTGTTAACGAAGAGGTTGGAGAAAAGCTTGTGGAACAGCTCTCTTCTCTTATTTCTTCCAAACAAGCAACAACCACTTGGTCCATAAGCAGCGTACTGCTGCTGTTGATCTGCGTAGGGCTTCTACTCTGGAGAGTATGGACAAAGTAGACCAGAAATTTGATTGAAACTGTACATTGCTAACCTTTCCTCAGGTCAACTACAGGAGTGGCGCTTCAGCTTGAATGCATCTCCGAGCTTCTCAGAGCCAACCAACCACCGTCGCGTCAACCTCCCCCTCCACCACCGGTGTTGGATTCAGCTCCCCTCCACGTTCACCTCCACCGTCTCCACAAACGCTGTTGGAGGTAAAACATGCTGTCAATTTCAGCGATCTGAGTTTGGATCAAAGCGGTAGAATTAAACTTACCCCATTCCAATGGGCTTTGTTCCATGAAGGTGAAGCTCCCTTTTACTTTGGATTGCGAGACCCTGACGGTTCTTATCGCCTGGCGTTCGACTTTGCAGGTATGGTTAGTCTGTTGGCTCGAAAGAAGAATAGCGGAGTCGCTATATTATCCAGGTGGCTTCTGCCTCAACTGCAATCCTTAGCGACTCCAAACAAGGGGACAAGTGCAGTCCGATATCGTGGGGAACAATTAGTTGGGTTGCTTAACCAGGAGGTCATTTTCTCTCAAGAAGGCATAGAAAAGCAAGGTATATTTGAAGGGGGCGAATCAAAGGGAGGTACAACTGATGGGTATCTGTTGCTGAGGATCAGTGGAGCAGATTTGTGGGACGTTAAGGTACCATGGTCGTCTTTTTCGGACGGGTCAGCCAGCATGAGGCGCAAGGATGCTAAGGGGGGATCTGTACTGCCTCTTGACTGCACGGCTCAAGAAGAGAAATCGACGTAGGCTGCGCTTTTCCAGTTTGAAGTGATCCAACATCGTTCTGCTGGAGTTGTTACGTTGTTAGGATTCAACATCCTCTCTTTCATACTTATAGCGTTCCAAATACTACCTGCCTTCTGGAACATGTGGCATAAATATCATTTCTTCCTACTCTGATACGTTCTCGGTTCGTGAGATTGGGACACTCTCGGTCAAAGCCGAAGCGACAACGTCAGAACTTGATGACGCCCATGAAGATTTGGCCGAATCGGTAGAAACGGAAGAAGGGTGGTGGGGTTAGGATTGATTCAAGAGATCGAGAAGCGCTTCAGTAGTCACCTGCAATGAAGATTGCGTAAAAACTAGCGTGCAGGTTGCGAGTGAAGGCTGCGCATTTACGAGCAGCGGCACGTTGCATAATGAGATGTTTTCTTCCAACATGCTTATTCTTCACATTTTAGCCTTTGCCTTCTGTGCTACATGCTTGCGACTTAGCTCTTTAAGTATCTATTTGCCATTGGATTATTTTGAATGAGCTCACCTAGTTGTGTTTCACAGGCAATACCTCCCAAGTGATGCGCCATTCTTCGCACGAACTGTCTATCATTATCGGTGTCGTGAGTGCCGTAATTTATGGAAGTCATTAGACTCGATATGCTGGTGTATCAGTATTAGCTTCCCACGCCTCAGACAGCCTTCAGGGGAACTAGCCTTCATCCTTCCATCCCAAAGTAGTTCGATCGGCCAAGCTATCGCTTGGCTCTACCCTATATAAACCCGGCGCTTACAGTCTCCCGAGTACATCACAATACGCCGTACATCTACTCTGCCTGCTAAGAACCGCTGCATAAGTACTAATAGGTTCGCTTGTCGATTGCTCGATTTTCCACGGTGGACGAGAGTTCCGTCTACTAGCACCCAGCCCCATCATGGCTTCCCTTGCAGGACATATGCTCTTCACAAGCGCCGCCCAGTCTCGCTCTTCCAAATCGGCCATCCACCTTCCTTGGACGAGGTGCCATCCGATAGACCCGTTGCGATGGGACTCGAACTTCTCATCAACTTGTACAAAACCATTGACGATAGTTTTATTAGCCTCTGGAGCGGAGTCCATTCGTATGTAGATCCAACTCAATTAGCACAGTTGCAAACGCAGCTTTCTGAAGCGATTCCAACATATCTGGAATGCACAGAAGCCCAGGCTGTCGAGATCCGCGTCACTCAGCAATGGCTACGGGCGATGATTTGGCAACAATGTCTGTATCAAGGACTAGGAAGCGGCGTGTCGAGTGACAGCTCAATGACTTTGAATTACCCTATTCAGATCTCAAGGGACTTGCTCGCAATGACCGCCTATTTTTCACAACCAGCTATGGAAGTGCACGGTGCTGGACTGGTGAGTACTATGAAAGCGTATTCTTCAACTCCAAACTCCTGTTAGGTTCCTCATGCAAAGTACTCGGATTCCTACCCATTTCAACCCAAATCCTGTTGCATCGCGTAGTCGCATGGGCCCACTCTAGCAGCGTCTATCTCTGATGATCGCCCCCTTCTTTCCCCTGCACACTTACCTAGTAAGACCATACTGGAGGTGGAAATTGATCTAATATTACCGCAGATCGAAAAGCTGTTCGACGTCGCTTGTTGTCTTATTGATGTCGTTGCTTGCACATCTTCTCTACCAGATGCATCCAACCTTGGCTCTCACGACTTGATTTATTGCTTCCTGACCCTGATCTCCACGCTTTGCGGTGGTGAGTCTCGGTATCTACCACGACTTGTTACCAAGCTCTCACAGGTCTTACCCAGCTTTGCCTTAACGAACCCCATGCCAACGATCGGCCTGAATGGCATTCCAACAGTTTATTTGAGCATAGACAACGGTTTCTCCGCGCTGCCCCCTCTGTTCCCATCATCCTATCCATCTACTGAGTTAGGAGAAGATTGAAGGGGCATTGTGAGGAGATAGGAGAGAGCAAGAGGCATAGGTCTCACACCCGTTCCACACCACCCAAACGTTCATGTCACGCTATCAAGCCTATTGGTATGAGTGCTCAAATACGTGGCACATGTGATGCAATTCTTAATAGGCTTAAAACTATCTTAATTTTGAGTTGTCTCCCCCTCTTCTACAGAGCGCAACCTGCTCCTTTATATCTACGGTCTTAACTTCAGCTCTTCGGTCTGGCCGACGGTGAATCCGATATTCTCGGTCTCACCGAAAGTATGGAATTTCGGTCTCTCCGATCAGATATCACCGTACTTTCTAGACCTGTCAACAAAGCCGCACTTGAACCGCCCGTGGCTGCTGGCCAGAGGCACGGTTGCAGGCTGTGAAGTACTAGAAATCACGCTGAGGTGCTCAACAGTCGTGGCGATGCGTTGATTGGATGGATGCAGACTTTGTCTCTACCGGGCATAATACTGTGTGTCAGCCTCTTTGTGACTTCGTGGTTAGCATCGCGTGAATAGTGCGATGGGCTAGCACTCACGCTGGCAGGGACCCACCGTCCCTCTGAAACGGACGAAGTCTAGAGTCGCGAAATACCACGGTGGTTTTTAACACTTATTTCGGGAAGCAACGCGATACATACAGTACAGTAAGATGGCCGTATCTTCATTGCCTCCGCTCGAGCCCCACTTGCGAACACGTACTGTACTGTACAGTACAGTTCAGTAGCAATGTCGATGTCTCCTTTCGTACATCAGTTCGCTCAGTCGTTCTGATGCTTCAGTCGCTCAACATGCTAGCATACGGGTTGGGCGTCGGCACCCAGCCAGTGTGATCGGTAGCGCGATGACGTCTAGTCAGGCTTAATGTTACATACTCGCTTTCCCATGTTTTGTTGTTGTTTTCGGCACCACCCACGGGCGCAATCCAGGGGAGGCAATTCCTCGACAGGCGCCATCTGCCGGCATCCTGCCGAGGCGACAATTGAACGCATGGCTATGCCATGCTGATCCTAGCGCGACTCAAGTACTTGGGCCCTGTGACAGGCATTAACCACGAGTTCCTAGGTTCGACGCGCCGACGTGTTTGCGCATGGGTAATAATCGCCGGCTGTTCCTCGCTTGCCGTGCCTCTTACGTGTCTCGCTTGCTGATCCTCATTCCCCCACGTTTTGTCAAGATAATTGCAGTGCTCCAGTCGCTCCTGTGACTCGAGGAGCGTCCCGCCATCTGGCCTGGTTATTCGACGGACCTGCTCTTTCTGTGGCTCTCAGATCACAATCTCCGCTTGTGCCATATCACCAGATGCACAACAACTTCACAACGACACTCGCACAACACAGCATTGCCACTGAAGGAGGAAAAGTCATAGTTTGGGATTCGAGTGTAGATGAAAGAAGTCTCTAACGCATGCTGCTCAACGCGAGACTGACCACAACAGCGTCTCTATGATGTGGGTAGACACTTCGAGGTGTTCCGAGGCATTCTCTGGAAACAATGTTTGGGGGCTACAAGTCATGCAATTGGACATACAGCAGCCACAGAAAAGATCACAATCTCTGCGCGAACTTGTGAGTGGGCAAGTCGTTCGATAGAAAGGCCAGGTATATATCATTGCTCGGAAGCCCTGCCATGGCTGTGCTGCCTTTAACAGCTGTTCCGCGTATGTGGAACATTCTCAAAATCTCAAGCCGCTTGACCAACGCATCTTTCTTCCGTATGAAGCTAACATGCCGGGTATTGAAACAAGCCGTCCCAGCTCCAGTCTCCCTCTCCACAATACATCGCAGGCAAATTTCCGTAGGCTGTGAGCCCGTTTTCCGGTTCAGTTGTATATGCAAGGGCATTGGGCGTAAAAAAAAGGTCGTATAGAGAATCGCCAAAGTTACTGGAGGCGTACCCAGCATATACGCTGTCGACTCCATGTTCGACATAGGGACTGGGAATCTGCGTCATCATGTCGACGACCCCGAAGCTGAAGTCTTGAATATACCCGAGCGGAATCTGCTTTGAAGTTAGGAGGGCAATCCGGCAGCTTGGGGCAGCTTACCTGGCCTTCTGGTGACGACTGATATTCATATGGCGAGATGATCCTTGCCTCGTCTGACCATTGTGTCAAGAAGTTGCGTGAACCTGTCAAGTGTCTGTGTTTCTCCTCCTCTTCTCGTTTCTTCTTCAACTCTCTTCCATACTTGTTCTTCAGTCCTTCTTGCGTTCTTGATCTCCCTTGGCCTCCAAACTCGTCGTTGTACCGCTGTACGACAGTAACCCAGTCGTCGGCACACTGAGCTACAAGTTCATCCAGTCGCTGCATCTCTTCTGGTAGGTACTCCTTTTGCGTGTAGCTTCCTCTGATCGACGAGGCGTTGGTAGAGAGGCGTCGGCGTTGGCATCCAGTGACGGGGGACGAGCCGTGCTTTCGCTTTGACATTCTGACGGTTCCTTGGGCAAAGGCTAGAGCATAGAGCCAGCATAGGCGTCTAAATGTAGTCTGGGAACCGCGACTACCAAATGTCAGCTTGTACCGGCTCAGAAGGCGCCCAGGATCTACAACAACCTGGCAGATGCTGGAGTTAGGATAGCATTCAACGTTGATCAAGGACCACATCCACCGAGATGCGATGCAGATATCCCATCAAAGTACACTGCCGTTCCAAGCATCTCTGGTCAACCTTGTAGTCTAATCACCCTTCAACCATGATCTGCTAGCCTCCAATATTGCAGCAAGGGTGGCAAGCAATAGAGAAAAGTCACTAATACCTTCGAGTTACGACACTAGCAGACTGCCAAGGTTACATCTAGGGTTACGCTACTGTATGGAAGTGCAATTACGGAATAAACGAGGTCTGGCGCACGACACAGTGCCTGGAGAACATTGGGCGGCGCTCCGCGGCGAGGCCCATGCAGAGACCGTGACCGGGCGCTTAAATGTCGAAGGGGTAGTGTTGTGGCTGTATTTGATGGGGTTTTGTTGACCGACCCCTTATCGCAAAGGGCATCCATACCGAATAGTGACTGGGAGATCCATGCGAGTATCCCAGTGACGGCAGCGTCTTGCTGACCTTGCAGCGTAAACCAAACGACTTGTGACCCTGCATTGGCTACATGAACGACTCAATCGACGCACTGCGTCTGAGGGGTCTGACGTTGATTTGTTGCAGCGTGTGTTCGGTGTCGGCAGAGGCAGCGGCTAACACTTAAGCTATTACCGTTCGCATAGTAGAACAGCCCGTGCTAGGTTGAAAGAATCCCGGTTCCATAATCGCTTAGCGCACGGGGAAGTCACCCGATGACGTCACCCGTTCCCGCCTGACACGTCCTCAAAGAGACCTTTTGCCGTACATAACTTAACTTAGCTCGCTACCTAACTATATGTATGAGTTGGACATTTGATGGTTTGGTTTTAAGCACGGACCTAGATTAGGTCGAGTTGAGGGTGGAAATCGCGATATCAGCAAGCTCAGAATAAGTATAGAACGGATGTCCCAAGAAACACGCGAAAGCAGCATAACCTATCTTCGGACGAAACATAGCTGGCGAGAAGCACGAGGAGCAGGAAGCGTCTTTGAACTTGTTCATGTCAAAGTGCGTCCGCGAAAGCGAGAACTTGCTCGTCGCATCTGCCAAGTCGAGGCAGCCAGAGCTCTCGCTCACCACGAATCTCTGCGAAGACAGTCAGCCTTAGCATAATGCACGCTTCCTTGTCAAACCCACCGCCCGATCTGTCTTCCCCACAATCCTTCCTACGTTGCTAGTGTTGACAGGTCTAGAAAGTACGGTGATATCTGATCGGAGAGACCGAAATTTTAGACTTTCGGTGAGACCGAGAATATCGGATTGACCGTCGGCCAGACCGAAGAGCTGAAGTTGAGACCGCAGATATAAAGACTAGGCTGCGCTCTGAAGAAAGAGAGGGAGACAACTCAAAATAAAGATAGTTTTAAGTCTATTGAGAATTGCATCACATGTGCCACATTATTAGGGTACTCATACTAATAGCTAGACTTGAGCTCGTTCCCCTGGAAAATGAAGACGGCCAGCTTGTTATTACAGTACTAGGACAAAAGTTTGTTCGCGTCGCGCACGTGCCAGAACAACAACACGCGAACGCGCAGAACCACTGCTTCTCCAATTCAAGATAACCACATTAAAATGAGAGCTTTTGGCACAGAAATTAGTGGTAATCGAATGCAGGGAGGTGAACTATCAGAAAGCCAGCGCAATTATGTTCTAGCCCAGAAAGAGGCGGGTGTGCGGACTAAGGAAATCGCAGAGACTCTTGGCTGTTCGCAACGCTGCGTTCAGAAGACAATACAACGATGGGAGGCCACCACCAGCAACACCTCGCGCCCTCGGATGGGCCGTCCACCTATTTTAACTAGCCGCGATCATCGCAAGCTGCTTCGCCTTGCTAGAAAGTTCCCAAAAATTGAGTACCGCAAGCTCCTTGAAGAGGCTGGGATGTGGGTAGCTGATGACGCTACCCCCATGTATCAAAGAAGACTATTCAACGTACCCTCCTTGAAGCTGGATTACACAAGTTCAGAGCAAAGCGCAGACCAAAAATCAATAGAGCTACAGCAATTTTACGTCTTAAGTTTGCTGCAGATTGGCATAGCTTCAATTGGCAGAGGACAGTCTTCAGGTTCAGCGACGAGTGCTCAATCGCCCGAGGCTCTGGCCACAACACAACATGGGTATGGCGATTACCTGATGAAAAATGGAGGCATGAGATGATAGATGAGGTTACCACTGCTCGCCAATCTGCTCGCATGGTGTGGGCGTCAATATGGATGACTGCAGGGGGTCGCGTTGGGCGTAGTCCTCTAGTAATTATGACCCGTGATCCATCAGCACGACGTAAAGGCTATAGCGCGTGGAGTTATACTCAGGCCCTTGAGGAAGGCCTATTACCTCAATATAGAGCTGGCGAGATGTTTATGCAGGATAACTCACGTATCCATACTGCTGCTCTCTCAAAGGAGTGGTTGGAGGTTCACGGCGTATGGACAGTTGACTTCCCACCATATTCTCCAGACCTCAACCCAATTGAACACATCTGGTGGGCACTCAAACAGAAGGTTCATGAGCTCCACCCTGAGTTTGATCATATGGGAGAGTCTGAAGATGACTGGGATCGCTTTGAAATGGGGTTATTGGAGGCGTGGGCAGCCATCCCCGACTCACTGATCCGCAAGCTGATCACTAGCATGCCACACCGCCTTGACGCTGTAAGACTTGCACAGGGCTACCAGACTAAATATTAAGTATATTGCGATTAATTTGTGCTAAAAATTGTCTAGTTTAGTCTATCCTACGTGATGTTATACTGCTTTGAAGTTGAGGGTTTGAGTGGTGATGGGGAAGCTAACCTCCTTGGCGAACAGACTTTTGTCCTGTGACTGTACTGTAGCATCTGACGAAAAGAAATGCTTACAGTCGCTTGCATTTCCAGTTTCCGCTTTCCGTGTGCGGCTCATTTGTTCATCCCGCGCTCACCCTGGACTCGCTTAGTGTAGGCTTTGCTAAGACTGTCCTAGCTTTTGGGAGCACAGTAGATTCATTGGCCCAGAGGTTTCTGCTGATGATCTAGATGCTTTGGTGCTGGCGAAGCTAAAGTTATTCGGGAAAGGCTTTTCTTAAGCGAGACAGGGCTGATGTGGGATGAATGATTTGTTGCTTGCAAAAACCGGAAACTGGAAGTGCAAGCGACTGTAAATAGACGATGGGATTCCCAGCGTTTGTTTCAGCCCGACGTAAGCAATCCTTAACGATCACATTGCTGAATGGAAGGAGTGACGTAGGCAGCGGCGTGGTTTCGACTCCAGGGAGCCTTGATGCTGGTGATCACGCCCGCAAGGGAAGGGTTGTGCTAACTAACTAAGTTAGTGACCACGCTAAAACTCACGCTGACAGCGATTCTATGTGATGGTAGCATTGGCTGAAAGCAGTGGACATACATAAGCTAGATTGGGGCTTTCGTATGTATGATCGGACGGACAGGAAAATTTCTTGCTTCGTGCATGGTGCCGCTCTTGTAATACCTGACCAGAAGCGTGAAGTCATCCTGTGCTTCAATAGTCTACCACCTAGGTATTCCTAGCATTTCATCTACAGTAACTACATCTTATTGATGTCAATAGTCAATACTAACACAGCGTCGCGGGTGACTCATGTGGGCGGCCCAGCGAGGGTAGTTAGAGCCCTTGACCGGCTAGCCCCAGTTATAGTTGCTGCACCCCGCAGGTACGGACGTTATGACATGCATAACATTAGTAAGTTAGGGAGCTAGGATTCAGGACGCTTTTATTTCCTCTATCCTTCTATTACAGATATGGCTGAGCTACCTACTTGGGGATTTGAAAATTGAAGCAACGAGCCTTCTGATTTAATCCACCCCGTACGCGTTTGGATCCTCTTACACTCATACTATCACTTTGGGCGATGTCGCCTACTTCGGATTCTAAGGGCTGGGTGTTTCGTCGGCGTTACATTGGTGCGATTCTGGTACTGCTGTCCGCACTTGCCGTTGGTGAGTTGTTCTCCTGCAAAACTGCTGGCGGCGGGCAGCTCTTCCTGACTTGTCGACAGGCATCATTGCCAGCAGCGATGGCCCGGCACCATCGGTTGAAGCCTACTACGGATCGTGGGAGTCGCGCCTCGGATATCGACTCGTCCTAAGGAACACAAGACATTGTGGATTATACGCCAAGGGCCAGATTTCACCCTTTCCCATTTCTACAGCACAGCGCGCTATGGAAGAAAAGCTATACGAGCGACTTGGCCTGAAGCCGGGAGGGAAAGTACTCGATGCCGGGGCGGGTTCAGGCTACGTTGCCATGACCATGGCCCGACACGGTCTACAAGTGCAGGCTATCGATATCACGCCACATCATCTTGCTGACGCACGGAAAAATGTCAAGAATTACGGTCTCGAAAGCAAGATTGCAGTGAACTACGGAAATTACCATGACCTCAGTGCGTTTCCTGATGAATCTTTTGACGGCATTTACACCATGGAGACGTTCGTACATGCCGATGATCCGCTCAAAGTCCTCAACAACTTCAAGCGTCTACTCAAGCCGGGCGGTGTTCTGGTTCTTCACGAAGCTGACTTTGACAGCGACTCGAAGACACTGCAAGACGTACTTCGGCTGTCCCACTGTCAAAACATGCTTCCTCAAGGTGGTTATCGGGAACTTCTAGAGAAGACGGGCTTCAAGGACTTTTCGCTCGAGGATCTTACAGAAGAAGTGCTGCCCATGTGGAGACTATTTGGAATCTTAGGATATGTGCCTTACCAGATTTTCAAGCTCCTTGGTATTCAAGATCGCTTCATCAACGTCATGGCCGGGGTTGAGGCGTGGCTGAATTGGGGGGATGGCCGCTACATCTCAGCTAGAGCTGTAAAGCCATGACGTATTGTATAAGATACTTTTTTATTTTTTCTTGATGCTATTGATTGTGGGAATCGAGCGGCAGACAATCCTATCCGTTCTTTGTCCCTCCCGCAGAATCGTATGGCTCACCTGGCTACTTGGTACATCCCACACATCAAGTTGATTTCATAATGCTTAAAGTGCGATTTCCGCCTCAGAGTGGTGCTTGTGTTAATATTACAGCGCCATAATGTCTTTATGTCGCGCTTTGGTGTGCTACAGTAAGGATTATTGCTAGAATAGGTTGAGGACAAGCAGTGTAATCGTGTGTTCAGCATCCTGGTCTAAGTTAGCTCATCTACAGGAAAGTGCCTGGCAAAATCATGAGCGCAGATTAGCCATTCCCAGTTCACTATGAACAAAAGCTATGGTGCGATGATTGCTACGACGGGAGTACTTCAACTTGAGAAATTCCGGCTACGGTAAGATAAAGTGCTAGCTGGCTTCTAAACTGTCTTACTCTCGACTACTACTTATATAGACGATCGGCATTCTGGAAGTTAAAACTGTACCAGCTGCTTAAGCTTTTGCCGTAGCTACCAAATATCTAGAAGCACCCAATAGCAGCCGCTTTTAATGTTACAGTACCTAGTGGATTACTACTATACAGTCACAGGACAAAAGTCTGTTCGCCAAGGAGGTTAGCGTCCCCATCACCACTCAAACCCTCAACTTCAAAGCAGTATAACATCACGTAGGATAGACTAAACTAGACAATTTTTAGCACAAATTAATCGCAATATACTTAATATTTAGTCTGGTAGCCCTGTGCAAGTCTTACAGCGTCAAGGCGGTGTGGCATGCTAGTGATCAGCTTGCGGATCAGTGAGTCGGGGATGGCTGCCCACGCCTCCAATAACCCCATTTCAAAGCGATCCCAGTCATCTTCAGACTCTCCCATATGATCAAACTCAGGGTGGAGCTCATGAACCTTCTGTTTGAGTGCCCACCAGATGTGTTCAATTGGGTTGAGGTCTGGAGAATATGGTGGGAAGTCAACTGTCCATACGCCGTGAACCTCCAGCCTCCTTTGAGAGAGCAGCAGTATGGATACGTGAGTTATGTGCTTTACCTTGAAGATGACAAGCTTGAAGGGACATCCTGTTGACCGTGTGCTTGTGCTCAGTATCTTCGCGCTTGACTGGTAGTTTCTGAATCGATCACAGTGATAGTAATATCGTGTTTTGACATTAGAATTGTGAGGTTTACTCCGCTTAAGAACAAACCCGTAGCCATGCTGCATGCCATGTATCTTGAGGGCTTCATATGCTTCTTCATAGGAGTTGCAAATAAGATCTGGAGGAGGTGTAATATCTTCCATACTGAGATATAGACGACTGATAATAACCTCAATACCACAGTCGCCTGTACATGATCCTGCGTGTGACGAAGACGCGCTGTTTTCGTGCTGGTGTCGCGTTCATAGATTACGCGCTAGGCTAGGTTGAGTGAATAATTTCTACTAGCACTAGCGCGGGGGATAAATCTCAAAGGGGGGATGTCGCAGGCCAAGGTGTCATCTCAGGTAGTCTAGTTATCACGTGCCCTCTGAAAGAGGTTAGTGGCCCTGGACAATCCTCGACAGAGGGTCTAGTACCCGGTTTGCCGAAAACACGCGCCAGGACACCTCACTAAAAACAAACTCGTGATAGTTCGTCTATGTTGGTATGAGTACTCTATTAATGTGGCACATGTGATGCAATTCTCAATAGACTTAAAATTATCTCTATTTTGAGTTGTCTCTTATTTTTTTCTTTAAAGCGCAGCCTAGCCTTTATATCTACGGTCTTAACTTCAGCTCTTCGGACTGGCCGACGGTCAGTCCGATATTCTCGGTTTTACCGAAAAGTCTATTATTTCGGTTTCTCCGATCAGATATCACCGTACTTTCTAGACCTGTCAACAAAAACAGAGAGTTAAGCAAAGATTACATTCACCCCTACCACCCCTAATCCCATGGGATGGGACTAAGGCCCACCTTCAGGCAATCTGCCGTCAAGAATGGGCATGTATATCAATGGAGGAAGTCAGGAGTTTAATCTCTGAGATGCCTTGGCGGTGTGAACAAGTGGCTTCAAATGGTGGAAGCCTTATTCAGAAAAATGGTAAAACACCAAGAAAATGATGTATATACACCTCTATAGCTCTTTGAACAGCCTCACGATTATATCTATGCACTCTATTCACTGTTTTGGTGTACAATACTATGGTGGGGTGGAAGCCAAGGCACTGCTTAGCTCAGCAGAAAAACGTCTCACGAATTATTGCGGCACCTGGTGCCCCGCATCCGAGACGCTGAGTACAACGGCCAGATCGAGCTGCCACCCATCACAGAGAAGGAAGTGAGGGACGCCATCTGTGCAGCGTCACCGCGCAAAGCTCCCGGCCCAGATGGTATCATCAATCGAGCCTTACAGGCAGGATCGAAACTACTTACATCCCACCTGACGACCATCTTCAACCGCAGCCTACGTCTGGGTTACTGCCCATCACATTTCCGCGGATCGACTACGGTCGTTCTGCGAAAGCCCGGCAAAGACAACTACACCGTGCCAAAAGCATACCGACCAATCGCGCTACTCAACACAGTTGGCAAAACGATGGATGCAGTGATCGCCCGGCGGCTCAGTCATCTGGTGGAAACACATTGTGTGCTCCCAGCGACACACATAGGCGGCAGGAAGATGCGCTCCACTGAGCACGCGCTCCATGCCGTCACGAGCAAGATATACAGTGCATGGAACAGAGGAGCTGGTCAAGTGGCCAGTCTCCTGCTGCTTGACGTCTCTGGAGCCTTCGACAACGTCTCACACACGCGGCTGCTGCACAACCTGCGGAAGCGAAGAGTAGACGAGAAGACGGCCAGGTGGATTGCAAGCTTTCTCAGTAACAGACATACCCGTATAGCTATCGATGGCTTCAAGTCACAAGAGTATAGCATAAATACAGGCATACCACAGGGAGTTGAAAATGTGATTCTTCAAGTGTATAGATTGACCTATGGGCTTGTGTGTACTTATATACATGTAGACTGTCCCCGTCTACATAGGCAGACAAGCCACAGACTCCATCGTGGCGTATTTGCCTATAGGCATATACGCCACCTCGTCATGTGCTGTTCAGAAACAACTCTCCCACTAACTGCAGGTGGCGAGTCCAATACAGGAGCTCTTGTCCATCCCAAGTCCATTCACCAGATTCTCATGAGCATCCCTGGGGAGCGGCTTCGTGAGGAGATCAGCCAGATTTTCCTTGGTGCTGACCCTTTGAGTATTGATTCTCCCACTGAGCGTCATTTCTCGCAGAAAATGATATTTCAGTTCAATGTGCTTTGTGCGGTCATGTAACTCAGGATTACGAGTCAGCTTAAGTTCAGCATTGTTGTCAATCAGAAGCGGAGTTGATGTGGCTTCCAGGGCTTTGATGCGAAGGTCGTTGATCATATTTTGGATCCAGATGATCTCTTGAGTGGCCTTATATCCAGCCACGTATTCAGCTTCGCAGGTTGACATTGCCACAGTCCTTTGTCTTCTGGACGACCATGATACAGGGCTCCCTGCAAGTTTGACAACGTAGCCGGTAGTAGAACGTCGAGTGTCTGGACATCCGGCCCAGTCGGCATCAACATATGCATGCAGTTCTCGATCTGCACAGTTCCTTTTGAAATGAAGTCCGAGGTTGGGTGTATATTTGAGATACGCATAGATATCATCGACGGCTTTCATATGCTCTTCGGTTGGGTTTGCACAGAATCTGGAGACAACTCCCACTGCTTCTGCAATGTCCGGCCGCGTGACCACCATTGCGTAGTTGAGTGCTCCAACTTTTGATTGGTATCGCCTTTGGAAGTCAAGAGCTCTTGGTGGACCATCATATTTGGTTAGTTTCGGGCTTGTTCGCATGGGCGTCTTTCGTGGGTGAATGTCCTGCAATCCATAGCGATTGAGGATCTGCTGGATGTATGATTCCTGATGCAGGTGAACATCGCCATTGGCCTCTTGATGTACGTGCATCCCCAGGTAGTAAGCACAGAGGCCAAGGTCTGTCATGTTAAAGCGTGAAGCCAATTGACGTTTCATGGCTATGATACGATCTTCATTTTGGCCGAAGATGTTAATGTCGTCGACATAAACTTCCATGATCAGGTTCTCGTCGTCTTTGATGAAGACTGAAGGATCAAAGTTTGAGACTCTCCACCCATTTTCTTCGAGGAAAGCCCTGAGTTTGAAGTACCACTGTCTCGGTGCCTGCTTTAGTCCGTACAAGGACTTGCACAATTTAAGAACATGATTGCTTGCTTCAGGATAGCCTTCCGGTGGTTCGACGAAGATTTCGTGTTCAAGGTCGCCATTGAGAAATGCTGTCTTGATATCCATTTGGTGGCACTTCCAGCCATATCGAGCTTGAAGTGCAAAGAGTATTCGGTAAGGTGCTGACTTAACGACAGAGGCGTATGTTTCATCGAAATCAAGGCCATATATCTGTGAGAAGCCTCGCACGACAAATCTTGCCTTGTGTCGAGCAACTTCTCCATCTGAGCCAAGTTTCCGCTTGAAGACCCACCGACCGGTGAGTACTTTGCGGTTTGTCGGTCGATCCACCACTTCCCATGTCTTGTTTTCCAGCAAGCTGTTGTACTCTTCTTGCATGGCTTGCTCCCACTGATTCCATTCAGTGGAGGCCAAGGCAGTCTTCCTGTTGTGTGGTTCAGGACCAAGTGAGTTGGCTGAGACCGACATCATACAGATGGTTGGCCTACTGGCTTCCTCCATGGTAATCTTCCCCTTGTCGGCCGTTTCCCGAAGGGAGACGGGCGACGAAAACGTGGAGGTTGTTGAGCTACTGTGGAGACGCAAAGGCGACAGAGAATGATTTCCTTTCTTGAGGCAGGATGCAATGACGAGATTGGCTTGTGGCTCCAACAGCGCAGGGTCGATGAGCACTTCGCTATCCTGGATTTCGAGATCTTCGTCAAGGGAGTCATCCAGCGTTTGCCAATCTTCTTCGTCTTCCCCCATCGTCGTGCCTGCCTCTGTCATTGGTGGCGGTGATCTCAGACGTTGCGGTGGAGGGCCCCGCGGAATGCCACGAAAGAAATAACGTTTATATCCTCCATCATCATTAGACTGGAGACACGTCGCGCCTTCCTTCGTTCCAAGGAGCTCCTGCCTTGCGATACATATGTTGCATGGGAACTCGTAGTCCGGATGAAAGATGGCGTCAATGTCTTGGCCAAGTTCGGCGCAGCGGGCACAGCACTCATGCTGAATACCAAGATCATGAATTCTGTGCCACATTGATTTGGGGTGAAGGTTCTGCAGTATTGGGTGATACACCGCAGTATTCGGATTGACACGGAAACTGCAGGATGTCCTTCCGGACGTTCGACAGTGTAGGCATGGTATTGCCTGACATCTTCTGGCATTTCCCCATCTTCGGCTCCCCTGACAGGCAACACATTCCGGATCGTTTAGAGGAGCCAGCATGGAGCACCTGAATCTGCCCTTTTGGCAGGGAATGCATCTTGTCTCTGCTGAGCCCCCCTCACACCATCTCTTCGTCTTCCTGCACTGCTTGCATTTGTCCTTTGGGTCCTGTGTACCCCGTGGGACATTTCCACTGAAGGAGCATTTGTACCCTCTCATCGGGCAGTTCCTGCAAGTCTTGGGGTCCTCTGTAAGGTAGCACCGGCGGCGTTCTTTGGTACATGCGTAGCATTTCTTCTCCGGTGGAAGATATGTGTCTGACCATCTTGGTACCTTGTTGTCCTCGGGCACGAAAGAGCAAACTCGGCTCACCGACTGGCACTTATCGCATCTGGAGTGGGGATTGGATCGTCTACAGACGGCTCTTACTTGTCGACATTGGTCACATTTGTCTTGTGGTGGTTGTCCCTTTCGCCTGTCGTCATCCGGCGCAAAAGAGCAGATGAGGCCGCATGTGTTGCAGTGATCGCATCTCGAGGTAGGATCGGATCGTTTACAAACATGACCGTTCTTACGACAGCGTTCGCACTTGTCTTGTGACGGTTGACCTCGGGGGCATCTTTTCCTTTTCTTCAGTGATGCGCTTGGTTTTACATGTCGCACATGAGTGCTACCATTAGAGAAGTATGTGCCTTGCCTGGTGAGTATGTTCACTTGCGGCATAATTCTATTTCGGGAGTCGTAAACGGCGTAAGCATCGTCCCATGTATCATAGTCAATGCCAGCTTCTGAAAACGCTTTATGTATGGGGCCCATTTCGCGTGCTTCTTCTTGGTTATTGTCTGGTTCGATGTCTGAAAAAGTACTTGAAGACTGGCTTTGGGTCTCAGATAGACTGTCTGAATATGGATGTACCTGGTCGTTACTGTCTTCCTCAGGGTGGCGCACAGTATTGTGACCAATCTGTGCGAAGTAGGGAGAGGTTTTGGAAACACTTCGGGTTGAGTAGCGAGGGACTTCTGGACCGGTTTGTGTAGAATTAGGAAAACTCCCTGGGCTACTTGCGTGGGGTTGGGAGGTTGTTTCCAGGATCGACTCGTTGTCTGAAGCATCGTCATCCAAAGTTATGTCACCGATTGGAATTCGATTGGAGAGGGTTTCGCCGTCATGGTCGTCGGTCTGGCCTTGGCCATCGTCGACACGTGGTGCAGTAATGCGTACGACGCGTTTCTTATCTGGGTGCCAAACTCTCAGTACGGCTTCAGTTTCGAAACCAACGAAGTACCCAATCCATCCTCGTGGTTGGAGAAGGGTTTTCTGTCTATGCTCTGGTGGATAGGTGACATAGACCCGACTGCCGAAGATCCGTTCGATGTCGAGGTTTGGTTTGAGTTTGTAGAATGCCTCCCACGGCGTTATTTTCCCCTCGAGGGCCCGTGATGGTGATCTATTTTTGATCCAGATTGCATGTGAGAAAGCTTCAACCCACAGTGTTTCTGATAGGGAAACGTTCCTCATTGCTTCTTCTGTGCGTGTACCAAGTATCTTGGAAATTGTTGATGAGACGCTGTTTGTTGCTTCTTGCAGCATTGCTGAAGCTCGTTCTCTGTCTGTACGGAAACCTCTTTCCGCAACACCGTTCATATGGTGCGTGTAGGGTACTGAGTTTTCCAGAGAGATTGCATGTCGCTGGAACCAGTCTCGAAGTTCTCCATATAGTGGAAATTCGTTGTCGAGCCGGTATGCGCGAATTGTCATGTTGTTCCGTTTTTCAATAGTCCGATGAAGATGTCGGAAAACTTCCGGAATCTTGTCCTTGGTTGCATATCTTGCTGACCAGGTGAAACGAGTTGCATCATCGGTTATGGCCAAAATATATATGGTGCCATCCCACGCGCCAATGGGATATGGTCCCCAGGCATCTGCGTGCATTATTTCTCCTGGATTCGTGGCTCGTCGAGTTGCCGGATCTCTAGGGATTCTGTTTACTGCTCTGGTGGTAGCGCAGACAGGACAGATGGTACCCAATTTTGCCCGTAATTGTTTGTCAGTCAGATCAATGCCATTGCTTACTTTGAGGAGAGCCCTCAAGCTCTGAACGCTGAGGTGTCCCATTCTTCTGTGCCATTTCCAGACTGGGTCGTCGTAATCAAGTAGAGACACAACGAAAGGTGGCTGAACTCCTGGTGGGAGTTGTTGGTCCGGAGTTCGCGTAGAGTCTTCTCCCACTGCTTCAGCATCTCTTGTGCTGTTCGCTTGTAGTAAGATTGGTTCCCCTTGACTCGGTTGGAGGTCATTTGGGTGTTCCGGTGGGTCGATTTGTAGGTGAAAGAGTCCATCAATCAGGCTGGCATGGCCAATTTCAAAACCTTCAGCAGTTCTGATGGATATTCCTTTGATTCCCCAGACTCCTGTGAGTTTTGCCCTTTCAGCGATCCAAGAGAGTGACAGAATGTTGCATCTGGCGTCCTGAGCATAGGCCACATTGTGCAGCTCTAGTTCGACTGGTTCATTTCCATCGGTAGTTAGCTGGAGAAGTACAGTTCCAGCTCCTTCGATATGCAGGCCACCGTTATTTGCAGTTCCAACGGTGTATGTGATTTTCTGGAATTCAGAAAACCATGCTTTGTCATTTGCAATGCAGACATTTGCACCTGAGTCAACAATCCATTTGGAGCTTCGTTCCACTGCGTCATCCTTGAGCAGCATCATCGTTTGTGGATTGAGACCATCCATGAGTCGTGGCCTTCCTGGATACAGAGAGTCACCTGGATTGTTGTATTCCGGGACTTTGGCTTCGTCCTTCATGGAGGTATGTTTGTCCAGGTTCGTTATCTTGTCGCTTGATCCGGCATTTGCACATGTTGCCTCCTATTTGCTGCGGTGGAGCATGGCAGTGGCCACAATTCTGCCTGGGTGCTTGGGATCATGTCGCGACTGAGGTTTGTGGTGATCCTTGGATCCCGTATTTTTGACGGTATTAACCTGTCCTTTGAACTGTTTCGAGGTTTCCTCGTGTTTGTTGAATTTGTTCTCCCTGAATTCGGGGTGCGCGATCCAGCATTCTGATTCGTTGTGGGTGCCCCACTTGTTGCATCCTTCACAGAGTTGCCGGTCTTTTCTCTCTCTTCCCTTGTTCTTTGCATCACTCTCTTTGTTATCCTTTTCTGATGCCAGCTGTGCCTCCACTCCTAGAAGATGTCCGTGAAGAGTTACCAGGTCGCGTGGAAGAGCAGCTGTTCCAGCCAAGAGGTTCCAGGTATCTAGGAATCTGTTGAAACGGTTCGGCAGGGAGCGTACGACCTTTGACATGAGTTGTTCGTCACTGAAAGTGCCCTCGAGGTCGATGATGTCTTGTTGCAGGGTTTTGAGAGTGTTGATAAGATCAGATACTGATCCCTTGAACTTGAGTTGTTCGATTTTTCCTAGAGTCATGTCCAGGGCGCGAGCGTCATTCATCTTGCAGAGTCCCTTGAGCTTCTCCATTGCCAGCTGTGGATTCTCTTCATCCTTGATGCATCCTCGAAGGGCTGTGTTGATGGTGGTGGAGAGGAGGCCTCGTGCATATCGAAGACGTTTCTGCTGTTTTTCGTATTCGTCAAGATCGAGCTTGTAGAACTGGATGATCAGACTCAGCTGATCGCTTGTCTGAGCATCCACACTGCTGCCGATTGGGTCAGCGTCTTTGGCGTTCGACTTCTTGCCTGGTTTGGCTTGAGTCGAAACCCCAGAGAGGGTTGGTCGCGTTGGCTTGTCTTGGATAGTCTCTTCTCCGGTAAGGATATTCCAGACATTATTTGCCTCGGCGATGAACTTCAGGTCGCGCTTCCATGCAAGGTAATTTTCCTGGCCTTGAAGTACTTCGACCCGTGCTTCAACGGATTCGTTGGCGAGTTTGATGCTAGCCATGGCTGCAAACGTTTGACTTCTTGAAGACCGGATTCGGACTATCACTGAAAGGGTGCAGTATGCACAACCGGGCTCATAACCAGTTGAAAATGTGATTCTTCAAGTGTATAGATTGACCTATGGGCTTGTGTGTACTTATATACATGTAGACTGTCCCCGTCTACATAGGCAGACAAGCCACAGACTCCATCGTGGCGTATTAGTTGTTTTGAAACAGCATGTGACAAGGTGACGTGGATGCCTTATAGGCAAGCAAGCCACAATGGAGCTTGTGGCGGGTCTGCCTATTCAGGCAGACCAAGCCTACAAGTATATAAGTACCTACAAGGTCATATAGTAATATACACGCTTGAAGAAACACATTTCAACTGGTTATGAGCCCGGTTTTGCACACCGCAACCTTTCAGTGTTAGTCCGACTCCGGTCTTCAAGAAGTCAAACCCTTGCAGCCATGGCTAGCATCAAACTTACCAACGAATCCGTTGAAGCACGAGTCGAAATCCTGCAAGGACAAGAGAACTACCTTGCATGGAAGCGCGACCTGAAGTTCATCGCAGAGGCACATGATGTATGGAAGATTCTCAATGGCGAAGAAGCTATTCATGATAAGCCGACGCGACCAACGCTGTCCAATGGACAGGCCTCCTCTGGGCCAGCAACAAGGTCCAGAGACACTGAACAAAGCAGTTTGGATACTCAGGCAAGCGACCAGCTGAGCCTCATCATCCAATTCTACAAGCTTGATCTCGACGAATACGAAAAACAGCAGAAACGCATTCGATATGCACGTGGTCTCCTCTCCACTACCATCAACACAGCCCTTCGAGGATGCATCAAAGATGAAGGAGACCCACACCTAGCCATGGAAAAGCTCAAGGGACTATGCAAGATGAATGACGCACGAGCATTAGACATGACGCTGGGAAAAATCGAACAGTACAAGTTCAAGGGATCTGTGTCAGAACTTATCAACACTCTCAAGACCTATCAACAAGATATTCTTGACCTTAATGGCACTTTCAGCGATGAACAGCTCATGTCCAAGGTTGTGCGATCCTTGCCGAACCGTTTTAACAGGTTCTTGGAATCCTGGAACCTCTTGGCGGGGACACCCGCGCTGCCTCGAGACCTTGCAACCCTCCATGGACACCTACTGGGAGTAGAATCACAGCTGATGCCAGAAAAGGATAATAATATAAAGAGCAAGGGAAAGGACAAGGACCGGCAACTCTGCGAAGGGTGCAACAGATGGGGCACTCACAGCGAATCTGAATGCTGGATCACACACCCCGAACTTAAGGAAAACAGAGCCAACAAGGGTGGGCAGAACTCTACACCATTCAAAAAAGAGGCCAATGCCGTTACAAATGTAAGACCCAGGGATCTTCCCAAGACCGAGTCACAACAACATAAACCCAAACGCCCAGCAAGAGTCGTCGCCACTACCATCGTTCATCGTAACAAGTGGGAAGCGACATGTGCAAATAGTGGGCCTGGCAACAAAACAATCAATCCACAAACGATGATGCTGCTTCAAAATGAGACGGTGGAACGAAGTTCCAAGTGGATTGTGGACTCGGGAGCAAACATCTGCATCGCAAATGACAAAGCTTGGTTCTCTGATTTCCAGAAAATGGCATACACTGTTGGAACTGCCAACAACGGCGGACTGCGCATTGAGGGAGCAGGAACAGTGCCTCTCCATCTAATCACCGATGGTAACGAGCCAGTAGAGCTGGAGCTGAGTAATGTGGCCTATGCTCAGGACGCCAGGTGCAATATCCTTTCACTCTCATGGATTGCAGAAAAGGCCAAGCTCAGAGGAGCCTGGGGTATAAATGGAATATCCATCAGGACAGCTGAAGGTTTCGAAATCGGCCGTGCCAGCCTGATCGACGGCCTCTTCCATCTGCAAGTTGACTCGCCGGTGACCGAGTACCCGAATGACCTCCAACTGAGTCAAGGGGAACCGATCTCACTACAAGTCAATGACACAGAAGAAGATTCTATATCAATTCCAAACCAACAACTCCCCCCAGGAGTTCAGCCACCATTCGTCGTGTCTCTATTGGACTATGATGATCCAGTCTGGAAGTGGCATCGACGAATGGGACACCTCAGCATTCAAAGCCTGAGGGATCTCCTCAAGGTAAGCGACGGCATCGATCTAACCGACAAACAGCTACAGGGGAAGCTGGGCGCCATCTGTCCAATCTGCGCAACCACAAGAGCAATCAACAAAGTCCCCAGAGATCCAGCAACTCGGCGAGCCACCAATCCAGGAGAGCTAATGCACGCAGATGCGTGGGGACCATACCCTATCAAAGCATGGGATGGCAGTGTATACGTCTTGGCCATGACTGACGATGCAACTCGATTCACATGGTCAGCCAGATATGCGGTCAAAGAAAGAATTCCAGAAGTTTTTAGACAACTTCATCGAACAATTGAGAAACGCCACAATGTGGAAATACGCACCTATCGGCTTGATAACGAATTTCCATCTCACGGAGCGCTTCGAGACTGGTTCCAACGACAAGCAATTTCCCTCGAAACCACTGTGCCCTACACACACCACATGAATGGAGTTGCAGAACGAGCTTTCAGAACCCATAGAGAGCGAGCGTCAGCAATGTTGCAAGAAGCAACCAACAGTGTATCGAAAACAATCTCACAGGTACTCGGCACACGCACAGAAGAGACCATGAGAAATGTAACATTGTCAGAAACACTCTGGATCGAAGCGTTCATGCACGCAATCTGGATCAAGAACAGGTCACCATCTCGAGCGCTTGAAGGAAAGAAGACCCCTTGGGAGGCCCTGTACAATACCAGACCAAACCTTGCTATTGAAAGGATCTTCGGCAGTCGAGTCTACGTAACTTTCCCACCAGAACACAGACGGAAGTCCCTACTCCAAGCGCGAGGATGGATGGGATATTTCGTCGGTTTTGAGACCGAAGCTGTGCTAAAAGTCTGGGCTCCAGAGAAGAACTCTGTCGTCCGCGTCACTGCCGCCCGTGTTGATGACGGACAAGGGCAGACCGACAGTCATGAGGTTGAAACTCTCCGAGATCGTATTCCTGTCGAGGATATCGACATAAATGACCCTCCATCGGATCATGATGTCGATTCAGAAGGACCCGTGTTTCCTCTTCCGGAGAACCAGTCTATCACCAATCAACCCACTGAGAATACCAGTAACGGTGATACGACATTTGAAAACCATGTCCATCACATTTGGACTAGGGCCAACCCACAGGTACATACGCTGGTTGCACAGCCCATCGAACCTTCAAACAGAACTCCAGCCACTAAGGGACCAAACGGCAGACGGCCAGTTCGTTTCGGACGACAGCCACCACAAGAAAAATGTGGACAGTGCCGGAAAAGGAACAGTGTCTGCAAACAATCCATCTCTGGTTCAAGGTGTGATCGCTGTCTCCAAGACAGACGATTTTGTTCTTTCACTCCGGACGATAAGCCAAGATGGTGGTCTCGCCAAGTACAGCGTCCTTCGGAGAACTGCGTTTCCTGCGTAAATCAAGGAAAAGTTTGCGCTCCTACGGACGACGATCCCACATTCTGTACCTCCTGCCGAGATCTCGGAATACGATGTTCATTCAGTTGCCGGAATGGACCTATTCAGGATCCGCAGGAGAAATGTACACTCTGCAAAACAAGACGCACCAAATGTAAAGGAGGCTCAGCTACGACAAAATGTACTCAATGCAAAAAAAGAAAAGCAAGATGCTCTTTCATGAAGGAACTCTTGAACGACCCGGAATGTATCACTTGCAGATCAAGAATTGAAAACGGTGACAGAAGAAGGTGCTGTCAACGACCTTGCACTACCTGTCAAAAGGACACTAGTAGAGTGTGCTGCACGTTCTACATTGACCAGCATACGTCCATCTACCACCCAATATCGGATAGAGTTCGTCCAGACTCAATCTGGGACAGGGTGCAACGTCTCTCCTTGGAAAACAAATGTTGCCACTACTGCGCGACGATTGGCAAGGAGAGTGTCGCCCTCGACCTAAAGCACGATTTCCCTTGCCAGACGTGTGTCACAAGGAACACCACCAGAAGCAAAGAAAGCCGCGGGACCTCATGTATCAAGTTCAGCAATGATGGAGAGTATAAAAGATATTTTTTCCGTCGTGCTCCACGGACAGCTACACAGCCGGAACGACACCGTTTAGTCTCTCCCCCACCTATGACAGAAGTAGGTACAGAAATCGGGGCAGATGAGGAAGAGTGGCAAGGGCTAGACGATTTCACAGTTGACGGAGATATCGAGGACGAATATGACGACGTAACTGTGGACCCTGCACTGCTGGAACCGCAAGCCAACCTCGCCGTTGCACCTCGTCGCGAAGGAGAAAAACACACCCCGTGCCCCCTACGCCTCCACCAACAGCTCTATTCCGCTCAACAAGCTCCTGTTTGCGTCCAACAAGAGCTTCAAAAAATGGAGAATGAATGGGATGCCGACTGCGACCTAACGGATTCAACCTTTTCCTCTTCCGATGAACCCTACCTATATGGACAACCCACCGGCATTCCAAGTGCCTTCCCAACTTCACCCTCCTTCACGATTTCGTCGGCCGTCTCCCTTCGGGAAACGGCCGACAAGGGGAAAATCACCATGAGGGAGGCCCACAAGTCGAGTGTCTGCATGCTATCCGCGTCGGTCAAATCTTTTGGCCCTGAACCAAACACCAGGAAGGCTGCTCTGGCCTCAGCTGAACGGAAACAGTGGGAGCAGGCCATGCAAGAAGAATACAACAGCCTACTGGAAAATCAGACCTGGGAAGTGGTTGACCGACCAACGGACCGTAAAGTACTCACTGGCCGATGGGTTTTCAAGCGGAAACTTGGTTCAGATGGAGAAGTCGCTCGACACAAAGCAAGATTTGTCGTCCGAGGCTTCTCACAGATATATGGCCTTGATTTCGACGAGACTTATGCCTCGGTAGTGAAGTCGGCATCATATCGCATTCTCTTTGCGCTTCAAGCTCGATATGGCTGGAAGTGTCACCAAATGGACATCAAGACAGCTTTCCTCAATGGCGACCTTGAGCATGAAATCTTCGTTGAACCACCAGAGGGATACCCAGAAGCAAGCGGCCAAGTCCTCAAGCTGTCCAAATCCCTGTATGGACTAAAGCAGGCACCAAGACAGTGGTACTTCAAACTCAGAGCCTTCCTTGAAGGAAATGGGTGGAGAGTCTCAAACTTCGACCCATCGGTCTTTATCCAAGATGACGAAAACCTTATTATGGAAGTTTACGTCGATGACATCAACATCTTCGGCCTGAAGGAAGATCGAATTGTTGCCATGAAACATCAATTGGCCTCACGCTTCAACATGACGGATCTTGGTCTTTGTGTCTACTACCTAGGAATGCATGTACATCAAGAAGCGAACGGTGACGTCCACCTGCACCAAGAATCATATGTTCAACAGATACTCGAACGCTATGGCCTGCAGGACATCTACCCACGAAAGACTCCCATGAGGACGAACCTGAAACTAACCAAAAATGACGGTCCACCTAGAACTCTAGACTTCCAAAGACGATACCAATCCAAGGTTGGAGCACTCAATTACGCAATGGTGGTCACGCGTCCGGACATTGCTGAAGCAGTGGGAGTTGTCTCTAGGTTTTGTGCAAACCCAACTGAGCAGCACATGAAAGCTGTTGATGACATTTACGCGTACCTGAAACACACACCTAACCTTGGACTCCACTTCAAAAAGAACTGCTCAAACCAAGGACTACATGCATACGTTGATGCAGACTGGGCTGGATGTCCGGACACCAGAAGGTCTACGACCGGCTATGTTATCATACTGGCAGGCAGCCCTATTTCCTGGATGTCTAGAAGACAGAGGGGAACGCCGGCAATGTCAACCTGCGAAGCTGAGTACACAGCCGGATACAAGGCTGCTCAGGAAATCATCTGGATTCAGAATATGATCAACGACTTTTGCATCGAAGGACTAGAAGTGGCATCAACTTTGCTTCTGATCGACAACAATGCTGCAATCAGGCTGACTCGAAACCCGGAACTTCATGACCGCACCAAGCATATTGATCTCAAATACCATTTCTTGCGGAAAATGACGCTCAGTGGGAGAATCAATACTCAATGGGTCAGCAGCAAGGATAACCTGGCTGACCTACTTACCAAGCCGCTTCCCAGGGATGTTTTTGAAAATCTGGTAAAGGGACTTGGAATGGACAAGGGCTGCTGTACTAACCTCGTCACCCGCAGTTAGTGGGAGAGTTGTTTTGAAACAGCATGTGACAAGGTGACGTGGATGCCTTATAGGCAAGCAAGCCACAATGGAGCTTGTGGCGGGTCTGCCTATTCAGGCAGACCAAGCCTACAAGTATATAAGTACCTACAAGGTCATATAGTAATATACACGCTTGAAGAAACACATTTCAACTGTATTTGCCTATAGGCATATACGCCACCTCGTCATGTGCTGTTCAGAAACAACTCAGGGCTCGCCGCTATCGCCTATCCTTTACCTCTTCTACAATGCTGACCTGATAGAGGAGTGCAACCAAGAGACGAACGCGATGTCGACAGGATACATAGACGACGTGGGCATCCTCGCATGGGGCAACACAACAGAAGAGACATGTAACACATTGAACCGCATTCTTAATAAAGCACAGCGTTGGGCTAGCACCCACGCTTCCATCTTCGCCCCAGACAAGTTCCAGCTGACTCACTTTACGAGATCGCGCACGCGCATCGATACAGGCAGACTAATCCAAACCGACTGGGGTGAAGTGAAACCCAAGACAACGTGCAAATACCTGGGACTGACCATGGACACGAAGCTGCAGTGGAAAGAACACCTAGAAGAGGTCAGACGGAAGGCGACAAAGACTGTTAGTGCACTCAGCTGCCTCGGAGGTTCGACCTGGGGCATAACCTTTGCAGACATGCGGAAACTGTACGAAGCTACTGCGCTTCCCCAGATGATGTTCGCGTGCTCAATCTGGTCTAATGCTAGCATCAAGGGCAAGACATACACAAAGAAGACACTTAACGTCTTGCAAAGCATACAGGCAAGAGCGGCAAGAGCTATCTGTGGGGCGTTCAAAGCCACTTCCAGAGTGGCGCTCGACGTTGAAGCATACCTCTTACCTATTGAACAACGGATTTGGAAACACAACACGGACGTCATCACCCGACTTCTCTCGTGCAAGGACATTGGAGATACAACCAGCCTTCAGACAAGCAGTATGCAATCTACCACCGCAATAAGAAACCGCATCAGACACATCAACTCCTGGCAGAAGATCTATGACGACATGAAGAGCCGACGCAGCCAGGGCTTCAACACGCAGGAGCCAATCCCACCCTTCATAACCCCGACATGGCAAACTGGCCCCAGGACATACATAGACAAGAACGCCAACAAGGCGCGGAGACGACATGACAGAGCGAATGAGACAAGTCAGAGCCTCAGCATCTACACAGACGGCAGCGGCATAGACGGCGAGATAGGCGCAGCGGCGATATGCCCGCTAACACAGCAGACCCGCACAGTGCACATGGGACCAGATACAGTCTCGACAGTATATGCCGCTGAGCTACAAGGCATAAGCCTAGCACTGCAGATAGCACGAACATACGCAGAGCGAAGTGGCGAACGACGAAACGTCGCCATCTACACCGATAACCAGGCGGCCATATGGTCAATAGCCAAGGCCGAGGGACGATCAGGAGCCTACATCCTCGAGGAGATCGCACGACAAGTCCAGGAGCTCCAGGATATAGAACGGCCAGTAATAGTAAGATGGATCCCCGCCCATGTAGGAATCCCAGGAAACGAAGCTGCAGACAGAGCCGCCAAGGAGGCGACCGGGTGGAGAGAGGACGGCCGCAGATGCCCACCGGCAGACGCACCGCCTAGGCTCCACCCACTCAGATCAACCGTCAAGAGATGGTGCAAGACACAGACAGAGCGAGCTTGGAGGGCCAAATGGCGAGCAGAGGCTAAAGGTCGAGCGACATATAGACACACACCGATGCCTACCAAGAAGGTGCTCCAGCTCCACGAGGGACTCAACAAACGACAGAGCGCGCTGCTGGTGCAGCTGCGCACCGAGAAAATCGGGCTGAACGACTTTCTCTTCAGCCGAAAAGTGCCAGGCGTCACCAGCTCCCGCTGCCCGTGCGGCGAGAGGCGGCAGACCGTCGCTCACGTCCTCCTCCGCTGCAGGACGTACAAGGACCTCCGGAACCAGGTATTCGGCAATCTCTCTGGACGACATAACCACCGGGCCATCCTGAGCAAGCCACAGCTAGCCACCAAAGCCATCCAGTTTATAGAACAGACGCAGATCCTTGGGCAAGGTGGGATCACAGACGCGTAGACGACAGCCAAGCGCTGGGGGGAGACTGTAGGTATTGCAGCCGCAAAACACGAGGCAGTGCGCCTCTACGAGCCTAGAAGCACAGTATACTGTTAGTAGAACCATTATCTAGATGAGCGGACAAGGCAGATGTAGATAGCGGTCGAGGGGAAACGGCAGGCCTCTAGGAACAGCTGGCTCCTGTTTAGGGAGTGACGTGGGGCGGCGCGGATTAACGTCTGTGTCGCGTCGGCTGTTAGCTAAGCCAGCCAACCGGGCATAGCTGCGGAGAAAACGCGGCTGAAACCGAGTAGGAATTCATCATCATCATCATCATCATCACCTTGTGCCCCGCTTCAACATTCCGCTTCAACATCCCGCTTCAACATTCCGCTTCAACATCCCGCTTCAACATCCCGCTTCAACATCCCGCTTCAACATCCCGCTTCAACATCCCGCTTCAACATCCCGCTTCAACATCCCGCTTCAACATCCCGCTTCAACATCCCGCTTCAACATCCCGCTTCAACATCCCGCTTCAACATCCCGCTTCAGTGTGCCTCAGACCCGCTCCAACGCTTGCCCCTACAAGCCCACCTTAAAACCTGATTCCCGTGCGATCCTCTCCCGATTCACGCCCGCGTCATGCCTGCTCCGCGCGTCAAAAAAGGATTGAACCCAAACAAAACTTATCGCCAGCGGCTGCACGAGCGCACTCGGGCAGGACAGTGTGCTTACAGTCTCTCTTGTTCTGGGATACCTGAACGTCATACTCTCTGTCCGGCTCATCACGAGCTCCGACTTCAGCAGCAAGAAGCCAGGCGCGGTGCGACAAAGACGCTTGGGAGTTCTCGAGAAAGTCTCAACGTGGTGCGCCGAATTCCATCGATTTCACAAGCAGCATCGCCCACGCGATCCTTCCGCGCGCCAAATATATCATGGGATAAGCTGATATGGGTTTCTTTCCCTGACGCAAAGCCACTCGACGAAACCGCTACTCTTGCTATCCAGCTTTTTCCTGAAGATCGCCAAAGCCTCGGTCACGATCCCTGGATAGCAGAAGCCTGTTCGATGAAACTGCGCAATACAGTCATACCGGCAGAAGATGGAGGCTACTATATACATCAGGGGCTCGTCACGCTTTTAGCCACGAAAGCACTGGGTACGCTTTCTGTTGTTGCGCATACATGGGACTGGCTGGCCCAACAACTTCAGGGAAACTTGTTGTTCAGCTCTTGCATAGATGAAAACGGAAGGTCGCTACGCAGTATATTGTTCCTGCACTGGACCACCAACGAGCCCAAGAGACCTAGCCTGGACACGGTCTACAGCGCAGTACGCCTACTGAAACATACGCATCAAACATCCTTTCGGGCATATCCCAACGAGAGCGAAGCAGACCAAGACATGTATAAGCTAGGAGACATCCGCGCCTTAGACGAAGTCGCTCAGTTATCCCCACCAGAGTTCTCCTATCGGCCCGAAACATGTTATGGTCACGGACCATGCAAGCTCCAGCACTGCCAGATAACAGTCCACAAACGAACCCACAGTGGCTGCGCTGCACACGTACATGTTCGGAAGCGTGGAGAAAACCATGGACTTACCTGTGATCCGGAGAGGCATACTTCAAAAACCCCGTCGCGCAGAGGCGGGAGTCGGAAAAACTCGTCCCTAGAGACGGGGAAATCGAGCAAAAACCCGGCGCATGATGTTGATCAGTCGGCGCACTGGTTCCACCAAGAATTTGTTCCGTCACTGCAAAGTTGCGAGTTCAGAGTGTTCATTGCTACCGAACCAAGTGCGAAAAGCAACCGCGGTCGAATTGGTCGGGTTGTTGCTATTGCAAAGACTGCATTTGACAAAGACACTCAAGCACTTGCAGCACGAGAGTTTCTCACAGAGGATTTGGAGCCCACACTGACACGATCGGATCTCGTTCGATTCGCGCTTTTCGTTTTTGAAAGCCTACGTGCGCGGGCGGACAGCATGGTCTTCTTTGAGTCTCTCGAGGTTGGTGTTCGCCTCGATATTGGCGTCGCAGATAACGGAGTTCTTGGCAAGTCGTTCTTTGTGAACGAGATCACGCGGTGGTACGGAGCCCACTACTTTTCCCACAACATTTGCGCAGAACCAAAGACACAGATATGTAAGGCGTTCGCCCGTGCCTTCAGGGCGTTTGTCAATGGGAACACAGGGTGTGTGTTCTAGGCAAACATATTACAGTTGTGCGCATAGTTGCAATGCCATAATCTATCGCATCAAATGCACTGAACCAATTTCCCAATGGTGGTAGCCCAAGACCTAGGTTGCGGCGATTCGCAGCTGAAGGAGTATCTCCTTGAGAAAGTACAAGATAACCCAAGATCTGGAAGCTGCTTTACGACAATTCCGATACGCAACACGCCCTCGGACTCTGTGGGTAGATGCTGTCTGTATCAATCAAGAGGATAACGAAGAGAAGTCAAAACAAGTAGCCATCATGGGCAGAATATACAGTGAGGCCACCAGAGTGATAGTCTGGCGGCCATGGGAGTTCGAACCTAGGCAGCGAGAGGTTGGCAGGACCGGGCAGACTTTGCGTGAGGTCGCTAGCGTACGTCCTTTCGATTCTCATGTGGTGTGGCGTCGGAGTGGCTGCAGTTTTGAGGGGCGGGAGGCGTCAGAGGCCTTTCGTTCCTCAAGGCAAATGTCCCTGAACCACATCGTCTTTGAGATCTTCCTCAATGTCTATCTGCAAATCCTCGAAAATGCCCACTGCTTGCTGCAGCTTCTCGAGAATGGTCTGTACTTCGCCGAGAAAGTACATACTCGCGCCCTCTTTCCTATGTTAGCAGGCTAGTTCCTTCCGAAGTCTCCCGTTCTCTCGTGTTTTTTGTTCGATCATCTGGGGATAAGCTGGGCGTCGGTATATGCTTAGAAGCTTGGATGCTGTCTTGTGTAGCTTCTAGTGGCACTGTTGTTCCGCGATAGTTAGCTATCTCCCGATCTACTGGCCTGAGAGCGAGAGGGTGATCGTTGGGAGAGCGGGATGACATCTGGGTGGCTGTGGAGCAAAGGTAGAGAAATATCGAGGACACGTCTATCATCTATACTTGCATCCGGGGGCCTACCCTAGCGCACTCGGTACCCTGTACCTAAACCGGCCTCTTACATAGGGGTTTGTTTTTGTCTCCCGCCCTTTTCCCGCTTCCTGGCCTTTTGCCCTCGTGATTGCGCCTTCTTCTTGCATAGTAATCGTGACAGAGAAGAGGGAATGGTCCCGTATGGGGAGGACTCAAGGTCTGGCCCGTGCTGGCTTCTCATCTCTCCCAATTTGCGCTCGGCAGCACTGATGCGGTTGGCTGCCTCCACCAGTTCGCTTGGATGGCTCTTCACCATTTCTGCCCTCTCTTGCTTGAGCTGTTTGACTCTTGCGTCTTGCTCTACATATCGCGCGCTGGATGCTGAATGCTTCTCGCACTGGCAGCTGGGGCTCTCCTGCAGGTAGTCCTTCACCATTGTCTCGTACTCCTGAAGGAACCCACAGCTTTGCTTCCAGTTTCGGAAAAGGCTACAGTAGCTGTTTCTTAGCTGATCAAACCTCTCAGCAGTTTCATGGTGGGCCTGTTGAAGCTCTGTGTAGGAATTCATCAGTTTGGAATGAACCTCTTGCGTGCTCTTCAGAGTGGTATTGAGCTGGGCGAGGGAGTCCCAGCTAAAGTAGAGCATTTGACGACATAGCTCGGTGGTGCTCGACGCTTCGTCGAGCTTTGCAATGGTGGCAGAAAATTCATCGTCTGTTGGGCAAGCTGGTTGATGGGGGCTGACATCGGAAGTATGCTCCTAATTGGCTTGAATTAGTTTTGAACGCAACCTTTCGTCCCCTTTCGTCCCCTTTCGTCCCCTTTCGTCCCCTTTCCCTACCTCTTGAACCCCCCTCAAAATAGAAACAGCTGAACATGAAGGGTTAAAAATAAAAGGCACAAACTTTCCCCGGACCCGCTTCAGAGCACAAGTCTCACTCTCATTATAGAGGACAGCAGACTGGTCCAAAAATAGCGTGCGATTGTCACGAGTCTTGGATACCAGGATGCTACGGGCTGAAAACGAGTGATGGAGTCACTAACGTTCATTCCTCCGCCTGAAAACTTTGTGTGCCGGAAACCTCTCAGCGCAGTTGAACACGACAAAGCCTACCACGGCTTAGAACTACTCGGGACATACGTATAGTAACGTATACCTACAGTGACCCCGCAAAAGTTTCCGTTGCACAAGCGCGACGCGTTCCCTCACAACATCTCCTTCTCAACTTTCATGTATCATAACTATGCCACCACAACGCCGAATTTTACAAGAAATAGACCAAAATGTGCGCAGAGGTCCTAATTTAACTGTCCAGCAGCGGGATCAAATTATTGGGATGCTGCATGGTGGTTCTACAGTTGCTCAAGTTGCTAACGCGTATCGCCGAAGCGAAAGCGCCATACGCGACCTGAGGAAAAAATTTCAACAAACAGGTACAACTCCACAGCTGCAGCCGGGGCTAGTGATGTCCGGAACCTGTCGTTTGAAGAGGAAGTCGTTGAGACCGATCATCTCGGTTCGCAGCTGCACCAGCAACGCGCTTTCCCTCATTCGATTGACCGCAACTATTGACTGTTGTAGGGTGCCCATTTTCTCTACCTGAAGTGCTGGACGGAGTCGGAGCAGTTGTATTAGATTGGTGGGAGCTGGACATGGTGGAATGGGCGGGAACTTGAAAGCATTAGTGGAGGAACGGCTCCGAACGATTGGCTCAATAGTTCGCGGACGTTATCAATCTTACCTTCCCAATCTTAGCCTATAAGATAGACGGAGTTCGTGTTGAATGTGTGGAAAATATCAAAATTTGGACAAAAAGAAGAGCTAGTGTCGTCAGCGGAGGAGTGAGGGTAGCATGATCAACTTGCGTTCAGTGGCCGCTCCTGGACGCTTGCAGGTGGTAAGAGCGCAGCAGGCTATGCGCGTGCTGGGAGGACAAAGAAAACAGCGCTCAATGAAGTCTTCGGCGTGGATCGTTCAGAAAAAGAATTTTATCGAATCTCTCCCCTTGCCGAGCCAGCTCTTGTAGAGGCTCCAGAGTCCAATTGCGGAGTCGAGCAAGATATGGTATCCGCCTGAGCGCCCTCACCCGTTTAGGCGTGTCGATCCAGCCATTGCCTCTATCAACCACAGATATCTCATCCAAGTGAGTGGTTTCTGATAGCGTTATGTTTCGTCGGATGTCGTGCGCCTCCAACGCCATGTCGAGCGCCATCAAAGCACCTTTACTATCGTCCCAACTCCCACTCTCATACACGGTGACGAAAACATTGTCTCGGCCGAGTGCTCTAGCCAGAGCTACTATAGCATCATTCCAGTGACTTCGTAAAATCTGTTCGTTATTCCAGTGTAGGCTGGCAATGTAAATCCGTTCAGGTCGCTGAACAACGGGTGCAATTTGAAGGTCAGCGGTGCAGCGCAATACTTCAGGGGCCTCGAAGATACTAAACAGCGCGAAAGCAAGGATGAACACCCGCCTGGTCGAACGGCGGCGGAGGAATTGTTGGGGACTCATTGATGCTGAGGCCGATTTCAGTCAACGGCATGCCGCTGCGTATAAGTTGCTAAAGGGAGCGGGACGAGACACTTCTAAGGTTCCTCCAATTGCTGATAGTAGGGGCAATATCGCGATCGCCGCAGCCGTGCCAGCGTGTGATTGAACGAATCTAAAGTCACTGCCGGAGTCTAAACCACTAAATGGCCCGAAGAGAGACTCAAACATAGCTGCAATGTCAGACCCCTCAGACGCCGTGCGTCGATTGAGTGGTTCATGATAAGCCAATGCAAGGGTCACGAGTGGATTTGGTTTACGCCGCAAGGTCAGCAAGACGCTGCAGCCACTTGGATACTTGCAGGGATGTCCCAGTCACTCTTCGGTATGGATGCCCTTTCGCGACAAGCGGCGTCGTTCAACGAAACCCCATCAAAGACAGGCACAACACTACCCCCCGGCATTTAAGCGCCTGGTCATGGTATCTGCATTGGCCTTGCCGAGCGCCGCCCAATGTTCTGCAGGCGCTATGTCGTGCGTCAGACGTCGTTTATTCCGTAACCTTGGCAGCCTGCTAGTGTCGTACCTCGAAGGTATCAGTGACTTTTCTCTATTGCTTGCCACCCTTGCTGCAACATCGGAGGCTAGCCATGGACCGGCAGCGTACTTTGATGGGACATCTGCATCGCCTCTCGGTAGAAGTGGTCCTTGTTCAACGTTGAATGCTATCCTGAGTCCAACATCTGCCAGGTTGTTGTAGTTCCTGTGGCACCTTCTGAGCTGGTACAAGCTGATATTTGGTAGTCGCGGTTCGCAAACTACAGCTCGACGTCCGTGCTGGCTTTAGTCTCTAGTCTTTGCCCGAGGAACCGTCAGAATGCCAAAGCGAACGCAATGCTCGTCTATTCGTCCCACGACTGGATGCCGACGCCAACGCCTCTCTACCAACGCTTCGTCGATCAGAGGAAGCTACACGCGAAAAGAGTACCTACCAGAAGAGATGCAGCGGCTGGATGAACTTGTAGCTCAGTGTGATAACGACTGGATTAAAGTCGTACAGCGGTACAACGACGAGTTTGGAGGCCAAGGCAGATCAAGAACGCAAGAAGGACTGAAGAACAAGTACGGAAGAGAGTTGAAGAAGAAGAGGGAAGAGGAAAAGAAAAACGGACACTTGACGGGTCCGGGCAACTTCTTAACACAAGGGTCATACGAGGAAAGAATCATCTCGCCATATGATTATCAGTCTTCACCGGAAGGCCAGGTAAGCTGCTCCGAGCTGCAGGGTGGCCATCCTACTCCAAAGCAGATGCCATCGCTCGAGTACCCGCAAGACTTCGGCTTCGGGGTCGTCGACATGATGACGCAGATACCCATTCCCTATGTCGAATATGGGCTCGACAGCGTATATGCTGGATGCGCCTCCGGCAATTTCGGCTCTTCTCCATACGACTTGGTTTTCACGCCCAATGCCCTCGCGTATACAACTGAACTGGGAAATGGGCTCACAGCCTACGGTAATCTGCCTGCGATGTATTGTGGAGAGGAAGACTGGAGCTGGGACGGGTTGTTTCAATACCCGGCGTGCTAGCTTCATACGAAGGAGAGATGCGTTGGTCAAGCGGCTTGAGATTTGTTCCATGTACGCTGAATACCTGTTAAAGGCAGCACAGCACTGACAAGGCTTGTGAGCGATGGTATATAGCGTGGGCTAGTTTCTATCGGATGACTCGCCCTCTCACAAGTTCGCAGAGAGATTGTAGTCTTTTCTATGGCGGCTGCATGCCCAACTGCATGACTTGTAGCCCCCAAGCATCGTTTCCAGACGCCTGAAAATGCCTCAGAACAGCGCGAGGTGTCTACGCACATCATAGACACGCTTTTTGTGCATTGTATGTAGCTGCTAATGGGACGCCTCTGGCTGCAGCTGCAGCGTAACTCATTGGTCCATTGGTTTGCGTCCTCCTCATTGATCTTTGGTTTAGAATAATTTGGATTCATCTTCCGAAAGACGGTAGCATCGAAAATGGTATGAGAGGACGGCCCGAAAGAGTCTTTAAAATGTGAAGTCAACCAACCGTGTACGGACTTCTCTGAATTTGTACCTCTCAATTCTTTGCAAGTTTACAGGAACATAAGTAACTATAACAGCGCCTCACACAAAATTTGTGGTATTACCATAAACATCGCCCAAGTCTTAACAGGATGTTTCGAGTGCTGTTCAACAGAAGGAAACTCCGAACTGCTTATTGCTTTTGGAATGAATGATGAACGGAAACTCAGAACTACTAAGCGGCCGAAGATAATTGGGGTTGGAGGGGAGTTGACCCGGCTCAAGGATATTTCTCCAATCTGCTTAATCAGGTTATCATTTCACGGAAAGTTCGTGCAAGAACAGACCTTCGTAGAGCCTAGTGCTCGGGTCACGCCAATATTCACAGGAATGGATATTCAAGGGTGGAGAAAAACCTAAGTAAGTTACCCCGTTATGGTGCCTCGTCACTATGGGAGGGAGTGGCCTACCATCGTTTGTTATACGGCGTTCGACGCTTGCCTTCATACTGAAGATGCCGCGGTTGTGTTTGTGATGATCATCACTTATATTCCGAGTCGTCTTGTTCCGACCATGAGTTCTCGTGGTCTTCTAGCCGTCCGCGTGAAACCACCAAGGATAGGAGTGACTTGTCAAAACTTTGGGGGTGTAAGAGTTATCTCATTAATCAAGCTGAGCCTGAGACTAAGTAATGACGCTAATTAGTCATGTAGACAAGGTCACATGACCACTGCCTTCATCGCCCATCTTGACACTCCCCCTCGATGAGGGCAGTGCTCCCCCTCAATTGCCGCTAGGCACGCACACGTCGTTCATGCTCCAGAGACGTTGCCCTACTCATCGATCCTTCGCAAGCCAACCATTCGCCGAAAGGATTCAAACTTCGTCTTGCTCAACGGCTTAGTGAGTCCATCCGCTGGGTTCAACTCGCCTGCGATCCATTCCATCCTAACAAGCTGCTCCTCTACCTTCTCTCGTACAAAGTGGTACCGGATGTCCACGTGCTTCGTTCTCGCATGATACATCGGGTTCTTGGCCAGGGCCAGGGCCCCTCGATTGTCTCCGAGTATGGTTACTGGCTCAGGCCCGCTCGGCTGAGAGAGGTCAACTCGCAGCTGACACAACAGTCGCTGCAGCCATATCGCTTCCTTCGCGGCCTCAGACTCCGCAATGTACTCGGCCTCACAGCTGGACAGCGCCACAGTAGCCTGACGCTTCGACTTCCAGCTGATGGCGGTGCCGGCAAATGTGAAGACGTAACCCCCAGTTGATCGGCGATCATCATCTCTTCCCCAGTTCGCGTCTGTGTAACCCGTCAGGATACCTGGCTGATCTTGCGTATCTATTACCAGGCCGTAGTCACTGGTACCCTTCAGGTACCGAAGAAGCCTCTTCAAGGCCGCATGGTGTTTCTGTGACGGATTGGCGGCGAAGCGACCCAGCTGACTGACCGCATACGCAATATCCGGGCGAGTACAGAGCATCAGATACATGAGGCTCCCAACCGCTCGCTGATACCATTTCCGGTCCTGCAAGTCTGACGCCTCATTACTGGGTTCCAACACAAGCTTCTCGTCCATTGGAGTCGACACAGGAGTACAGTCTGCCATTCCAAAGGTTCTCAACACCTTCTCAGCATATGCGCGTTGGGTTAGCTTAATCCTACTACCCCGCGAGGTATCCTCCCGGATCACCTTCACTCCCAGATAGTGGGCGACTGGACCCAGATCACTCATCTTGAAGTGCTCCGACAGAGCGCTCTTGACAGATGCAATCGCTTCCTGATCCTTTCCCAAGATCAAGAGGTCATCCACATATGTCGCAATGATCAAGCGTTTGTCTTGATTGACGAAGACACTATAGTCTTCGGAGATTGCTACAAATCCCATGGGCCGCAGCGCCTGGCTTAAGGTAAGATACCAGATCCGAGGAGATTGCTTGAGCCCGTATAGGGCTTTATTCAGCTTGCAAATCTTTCCAGGGTACTGATCCTTAATATTTGGTGGCAGTTCCATATAGACGTCCGTGTCGATCTTTCCGTACAGGAAAGCTGTCTTGACGTCCATCTGCTCGATCGACCAGCCTAGCAGGCAGGCTAGAACGAACAGAAGCTTGTAACTCATCGGCTTTACCACCGACGCAAACGTCTCAAGGACGTCGACGCCTAGCTCTTGTTCGAATCCGCGGGCGCACCATCGGGACTTGTAACGAGTGACTTCTCCATCAGCATTGGTCTTGACCTTGTATGCAAACTTGCCGGTTAGGATTGACACTCCTGGTGGGGGGTCTACGACATCCCACACGTCGTTGGCTATAATCTCTTTGACTTCTTCGTCCATAGATGGAATCCATCGTGATGCGTCCGCACAAGTGACAGCATCCTCATAGTTCTTTGGTTCGTATGGGCCACCAGCAGCATGATCAACCACATGGTTCTCGAGTTTATCTTGATTCTTCTCTAGTGCTGACAGCGCAGCTAGACACTCAATTCCTGCGCTCCAATCGTCATGGTCTACAGACGCTAGCGACTGGGCCACTTGAGTCTGTGTACTCTCTTCGGAGAAGCGTTCCGCTTCATTAATCTCGCCGTCTTCAGCGATCAACACCAGTCCTCCATCGATCGCAGCAGGCCTCACTGACAAAGCCGCTAGAGTCTCCCCCTCGATCGTGGAGTACCGTCGCCGCTTAGTCCTATGTGCAAGGGTATCTTGAATTCTAACCTCATCGCAATAGGCCGGTCGGCGCACAGTCTCGGGGACTTCTCCCTCTGGACCAAATATGTCCTCATTAAAGTGCAGATCTCGAACTAACTCGACTCGCTCGGTGTAGGTATTCCATACCCGATACTGATGTTTCGCAACGCAACCGAGAAGATAGCACTTGTCCGCCCGGGGATCAAGCTTCCTGAAGTTCGAGTAGTCGCTTCGGGGTCGGGGCTTCCAGCACTCGCAGCCCAACACTCGCAGGTGCTCTATCGGCGGTAGCCTTCCATACAGTCGCTCGTATGGTGGCTGATCGTTAGGATTAGCTGACGTTGGGCAATAGTTGACTATGTCAGTGACGCTGATGAGGATCTCAGCGAAACAATGTTGACCGAGATTCGACTCGTCTAGTATCGCTCTCACTGCAGTGAACAAAATATTCATGCTCCTTTCTGCGACCCCGTTCTGCTCTGGATTATACGGTGCTGTAGGCTCAACTTTGACGCCCGTCTCTCTGAAAAACTCGTTTAATAGTTTGTTATCGAACTCTCCGCCATTATCTCTTCGGACGGCTAGCAGTTCGTGTTTTAGTTCTTTCTCAACCTGGGTCTTCCAGATCTGCAGTTCTCTTGCTGCATCGTTCTTGTGTCGCAACACTCTCACCCATCTGTATCTTGTATAGTCGTCTGTAATGGTGAGAGCGAAGCGATCATTGACTTTCTTCTTGCCATCATACGCGTTGACTGGCCCTGCTAGGTCAACAATCTGGGGCCAGTCGTCCGTTGCTGACGCTTAATGCTAGTGGCAGCCATAGGCCGTTGGTCTCTGCCCATGTCTCTGCCTCAACTTCCATCCACCATCTTGCTCCCAACGCCACCATTACGCAGGCGAAAGCAGTCCACTGCGACAGGCATAACACGTATGCGATAACCATGCCCCAGCAGAGACTCTCCCTGCGCACTGATAGTCAATCGGAGGTGGATCCTTGTACGAAGTCACTTTCTTCAATTCTTCTTTTCTTTGCAGCACTCTCTGGGTGCACTGTTTCTGTACTAGATCTTTTTCTGCCTTGATTCTCAAGGTGCTCAATGTACCATTTCGGCCTGTATCTGGCGTTCTGGCTCATTCTGTAGCATCCTTTCGGCCCTGCAACGGCCAGGTGGCCCACTCTGCCGCAATGCGTGCATCTCTTCTGGCTGTTCACTGCCAGAGTAATGCCGTCGTCATTGTTCATCTGTCGTTGTTCCTCTTGGATCACTTCTCGCGCCAAGCTCTGGAAGTCCTTCGGGTCGGTGACTGAGACAATGGACTCATCTGAGCTCAGGACTGCGACCTTGTTGTCAAATGCACTGGTGAGTGCCGTCAAGAAGTGGGAGTTGACAAGCCACGACGGCAGGCGATAGCCTGCGTCAACCGCGACCAGTTTCTCCTGTACCTCTATCAGCTTGTTGCGAAACTCGCTAACGCTCCCAGTGTTAGCGAGTGTGGTGCCCAAGAACTCTTTGAACAATGACCAGACGATCGCGCTCCCCCGCTGGCGGTTGCGCTCGCCTAGGAGTGCCATTGCCTGGGAGGGCAGCTCGATGCTCTCGCTTTGGAGTGACGACCTGATCGTCCCGTCGCAGGCAGTGTGAAGGATGCCCATGGCATTTCGGCAAAGTCGTTTGAACTTCGTCGATACTGTCTGAATTATGGTAGTCGAAAGCGCATCAAACCTGCCTTCATACATCTCCCAGAGGTTATGTATTTCAGCCACGGTCTGAAACGATTTCTTCCACCCCTCGTAGTTGGTGACTCCTCCCAACTTCTTGAAGCCTTGCTCGTTAACAGCTTTGCCAGCGCTGCTAACCTTGGCATGTTTCTCAAAGTCCAGAAAGGCCTCCACCAGATCGCTGTCATCTGTGCTGCCTGTTGGACCTTCACTCATCATTTGTAGCTCCCCTGTCAAATCTCTGAGTCTGCGGTTTTCCGCTCTTAGTCTGTCCATCTCGTCACGCCTTGCCGCATGTCCGTTATCTCCACCTTCCTGCCCTAGTTGCCCTCTCTCCTCTTGCCGTTCGTGCATCACCCGCCCACTGGTGCTTCCGTCCAGATTGATGCGGCGGTTGCGTTCCATTTCTTCAAGCCGACGCTGTTCGGCGGCGGTGATGTTGCGACGAGTGGGTCGAGTTGAGGACATCTCTAGGACAATGGCTGAGAAGGCTTCTCCAATAACTATATTGCGTGCTCGTGCCGATTGCTGATGGTTGACGGGTGCTGCGATGGAAGTATTTTCTACTCGGTGCCCATCATCCTTTTCGGCCCTTCAAGGCCTCGGATCGTCCGGAAGGACGCGTGTACCTCTTTGGCTCCTCTTGCACCGTTCTGACGAGTTCAGGGACTTCCATTTGGCTCATCCTGAACCCCCTCTCGATTGCTAAGGCGCTTCTTCGCCTCTCGAGCCCGTTGTACAACGCAACTTGGTCAGAGCTGCGAGGTCCCATCGTGAGGGAACTGGTTGCGCAAGCACTGCTCCTTGGTGCTAAGGTGACGGGCTCAGGACTACCATGCTCGTCCTGGGCCCCCTCTCGATTGGCGCTTCTCACCTCTCGAGCTTGCTATACAACGCAGCTTGGTCAGAGCTGCGAGGTCCCATCGCGAGGGAGCTGGAAACTGCACTTCAAGGCGCTTTGACGAGTCCAGGCTTACCAGCACTTATCCTGGATCCCCCCTCGATTGCTGGGACGCTTCTCGCCCCTCGAGACTCTCTACAACGCGGCTTTGTCAAGGCAGCGAGGTCCCATCACAAGGGAACTGGTGCGAGCACTGCTCTCGGTGCTGTGACGAGTTCAGGACTACCAGGATCGTCCTGAACCCCCTCTCGATTGCTGAGGCGCTTCTCGCCCCTCGAGCCCATTGTACAACATGGCCTTGTCAGGACCACGAGGTTCATACAACATGCAGCCAACATGAGGGAACCCTCACTCCCCGTTTTGTATTGGCCGTAAGCAATACGCGAAAGCGCCGGGCTCATAACCTGTCAAAACTTTGGGGGTGTAAGAGTTATCTCATTAATCAAGCTGAGCCTGAGACTAAGTAATGACGCTAATTAGTCATGTAGACAAGGTCACATGACCACTGCCTTCATCGCCCATCTTGGCATGACTATACTGTTAGGAGTCATCTCGTCGGTAGGTACTGTAACATTAAAAGCGGCTGGTATTGGGTGCTTCTAGATATTTGGTAGCTACGGCAAATGCTTAATAAGTTAGTACAGTTTTAACTTCCAGGGTGCCGATCGTCTATATAAGTAGTCGAGAGTAAGACAGTTTAGAAGCCAGCTACCACTTCATCTTACCGTAGCCGGAGTTTCTCTAAACTTGTTCATTAATCCTCATCGACCGAACACTCTCCTTCTTTCGCGTCGCTACGGCCATGTTTCGCAAGTCTGGCACAGCCTTGCCCTCCTATGAAGCTTGGATGCGGAAGAGCATCCCACTTAAACCACGCTTGCTCTCCTCTCACCTAAATCCCATCGAAGAAGCAGACGAAGAAATACGCTTGCGTGGACTCGAAGCTACACATCACAATTACCACTCGTAACACGGACTAGGAACACAGGGCAGCATCTCGGTCATGTCGCCCTGGCTTCCGCTCATCTAGCCCAGGTAACGGAAAGTGCGGCGGTCAGTCCAGAAGAATTGGCTATGGTTCGGTCGACTATCGAAAGCTCGATGTCGGTGCGCGTTTCTCAACAGGCGGTGGAAAGGAAGAGAGAAACAGACTGAGTTCTGGCCCCCCTTCTCAACCACTTGAGTCTCTCTCAAATTAGATTCAGGACGCGAGCGTTACTGATTCTACGGAGTGTGTCAGGCGCATCCAGAAGTAGTATGTGATTGTTTGCGAAACGTTGCTTCAGTAATAAAGGCATAATAGGGGTGGCGAGCCATGTAACGAGGTAAGCATACAATTCAACTTGAGTGTCAAAATGACGGAGAAGACTTCCGACGAGTACGCTGCTCATCGAGAGCGAAAGTTTCGTGGGAAAGGGGATTGGGCCCGTCAGCCTCCTTCAGATAAGCATTTTTTTGAATTGGCCAAATCCCATCTCAAGACTATCATGAGCGATGCCGCTGACCTGTCTTTGTTACTGGAGCATAAGGTATAGTACATTAAATCGAGTGCTACATTTCAATTCCACTGATATTAGAAGTTTAACGACATATCGGCCGCAGAGGAAGAGAGGATACCACGAGCAAGTCTCTACCCATAATAATAAGAATCAAGTTAGCCCAAAGATTATTGCCTGCGCCTCATATTATTGCAGCAAGGACGCTGTTCTCTAGAACCGCTGCTGGAGTCTAGAACATGGTAACGGGATGATAGAGACTTGAACATAGCTACTCGACCAGCTTAGAGGGATGCGTCAATGCATGTAGGATGAGGAAACAAATAACCGTCCTGATATGTCCCGGAACAGCATCACTGCAATACATAAGGCGCTGTTCAAAGACGCTTCCTGCTCCTCGTGCTTCTCGCCAGCTATGTTTCGTCCGAAGATAGGTTATGCTGCTTTCGCGTGTTTCTTGGGACATCCGTTCTATACTTATTCTGAGCTTGCTGATATCGCGATTTCCACCCTCAACTCGACCTAATCTAGGTCCGTGCTTAAAACCAAACCATCAAATGTCCAACTCATACATATAGTTAGGTAGCGAGCTAAGTTAAGTTATGTACGGCAAAAGGTCTCTTTGAGGACGTGTCAGGCGGGAACGGGTGACGTCATCGGGTGACTTCCCCGTGCGCTAAGCGATTATGGAACCGGGATTCTTTCAACCTAGCACGGGCTGTTCTACTATGCGAACGGTAATAGCTTAAGTGTTAGCCGCTGCCTCTGCCGACACCGAACACACGCTGCAACAAATCAACGTCAGACCCCTCAGACGCAGTGCGTCGATTGAGTCGTTCATGTAGCCAATGCAGGGTCACAAGTCGTTTGGTTTACGCTGCAAGGTCAGCAAGACGCTGCCGTCACTGGGATACTCGCATGGATCTCCCAGTCACTATTCGGTATGGATGCCCTTTGCGATAAGGGGTCGGTCAACAAAACCCCATCAAATACAGCCACAACACTACCCCTTCGACATTTAAGCGCCCGGTCACGGTCTCTGCATGGGCCTCGCCGCGGAGCGCCGCCCAATGTTCTCCAGGCACTGTGTCGTGCGCCAGACCTCGTTTATTCCGTAATTGCACTTCCATACAGTAGCGTAACCCTAGATGTAACCTTGGCAGTCTGCTAGTGTCGTAACTCGAAGGTATTAGTGACTTTTCTCTATTGCTTGCCACCCTTGCTGCAATATTGGAGGCTAGCAGATCATGGTTGAAGGGTGATTAGACTACAAGGTTGACCAGAGATGCTTGGAACGGCAGTGTACTTTGATGGGATATCTGCATCGCATCTCGGTGGATGTGGTCCTTGATCAACGTTGAATGCTATCCTAACTCCAGCATCTGCCAGGTTGTTGTAGATCCTGGGCGCCTTCTGAGCCGGTACAAGCTGACATTTGGTAGTCGCGGTTCCCAGACTACATTTAGACGCCTATGCTGGCTCTATGCTCTAGCCTTTGCCCAAGGAACCGTCAGAATGTCAAAGCGAAAGCACGGCTCGTCCCCCGTCACTGGATGCCAACGCCGACGCCTCTCTACCAACGCCTCGTCGATCAGAGGAAGCTACACGCAAAAGGAGTACCTACCAGAAGAGATGCAGCGACTGGATGAACTTGTAGCTCAGTGTGCCGACGACTGGGTTACTGTCGTACAGCGGTACAACGACGAGTTTGGAGGCCAAGGGAGATCAAGAACGCAAGAAGGACTGAAGAACAAGTATGGAAGAGAGTTGAAGAAGAAACGAGAAGAGGAGGAGAAACACAGACACTTGACAGGTTCACGCAACTTCTTGACACAATGGTCAGACGAGGCAAGGATCATCTCGCCATATGAATATCAGTCGTCACCAGAAGGCCAGGTAAGCTGCCCCAAGCTGCCGGATTGCCCTCCTAACTTCAAAGCAGATTCCGCTCGGGTATATTCAAGACTTCAGCTTCGGGGTCGTCGACATGATGACGCAGATTCCCAGTCCCTATGTCGAACATGGAGTCGACAGCGTATATGCTGGGTACGCCTCCAGTAACTTTGGCGATTCTCTATACGACCTTTTTTTTACGCCCAATGCCCTTGCATATACAACTGAACCGGAAAACGGGCTCACAGCCTACGGAAATTTGCCTGCGATGTATTGTGGAGAGGGAGACTGGAGCTGGGACGGCTTGTTTCAATACCCGGCATGTTAGCTTCATACGGAAGAAAGATGCGTTGGTCAAGCGGCTTGAGATTTTGAGAATGTTCCACATACGCGGAACAGCTGTTAAAGGCAGCACAGCCATGGCAGGGCTTCCGAGCAATGATATATACCTGGCCTTTCTATCGAACGACTTGCCCACTCACAAGTTCGCGCAGAGATTGTGATCTTTTCTGTGGCTGCTGTATGTCCAATTGCATGACTTGTAGCCCCCAAACATTGTTTCCAGAGAATGCCTCGGAACACCTCGAAGTGTCTACCCACATCATAGAGACGCTGTTGTGGTCAGTCTCGCGTTGAGCAGCATGCGTTAGAGACTTCTTTCATCTACACTCGAATCCCAAACTATGACTTTTCCTCCTTCAGTGGCAATGCTGTGTTGTGCGAGTGTCGTTGTGAAGTTGTTGTGCATCTGGTGATATGGCACAAGCGGAGATTGTGATCTGAGAGCCACAGAAAGAGCAGGTCCGTCGAATAACCAGGCCAGATGGCGGGACGCTCCTCGAGTCACAGGAGCGACTGGAGCACTGCAATTATCTTGACAAAACGTGGGGGAATGAGGATCAGCAAGCGAGACACGTAAGAGGCACGGCAAGCGAGGAACAGCCGGCGATTATTACCCATGCGCAAACACGTCGGCGCGTCGAACCTAGGAACTCGTGGTTAATGCCTGTCACAGGGCCCAAGTACTTGAGTCGCGCTAGGATCAGCATGGCATAGCCATGCGTTCAATTGTCGCCTCGGCAGGATGCCGGCAGATGGCGCCTGTCGAGGAATTGCCTCCCCTGGATTGCGCCCGTGGGTGGTGCCGAAAACAACAACAAAACATGGGAAAGCGAGTATGTAACATTAAGCCTGACTAGACGTCATCGCGCTACCGATCACACTGGCTGGGTGCCGACGCCCAACCCGTATGCTAGCATGTTGAGCGACTGAAGCATCAGAACGACTGAGCGAACTGATGTACGAAAGGAGACATCGACATTGCTACTGAACTGTACTGTACAGTACAGTACGTGTTCGCAAGTGGGGCTCGAGCGGAGGCAATGAAGATACGGCCATCTTACTGTACTGTATGTATCGCGTTGCTTCCCGAAATAAGTGTTAAAAACCACCGTGGTATTTCGCGACTCTAGACTTCGTCCGTTTCAGAGGGACGGTGGGTCCCTGCCAGCGTGAGTGCTAGCCCATCGCACTATTCACGCGATGCTAACCACGAAGTCACAAAGAGGCTGACACACAGTATTATGCCCGGTAGAGACAAAGTCTGCATCCATCCAATCAACGCATCGCCACGACTGTTGAGCACCTCAGCGTGATTTCTAGTACTTCACAGCCTGCAACCGTGCCTCTGGCCAGCAGCCACGGGCGGTTCAAGTGCGGCTTGATAGCGTGACATGAACGTTTGGGTGGTGTGGAACGGGTGTGAGACCTATGCATTGACGCTCTCCGCCTATATAAGCAATTCTTCTCGAGGAATGGCGGTGGCTATCAGCGCTGTACGCTCAGTCTTATCGTGCCTCATCGCGGGAGACTATACGGAAAATCAGGCCCGGCGATCATGGAACAGGGCCAACTCGCACCACGCGCCTTCAATTTCCATCAATGCATAATGGATCTGTCAGCGAGTCCGGTAGCTGGCCCTGGGTGCACAGTATCCTCCCAGGGGGGAATCACAACCCCGCCATACCCCGGGACAGTCCAGTTCCCCATTCAACATTCGGATAGCAGCTTGCAGCTCCAGTACTCCGACATCGAGCCCTGGAGTGCTCAGCCTCTCGATCTCGATGGGTGGAGCGGCGATGGATACGGGACCTATCCAGCTTCCGTTGAGCATCCAAATATTGCACTCATTGGTGGTGGCACAAGTCCATCGTATCTAACCCCTGCGCAAAGCGACCAAGCCTGGGGCCGGCCTGAGCATCCACAGACGGACCGCACCGAGGTCGTTGACGAAAGCGTTTCAGCAACCAGCCCTTTCCAAGACGAGAGCGAGAGCGAAAATTCCAGCAAAGGCGAGCAGAGAGCCTCCCGACGTGGCCTAGGTGATAAGCTGCGAGGGTCTAAAGATACGTCTAGCATCTTTGTTGACATCGTCAGCCAGCCAAACACTCGTTTCTACATTTGTCCATATACCCGATCAGCCGGTACTGGCAGCAGTATATGCCAACAAGCATTTGCTCGTCCCGAACATCTTCGAAGACACGTGATGACCGTGCATGGGAACGAAAAAAAATACTCATGCAAGGTGTCGTCATGCTGTAGAGCCTTCTCACGCGAAGACAATCTGCGAGATCATTACTGGACACACGTAGAGAGGGGTGGCCGACCTGGGAGGAATGACAAGATGACTCTGGCGGAGCTCAGTGCGATTCTTGGAGCGACGGAGAAGAGGTTGATTCGGCGGCTGGAGAAGCGCCTTCGCCGCCAGAAAACAAGACAAGGGCCAGTGTCGGCTGGATGGTGCAGCTAGCGGACAAAGGTCCCAGCTTTGCGGCGACAATACTTGCGGGCGGATTTTGGTCTAGCAACCCATCTTCGTGCCTTCAGTGGGCAATGGCGTTCCTCCGACTCAGTCTCACGTCCATTGGGCAGATCACGTCTTAACACGGTATACAACTTCTTTTGATCTATGATTCAATAAACTCTCGACATCAGGCCAGCCGATAGTCAGCACTTACCAGCTGTAAACAAGAAGTAAAGCAGACAAAAAGCAACGCCAGGCGGATAGCTAATGGCGAACCGACCCGAATACATCTTAGGCATCAGCGCTTATCCCGACCTTTTTGGCCAGTTTCATCACAACCTCAGCAAGTGTAGTAGCAGTCTTCTCTAGATCGTCCACCTTTTCAACTTTCTGACGTAGCAGTCGGAGCTCCTCCCTCAGCTCACGGAGGCCCACTGAAGAGTCCTCTCCACGCTCGCTCCGTCGTTCTCATTTTTGGCCTTCGGCGACTCCCCCGCGGGATTAGCGTCGTGTGACACTTGCTTCAAGCTCTCCCCAAAATCTTTCTCAGTAGTCACCTTCACAAGCACCTGTTGCGGAGTCTGATCCATGGGCGGTGTGCTCTTGTCCTTGTCGCAGTGCGCCCTGATCGCAGCGTCCGCGCTTTGTGCACTAATGACTTTCCTGAGATCGGAGACGGTTATTTCCTCGGGGCCCCAGGTCCATTTTGAAGCACCATGCTTCAGGGTCCTTGTGGCGCCCCGCTTTCGAGCTCGAATTGTGGGTCTTGTACTCCGAGACGGACATGCGCCATATTCCTTTAAAGTCGCCTCGATGCTCGAAGGTCCATTTTCTCCTAGTCTTTGGCGGGGCAAACTGACATATTCGTTCCAGCCCCAGGTATGATTTTAGTTCGAGCCCACCGCATTCCATCCCCGACTGGAGGCGGAAGACGCCGTTCCCCTTCTCTGGCTCCACGGCACATCTATAGCCTCCGGTATGCCATGATTCGCTGCCCCTGCGCGGTGAGCCCGGTCGTCCAGGGCCACTTCTTTTCAGCCTCGGGGCTAACATTGCCACTTCCTTCCGTTACCTGAGGCACAAAGGGCTTGTCACCGCTGCCCCCTTGGCCGCCGTCTGCCGGGGTACTTGCAGTACTGGAGCCACTCTGTGGACCAGAACCATTATTTTCTCCGTCCAAATCCATTGGCCCACCTTCGGAATTGAGAAATGACTCACTAGTTTCGATGGTTTGGCCAAATGTGAGTTGCTTTGCAGCACTTTTCAGCCCTGGGGAGAATAAGTTAGCACTGGGTGTCGCAGAGATATCTGGACGAATACTTACTTTCAACGGCCTCATTAGCCTTGTCGTGCTTGCATTTGTCTGGATGGACAAACTGCATAAGGCCCTCGTACCTCTTTTGTACCTTGTCCTTATCATTGAGCCCCTCTAGCCCCAGAACTTGGAAAGGGAATTTGGGGTCCGCCGCCAGGATCCTCTCGATTTCGCGGGCTTGAGGCTCGCTATATTTTGAAGAAACCTGGTCGTTTTCAGTTGTAGGCCCCTCGTTTGGTTCCTTCTTAATCGTCGGATTCTCGATCCCCGAGGGGCCGCTCGTTGATGATGCAGGGTCATCATAAGGCCATTGCACTACCAACACGTTGTGTCACCCTATACATGGTATATCGCTACTCAACACCTGATACTAGCATTACACAGTTGCTTGCTTGTGCCTCAGAAGTGGGGCTAAACGTACACTATTTGACAAGCATACCATGATGAAGCAAAGCCTACGAATGGTCTTCGTTATTCTCTAAGTTGCAAATATCCGAGCACTCAAAGCATAAGTATCCCGTAAATCCTTCACACCGAGTTTCCAAATTGCCGCAGCAATCGAGATCACTGAAATTGAAGTGGGCGTATGCAGAAGGAAGGCGGGTCGAGCACACTTCCTCCCCTTTGGATATCAGCAAGAGTGCCGGATAGTAGGGGGTTTAAGGCTCACCAGACATAGTAGTCATGGTTGCAATCAAACCATGCATATGTATACGAGCACATGTTGTCTTGTTGAGAGACTAAGGTCGGTGCAGGATCCAGACTCAAAGCCTTATGCCGTCAGCAGAGAGATTGGTATCAAGACCACAGACTCACTTTGAATGAAGCCTGCTTGTATCTCTGGGAATGATTGTCGGTGCTTGGAAGTCGAAAGCCACACAGGTTGTTGGTTTCTTCAGAATCAGTTGTGCGGCGTACTAGCGCATCTATTATAAATAGCTCGACCTGAAGGACCGCTTACGGAGGGACAAGACCGTGCATAGCTCGAACTCTTACTCTGCTGCAATGCAGATTGCCACGCATGTCCAACTTACCTGCGCAAGCCACAGCATGAGCCATGGTCGATCGAACCCGTAAAGAATTTCATGTTAAGGATTTATATGTTTTACTTAAGATTACATGATTCCAAATCAAGTTCCAACTTCCCTTTAAACTCTAGAGAGCATTGGCTTCACTATGTTCTCCCAGACCTCCATTTCTGCTTGTGCCAAATTAAACCCACGGTGAGGACAATATCCCAACTTTCCCCAATCTCGAAGCTTGCAATTGATGCCTTTCTTTCGGAAAGCCTTAAAGAGCCTCACTGTGTCGGCATACAGTACGACATCGTCGCCCGAGCTATGCATGATACGGACTATAACATCCGATGATCATCCGGCTTCTTCGAGATTGTCAATTGCATGAGCGCACTCCTCTAAACACAATCATTTTCATAGCAGGCCTTCACATGTGCACATATATCTTCTCGCTGCAAGGCATACAGAACACACATATCAGCGGTGGGACACCAGAGTCCCTCATCGAAAGACAATGGAGAATCTCTTGCGACGATATGAATAGCAAGCCGTTAGCGGAATCGGCTTCACCTTTTCAGGCAGCAACTTAAACTGGGCCTGGCATGCCAGCAAGGGCGTGGCCTTTGCTTGCGTCGGTCGCTGACCAGTAAGAACCCTTGCTGGCAGATTCGCCTCAACTGATGTTGCTGCCTGCAAAGGTGAAGCCGATTTCGCTAACGACTGTACCGGAGAGCGATTGACTGTATAAATCTCGAGCGACTGTACGAGCACCGGCTCGCAAAGGTGAAGCCGATTTCGCTATTGACTGTATCTCCTCTGGGCCGATTGTGCAAGCGAGTGTATGTCAAAGGGAACGACTGTACCAACGTCGACAGAGTTTGGGAATGAGCTTGCGATCTGGTCGCGTGAGAGAGATGGCAATCTCGACCCCTGAACGCGATCGCGACCGCGACGCGTTACCCCTGCCATTTGAGCTACCACGACCAAAAAGACGCGCACGAAACATCGTCGAGCAAAACGACAACTGCCCCAGGCTACTGCCACGACCAGACCCGTCAGCCGAAGACACCGACACCGTCCAGGTCGAAAGCAGCCATCCCGCTCTTCGAGCCAGGAGGAGCACCACGACCAACAGAGACCTACTTGCCGCCTTGAGCGAAATCATCCGGCAACAGACTGAGATCATCAAGAATCTAGAACGTGAAACTAAAGAGATCAAACAGAACCAGCAGGCCCTCCTCGACCACAACACCAAGCTTGTTGACGAGGTGGCCGAGCTGAAGACACGCATCGATGACCTCACAGCAGCAGCAGCAGCATCCGCTGGCGCGCGTTCCTGGGCCGCGGTCGCTGCCGCTAGCGACCCTGCCGGACGGAACGCCACTTCCGGAACGCTAACAAGCCATCAGCACGCTAACAGAACTAACCTTGCTTCCTTCGACGTCCCCAACGTCACAGTAGACATCTCAAGGACAGAGGGCGAAAATGGCAGAATGTCAGCGGGGACGGTCAGAGAAACAGTGGAGAAAGAGATTCGCATGATGGACAAACACGAAAACTGGCGATGCCGGGCGGTCACGGTCGATCACGCGACCCAGAGCCGGATCAGGATTGCATGTAGAGACGAAGACGAGCACCAGCTTGTTAAAAGAGCGGCAGAGAAAATCGGCGCTGGATCGCGCGTGTTGCGCGATGAGATTTACCCGGTTAAGGTCGACAATGTCAAGAGGACAGCAGTGCTGGACGAAAAAGATGAGATCAGAGCGGGAGTAGCGGAGGCGTTTAGCGAAGAGAATGGAACAACAGTTGCTAAGATCGCATGGCTGAGCAAGAGAGATGTGCCCAAGGCGTACGGATCTATGGTGGTGTATGTGACTAAGAAGAGTGATGCTAGAATGCTCGTCGCAGAAGGCTTTTTCCACGCGGGTGGAGAGTCCGGCACAACAAGCGCATTCGAACACCGACCACGGCCTGGACAATGCTACAACTGTCAAGAGCTCGGCCACAAAGCGTATCAGTGCAGGAAGGCTCAGAGGTGCGGAAGATGCGCCAAAGACGGCCACCACCACAAGAGTTGCAGCGAAGTAGTGACGAAGTGCGTGCTGTGCGGAGGACCGCACGAGTCGTTCAGCAGAAACTGTCGGATGCTGTACCCATCTCAACATGAGTAGAACATTCCGCATGATCCAGCTTAATGTCAGAAAGCAAGGTGAAGTACACGACAGCTTGATGAACGACGAACAGATGCAGGATGTGACAGTGATAGCCATCCAGGAGCCGCATGCACGGATGATCGAGGGTCGGCTGCGGACGACGCCCATGGTCCACCACAAATGGACCAAGATGGTACCGTCGACCATGCGAGAGGGGAGGTGGCCAATACGTAGCATGCTGTGGGTGAGCAAAGACGCAGAGGCGGAGCAGGTGCGGATCGAGTCGCCGGACTTGACAGCAGCGATTGTTCAGCTGAACGAGCGTCGGGTATTGGTGGTGTCGGTGTACATACCAGGAGGAGACCGGCAAGCGCTGCAAGACGCATGCAACAAGCTAGACACGGTGATACAGGATGCGAGACGGAGGGCCGGCACGGTAGTGGACGTGGTGCTGGCCGGCGACTTCAACCAGCACGACCAGCTGTGGGGAGGAGAAGACGTGACGCTAGCCAGACAGGGCGAGGCAGACCCGATCATCGACTTGATGACAGAACACGCACTTAGTAGCCTGCTCCCGCGCGGCACCAAGACGTGGCAGGGCGGAGACTACGAGACGACAATCGACCTGGTGCTAGCATCGAAAGAGCTGGCTGACACGGTGCTTAGATGTGCAATCTATGGAACTGAACACGGCTCGGACCACCGGACGATCGAAACGGTGTTTGACAGCTCAGTGCCGATGCCGCAGCAGCAAGAACGGCTTCTGCTCAAGAACGCGCCGTGGAATGCAATTAATGACAGGATCGCCAGAACGCTTGGTGCGACGCCACGGGTGGGCACGACGCAGCAGAGGACGGACAGGCTGATGGCGGCCGTGCTGGAGGCGGTGCACACACTGACTCCCCGGGCTGGGGCGTCACCGTACGCAAAGAGGTGGTGGACACAGGACCTGACACAGCTACGCCGCATCTACACCCACTGGAGGAACCGAGCGAGGGCAGCGAGGCGCGCAGGGGATGCGAGGTCGGACTTGGAACAGACTGCAAAGGAGGCATGGAAGCAGTACCATGACGCAATTCGACAGCAGAAGAGAAAGCACTGGGACGACTTCCTGGCTGACAACGACAACATCTGGACCGCGGCCAAGTACCTGAAGGCGGGCAACGAGGCGTTTGGGACAGTCCCGGCACTTCGCAGGACAGACGGAACAAATACGAGCGACCGCAAAGAACAGGCAGAGGAGCTGCTCAGCACCTTCTTCCCGCCGCTTCCGAGCAGCATCAAAGACGAAGGCCGCAGGCCGCAGAGAGTGCCAGTAGGAATGCCGACCATCACGCTTGAAGAGGTGGAAAGACAGCTGCACGCGGCAAAGTCGTGGAAAGCACCTGGAGACGACGGACTGCCAGTCATAGTGTGGAAACAGGTTTGGCCCGTAGTGAAAGACCATGTTCTGGCGCTGTTTCGACAGTCGCTAGCAGAGGGGGCGCTGCCCAGTCAATGGAGGCACGCCAAAATCATTCCGCTCAAGAAGCCAGGCAAGGAAGATTACACGGTCGCAAAAGCATGGAGGCCGATCTCACTGTTGGCTACGCTGGGCAAGGTGCTGGAGTCGGTGGTGGCAGAGAGGATCTCGCACATGGTTGAGACACACGGACTGCTACCCACCAACCACTTCGGAGCACGCAAGCAGCGATCGGCGGAGCAAGCACTGGTGCTACTCCAAGAACAAATCTATACCGCGTGGCGGGGCCGACGGACTGTCAGTCTGATCAGCTTCGACGTCAAAGGAGCGTACAACGGAGTGTAAAGAAAGACTGCTGCAGAGGATGAAAGCACGAGGCATACCGGAGGGGCTGCTGAGATGGGTAGAAGCGTTCTGCTCGCAACGCACCGCATCGATCCAGGTCAACGGACAGCCATCTGAGGTCCGAGAACTGCCTCAGGCAGGGCTGCCGCAAGGGTCGCCCTTGTCGCCCGCGCTGTTTCTATTTTTCAACGCCGATCTGGTACAGCGACGTATCGACACGTACGGAGGCGCGATCGCTTTTGTTGACGATTTCACGGCTTGGGTCACGGGGCCGACAGCGGAAAGCAACAGGGAGGGCATCGAAACCATCATCAGAGATGCACTAGAATGGGAAAGGAGAAGCGGAGCGACGTTCGAAGCAGAAAAGACGGCCGTCATCCACTTCACCCGCAAAGCTTACAAGAGCAGCTCGGAACCCTTCGTCATTAAGGGGCAGAGCGTGTGGCCTAAGGACCACGTCAAGATACTCGGCGTAGTCATGGATACTAGGCTCAAGTACCACGAGCACATCGCAAGAGCAGCAGCAAAGGGACTGGAAGCAGCACTAGAGCTCAGGAAACTGAGAGGGCTTTCACCTACAGTGGCTCGACAGCTATTCACAGCGACTGTCGCGCCGACCGTAGACTATGCGTCGAACGTGTGGATGCATGCGTACAAAGACAAGCTAGTAGGGCCTATCAACAGGGTGCAGAGAATAGGAGCACAAGCAATTGTAGGGACGTTTCTCACGGTAGCGACATGGGTGGCAGAGGCAGAAGCACACATCCCGAGCGCGCAAGAGCGCTTCTGGAAGCGGGCAGTCAGGCTGTGGACTGACATGCACGCGTTGCCAGAGACCCACCCACTGCGAAGGAACACATCGCGGATGCGCAAGTTCAGGAGACAGTACCGCTCGCCGCTGTTTCAGGTGGCAGAAGCACTCAAGGGAAATGGGGCAAATGGAGACGATCCAGCCGTGCGTGTTGGCGCCATGGGAGAAGAGAGTGAAGATCATAGTCGAAAACGCGGCACAGAGGCTCGAGGCTCGCTGGGCGGCGCGTATTGCGGTAAGCAGCTCGTCGCGGAACGGAGTGGTCGGAATGGGAAGCGCGATCAGCATACAGGACAACGAAACACAATCTTTCTCGGTCACGTTGGGCATGAGAGAGGAACACAGCCCCTATGCGGCAGAGCTGGCAGCAATGGCCGAGGCGCTGAGCAGGCTACCAAGGCTCAGGTTTCGCAACATCGCACTAACAACAAGAAACAAAGCTGCTGTGCTCACACTCAGAAGACCTCGACAACAGTCCGGGCAAAGCTATATCAGCCAGTTTTACAAGACGCTACATACACTGAGAAGAGATGGCAACACGGTGACAGTGCTGTGGCTGCCTGCAAGCGATGAGTGCGAGCTCGCAAGCCTCGCCAAGCAAGAGGCGAAGGCGGCAACTAGACCAAACGCCAGGCCACAGACACAGTTTCCGAGGATACGATCAACTACGCACAACATTGCACGTAAGCAAGGCGCGGCTAAGAAGGTGCCAGAAAAAGTGGGAGCATATTCCAAGCGAATCGACACAGCATTACCGGGAAAGCATACACGCCAGCTCTACGACCGACTATCGCGCAAAGAGAGCAGCGTGCTCGCGCAGCTCAGAACAGGCATGGCACAGCTGAACACGTACCTATACCGAATCAAAGCCTCAATAACAGATCAGTGTGAATGCGGACAAGCAGCGGAGACCGTGGAGCACTTCTTGTTCCGGTGCAGGCGGTGGACAGAACAACGAGCCGAGATGCTGCAATGCACGCAGACAGGCAGAGGGAACATGTCACTCTACCTTGGCGGCAAAGCAACGACAGACGACGCGAAATGGACGCCAGACATGGATGCAGTGCGCGCGACGATTCGATCCGCAATGGTGACAAAAAGACTCGACGCGAACTGACCGCTAACAAGCAAGTGAGTTTTATCTACTAACCCAGCTCGCCAACCATCTCGTGCCACAGAGAGCAGACAGCGCTTCAGCCGCCGAAGATAGGACGCTGAACACTTGGAGAATCTCTACAGAGGAACCGACTCTGAGCCAGTCTGCCAGCAATTTTACTAACCAACGAGAACGCGATGGAAGACAGGAGACGGAGGACAAGCGATACAGATTGTAAGCAAGGGCTTTGACTTTGATAACAAATTACATGAAGAAGCAAGTCAAAGAAAGCACAGGGGTTGATGAGGCAGGGACGTAGCATATGAAGAGTAGAGTTAGACTAGCGTTAGTAGCCCTTTCGGCTCGGCCGCCGGGCGTAAATAAATTGTGTGTGTGTGTGTGTGCCGGAGAGCAGCAGATCGCAGGTTCTGAGGGAGGTCGCAGTCTAAGTTCTCTCTTACGTACCCCTTCCCTGTTGTTTCATAACCTTACACAAATCTGCACCCTGTTTACCAAAATTAATCAAGACCATTTTCTTGCAGTTTATCTGATCAAGCTCATCACTTTTCTGGTGTACATATTGAAGTAGCTAATCATATCAGAGCATGAGAGAGGGTAATGCAATGGAGACAAAAGGACCTCTTCTTCGTCCACATCATTTCGACGCATATTGAATTTATGTAAAGTATAGAAGGACCATGAGAGAGCTGCAATTATCGGCACTGGAGCTCGGCCCGGTCTATTTCTCTCTTCTTTTCCGCCACCTGTTGAGAAAAGCGAACCGAGATCGAGCTTTCGATAGTCGACCGAACCGTAGCCAATTCTTCTGTACTGACTGCCGCACTTGCCGTTACCCGGGCCAGACGAGCGGAAGCCAGGGCGACATGACCGAGATGCTGCCCTGTGTTTCTAGTCCGTGTTACGGATGGTAATTGTGACGTGCAGCTTCGAGTCCACCTACGACGTATCTGTAGCCAGCGCTCTGACGCTGCAAGCGTAGGTTTCTTCGTCTGCCTCTTCGATAGGATTTAGATGAGAGGAGAGCAAGCGTGGTTTAAGCAGGATGCTCTTCCCCATCCGAGCTTCATATCGCAAGGCTGTGCCAGACTTGCGAAACATGGTTGTAGCGAAGCGAAAGAAGGAGAGTGTTCGGTCGATGCCTACAGTATTAACGAATGAGTTTAGAGAAGTTCCAGATATGGCAAGATGAAGTGCTAGCTGGCTTCTAAACTGACTTACTCTCGACTACTTATATACGCGATCGGCACCCTGGACGTTCAAACCGCACTACCAAGCTTTTGCCGCAGCCACCGAATGTCTAGAAGCACCCAATAACAGCCGCTTCTAATGTTGCAGTACCTACCCGCGTGATGAATTGTGACCACCCACTAGTTATTATGCGGCCGAAGTCAGCAGCGTATCCTGAAATGTTCCTGCTGGGCATTTCCGTTAAGATGGACCAATGATAAGCGGCCGGCCTCTGAAGAAAACACAGTTTTTGCAGGAAAACGGTTAGAAGAAAGTTTGAAGATCAACGCTAGGTTCTGTCGTGGAACAGAGCATATGGGCGGGCCATGGCATCCTCGTCAGCGTGATTGCTAGTCCGGGCAGCGCTGACCAATCATACAGTTCTTACGGGAAAGTTTTGGTTGCCAAGCTTACCCCACCGATAACACAGCAGCTGTATCACAACTATATAGTAAAATAGCCTCAAACGCGATAAAGAGACTGATTTTTTTATTTGAGGAGATAGCTGGGTAGCTAGTACTTCGTCTGCCAGCCGCGCGCCTTTTTGCAGGCTTGAATCCGGCGAGGCATACTCAAAATCAGCGCCTTGATGAGGTTACTAGGTATAACCAGTCAGTGGGCAAACCCACCAAAATCAACCTGTACCACCACGTTCAAACAGTAATAGCCTCAACACAGTAACTCCAAATGGCTTAAAAAGAAGGCAGGGTGGAGCTAGCTATAGCAGTGATTCGAAAAAAATCAAATTTCTAAAGTTTCTTATGCAGCTGCGCTGTATGCAGTCCCTCGTTCGACACTTGAACGCCGCCTCAAAGGCACCCTACCTTAAGCCGTGCGCAACCGCCAGAAGCGTAAGCTAGACCTTACTAAAGAGTAGTCCCTTATTTAATAGATACTAGACCTCGCCTAACGAGGCTTTCTGCCTTAAATTATCGCTGTACAGCGGATAGCAGATCTACTGCTAGCTGCGCGAGGTGACGATCCTCCTCCTCAACCTGTTAGCAAGAACTAGATATCGCGCATTAATCGCGAGCTAGAACTCTGTATAAGATAGAATAGAAAGCTCTACTGGCAGCGCGCTCTAAGCGAGGACCTAGCTTCTATTAGTGCGTAGTTTAAGCTTATATAAGAGACGTGCTATGCGTACAGCGTAGTAGACGTAGACTTCTACAACTTTAATGAAACTAGGTTTATAATAGGCGTCGCAGTAACGTTAAAGGTTATTACTAGCTTAGATACTATAGGACGAGCAGTTATAGTTCAGCTAGGGAACCGCAACTAGGTCACGGCAATTGAGTCTATCAGCGCGACAGGCTGAGTGCTGCCTCTATTCATTATCTTACATGCTAAGATGTACCAAGCTGCCTGGTACAACAGGCTACCTGCAGGCTCAGCAAACTCAGTACTCGCAGTTAGCGACAATGGCTGGACAATAGATAAGCTAGGCCTTGAGTGGCTGAAGCACTTTAACAGGCACACAGCCTACTACGCTCAAGGAGCCTATCGCCTGCTTTATACTAGATAGGCACAGCAGCCACGCAACACCTAAGTTTGACTAGTACTGTAAGGAGAATAAGATTATTAGCCTCTGCATGCCTCCTTATACCTCGCATCTCTTGTAGCCTCTTAATGTTAGCTGCTACTCTCCTCTTAAGCATGTGAACAGTAAAGAGATAAACGAGCTTGCGCGTAAGAGTATATTTTATATTAATAAGTTAGACTTCCTCTCTATCTACTATAAGGTTAGACGTAAAGTATTTATAGAGAAGAATATTAAGCCAGGCTTTTAAGCAACAGGCCTTGTCCCAGCTTGTCCTGAGCGCGTCCTCTCGTCGCTCACAGTTATCTGTACGCCGTCTCTACCAGCGACAACAGAGGTAGCAGCAGCTGGGTGGATAGCTGAGACGCCGCGCACGATATCTTAGCTTAAGAAACAGGCTCAGCTAGTTCAAGACCTCCTGCATTGTCAGTCTCAGGGCCCAAGCAGCTAAGCTATTCGCCAGCTTGTTAAGGGTTGTCACCTTGCTATGAACTCAGCAGCTATCCTCGCGGACGAGAATATAAAGCTGCGTGCAGCTGCTCAGCGTAAACAACGTAAGAAACAGCAGCGCAGGCAATATATAGCCCGTGGAGGAGCTCTGCAGGTTGAGCAGGGCCAGCTGCTTGCTGCAGAGGCTGGTAGGGTAGTGAATGAGGGTAGTCAAGCTCAGCCTGGGCGAGTGCGCCAGCGCGCACCACCAACGTGCAGCAACTGTCATATCTAAGGACATACTCGAACTCAGTGTAGAGGTAGCTAGACTAGCTTATCCATTAATTTTATCTATAATTTACCATGCTGCTGTTAAAGAATTGAGCAAAAAGGTGCGTCAATTTTGGTAGGGCTGCCCACTGACTGGTTTTGCCCACTGAGTGGTAGAACACGTTAAGTAATGACGCTAATTAGTCATGTAGACAAGGTCACATGACCACTGCCTTCATCGCCCATCTTGACACCAGATAATTGAAGGAGTACCCTTAGCTCGGTGCGCGGAATCTGCAATTGTACGCCTTTCGCTGCGCCTTTCAGTGTGGCGTTGATTTTTGGGCCCTCAGACATGTTAATAGAAGCCTAAGGAACAACGTCCTTGAACGCACCATTCGGAAGATCTCTTGCCTCAATTCTTGTAATTTCTCAGCTGGTGCTTCATTTTGATATATGATCACTTGTCCCTGCTCGATGAAAGGACGGCGATCGCCGGGAATTACAGCAGCGACGAGTTCGACGAGACGTTCCGTCGGAGGCACAAACACGTGCCATGGCATTGGGCAAATTTGTGGCACTTAGGTGAAGAGAGAGTCGGAAAATACTAGGCATAGCTTCACTTTATGACAACAGGTGTAGACAGGAAAGGACTAGTTTGATTACCCGAACGGTTGGCTCAAGAGTTCGCGGACGTTATTAATCTTACGTTCCCAATCTTAGACTATGAGATAGACGGAGTTCGTGTCGAATGTGTGGAAAATGTCGAAGACGATAGACTATTTGGGCAAAAAGAAGAGCTAGTGTAGTCAGCGGAGGAGTGAGGGTAGCATGATCAACTTGCGTTCAGTGGCCGCTCCCGGACGCTTGCAGGTGGTAGTAGATATAGTAAGAGCGCAACAGGCTATGCGAGTGCTGGGAGGACAGAGAGAATGGCGCTCGATGAAGTCTTCGACGTGGAAGGGTACTATGGGGACCAAGAGGCGTAAAGCTACTGTCGAAAGGAGATGGGATGGCTGGGATCTCGAAGATGTCGCGCGCTATCTCTAAGCATATGGTCGGATGAAAGCGTAGCGGGAGAGGCGAAAGTGCGTCGAGGAAGATGGCAATAGACAACAAATCCTGTGAAGGCGCCAAAAATGTGGAGATGTTGATGGGGGCGGCTCTAGTAGTGACAACACTTGGGCTTATCCTTGTTGAGAATAGAGGAGGCGGTAGCTTGAAGATTGTGAGAGAATGCGATCGATTGCAAGACTTTATAAGCCAACTCCAACGCTCCCCGCTCACGATTGATCCACCTCTATAGATTCCTAGTATCATAGAATGGGGCTGCAGAAACGGCGGCATTCTTGTCATCGTGGGGATGCTTGTAGATGTGAAGGGGCTTGCAGATTGAAAAGCTCTCGGCGTCAGGTTGTATTGGCTGTTCCCACACTATCCCTTCCCTGACGATGCACATCAGATGTATGGCAGCATCCCAATGCCTGGTATCAGAAACTGAGAGAACCCGCCTGCAGAAGCAGCAAGCATGTTCCATGTCGTTTCTTGTATTAATCAAAGAAAGCGGCTCGGTGGAAATTCCAGTGTGAGGCGACACAACGTACGGCTGTCGTAAGAGCCAACTAACCGCAGTCGAGTAACAGCATGTTACATCGCTCTCCACAAGTGTGAGAAGGCTTGCAGACCAAATGATCTTCAGCGGCAGCGCGGTTGCGCAATACTGCTGTGGCCTATCCTGCTGTGGGTCGCAACGGGGCGCCAGACAGAAGATAACTCTTACACCCCCCAAAGCCTTGACAGGTTATGAGCCCGGCGCTTTCGCGTATGGCCTATTACCCATACAAAATAGGGAGTAAGAGTTCCCTCATGTTGGCTGCATGTTGTATGAACCTCGTGGCCCTGACAAAACCACGTTGTAAGAAGGGCCTTGAGAGGCGAGAAGCGCCAAGCACTCAAGGGGAGTTCAGGGCGAGCCTGGTAGTCCTGATCTCGTCGTATTAGCACTGAAGAGCAGTACTTGCGTCACCAGTTTCCCCGGTGGAGCCTCGCAGCCATGACACAGTTGCGTTGTAGAAGGACCTTGAGAGGCGAGAAGCGCCAAGCACTCAAGGGGAGATTCAGAATCAGGCTGGTGATTCTGGAGCTCGTCACATTACCACTGAAGAGCGGTGCTTGCGCAACCAGCTCCCTCGTGATGGGACCTCGCAGCCGTGACACAGCTGCGTTGTACAAGAAGCTTGAGGGGCGAGAAGCGCCCCAGCAATCAAGTGGGGTCAGGATGAGTCTGGTAGTCCTGAGGCCGTCGTATTAGCACCAAGGAGCAGTGCTTGCGCATTCAGTCCCAGACCTCGCGGTCCTGACAAGGCCGTGTTGTATAAAGACTCGAGAGGCAAGGAGCGCCTCAGCAATCGAGAAGGGGTTCTGGATGAGCTAAAATGGAAGTCCCTGAGCCCGTTAGAACTGCACGAAGAGACCAGGAAGAGCAGGCCCATCGCTACAAAGGATTCCGAGGCTTGTAGGGCCTACGGAATGGGAGAGAACCCAAAGGAAGCGATGTGGTGAAGCTGAGAAAAAGCAATGTATGCAGTGAAAATTCTTCCATCGCGGCACCTGTCAACTATCAGCAATCGTCACGAACGCAGCGCAACATAGTCATCTAAGAAACCTTTTCAGCCACTGTTCCAGAGATGCCCTCGACTCGTCCTACCCGTCGTAACATGAGGAAGAGCAGCGACAGATGAACAACGACGACGGCATCACCCTAGCCGTGAACAGCCAGAAGAAATGCACGTTCTGCCAAAGACCAGGCCACCTGGCCGTCGTAGGGCCGAAGGGATGCTACAGAATGAGCCAGAACGCCAGATACAGGCCAAGCTGGTACAAGGAAGCACATGAGAGAAGAGGCAGAAAAAGATCTGGTACGGAAGCAGCGTATCCAGAGAGTGCCACAAAGAAAGGCAGAATCGAAGAAAGCGACTTCGTGCAAGGATCCACCTCCGATTGAATATCAGTGCGTAGGGAGAGCCTCTGCTGGGGCATGGTCATTGCATACGTGTTATGTCTGTCCCAGTGGACTGCTTTCGCCTACGTAATGGTAGCGTTGGGAGCAAGATGGTGGATGGAAGTCGAGGCAGAGACATGGGCAGAGACCAACGGCCCATGGCTGCCACTAGCATTAGGTGTCATCAACGGACGACTGGCCCCAGATGATTGGGTCCTTGACAGTGGAAGCTACACACATGTGACCGGAAGGCGGTCGCTTTTTGAGACAATGAGACCGGCACCACCCGGAAAGCGGGTCATGGGGGGTCGGTGGAGGCGTGGCAGTCGCTGGCATCGGGACGGTGAAGATCCCGATCGCGTGCGAGGTTGATGGCAGGAAGTACAACAAGGCGTTTACTATCCAGAACGTCTCGTATGCACCGGGGCTCCCTTTCAACATCATCTCTTGTCGAGCATTGACGTTGACGAAAGAAGAGGAGAAGGCTGGCATACGCTTCGTGATGGATGGCCACGACCTCGAGATCGTCCGTACAGAGACTGGACAAGTAATAGCCACGGCTGACTGTCGCAATACCGACTTGTACGCGCTGTCACGGCCGAAAGCAGAGACAACTGGAAAACAAAAACCGCAGCCATATGCCTTTACAGCAATACCCTCAGATGTGCCTATCGAGACTCACCATCGTCGACTGGGGCATCTCGGAGAAGGGAGGCTGAGGAGGCTGCTACGACGTCTCAAGGTGTCAAGTTCAGAGGACCCACTACCTCCATGCGAGTCCTGTATCCGAGCAGGCATGAAGAGGAGAAACTTCAAGGACTCCGGGATAAGGAGCAAGAGGCCTTTGCAGAGGGTCTTTGTTGACCTAGCAGGGCCAGTCAACGCGTATGATGGCAAGAAGAAAGTCAATGATCGCTTCGCTCTCACCATTACAGACGACTATACAAGATACAGATGGGTGAGAGTGTTGCGACACAAGAACGATGCAGCAAGAGAACTGCAGATCTGGAAGACCCAGGTCGAGAAAGAACTAAAACACGAACTGCTAGCCGTCCGAAGAGATAATGGCGGAGAGTTCGATAACAAACTATTAAACGAGTTTTTCAGAGAGACAGGCGTCAGAGTTGAGCCTACAGCGCCGCATAATCCAGAGCAGAACGGGGTCGCAGAAAGGGGCATGAATATTTTGTTCACTGCATGTCACTGACATAGTCAACTATTGCCCAACGTCGGCTAATCCCAACGATCAACCACCATACGAGCGACTGTATGGAAGGCCACCGCCGATAGAGCACCTGCGAGTGTTGGGCTGCGAGTGCTGGAAGCCCCGACCCCGAAGCGACTACTCGAACTTTAGGAAGCCTGATCCCCGGGCGGACAAGTGCTATCTTCTCGGTTGCGTTGCGAAACATCAGTATCGGGTATGGAACACCTGCACCGAGCGAGTCGAGTTAGTTCGAGATCTGCACTTCAATGAGGATATATTTGGTCCAGGGGGAGAAGTCCCCGAGACTGTGCGTCGACCAGCCCATTGCGATGAGGTTAGAATTCAAGATACCCTCGCACATAAGGCTAAACGGCGACGGTACTCCACGATCGAGGGGGAGACTCTAGCGGCTGTGTCAGTGAAGCCTGCCGCGATCGATGGAGGACTCGTGTTAATCGCCGAAGACGGCGAGATAAATGAAGCGGAACGCTTCTTCGAAGAGAGTACACAGACTCAGGTGGCCCAGTCGCTAGCGTCCGCAGACCATGACGATTGGAGCGCAGGAATTGAGTGTCTAGCTGCGCTGTCAGCGCTGGAAGAATCAAGATAAACTTGAGAACCATGTGGTTGATTATGCTGCTGGTGGCCCATACGAACCAAAGAACTATGAGGATGCTGTCACGTGTGCGGACGCATCACGATGGATTCCATCTATGGACGAAGAAGTCAAAGAGATTATAGCCAACGGTGTGTGGGATGTCGTGGACCCCCCACCAGGAGTGTCAATCCTAACCGGCAAGTTTGCATACAAGGTCAAGACCAATGCTGATGGAGAAGTCACTCGTTACAAGTCCCGATGGTGCGCCCGCGGATTCGAACAAGAGCTAGGCGTCGACGTCCTTGAGACGTTTGCGTCGGTGGTAAAGCCAATGAGTTACAAGCTTCTGTTCGTTCTAGCCTGCCTGCTAGGCTGGTCGATTGAGCAGATGGACGTTAAGACAGCTTTCCTGTACGGAAAGATCGACACGGACGTTTATATGGAACTGCCACCAAATATTAAGGATCAGTACCCTGGAAAGATTTGCAAGCTGAATAAAGCCCTATATGGGCTCAAGCAATCTCCTCGGATCTGGTATCTTACCTTAAGCCAGGCGCTGCGGCCCATGGGATTCGTAGCAATCTCCGAAGACTATAGCATCTTCGTCAATCGAGACAAACGCTTGATCATTGCGACATATGTGGATGACCTTTTGATCTTAGGAAAGGATCAGGAAGCGATTGCATCCGTCAAGAGCGCTCTGTCGGAGCACTTCAAGATGAGTGATCTTGGTCCAGTCGCCCACTATCTGGGAGTGAAGGTGATCCGGGAGGATACCTCGCGGGATAGTAGGATTAAGCTGACCCAACGCGCATATGCCGAGAAGGTGTTGAGAACCTTCGGAATGGCAGACTGTACTCCTGTGTCGACTCCAATGGACGAGAAGCTTGTGTTAGAACCCAGTAAAGAGGCGTCAGACTTGCAGGACCGGAAATGGTATCAGCGAGCGGTTGGGAGCCTCATGTATCTGATGCTCTGTACTCGCCCGGATATTGCATATGCGGTCAGTCAGCTGGGTCGCTTCGCCGCCAATCCGTCACAGAAACACCATGCAGCCTTGAAGAGGCTTCTTCGGTACCTGAAGGGTACCAGTGACTACGGCCTGTACACAGACGCGAACTGGGGACGAGATGATGATCGCCGATCAACTGGGGGTTACGTCTTCACATTTGCCGGCACCGCCATCAGCTGGAAGTCGAAGCGTCAGGCTACAGTGGCGCTGTCCAGCTGTGAGGCTGAGTACATTGCGGAGTCTGAGGCCGCGAAAGAAGCGATATGGCTGCAGCGACTGTTGTGTCAGCTGCGAGTTGACCTCTCTCAGCCGAGCGGGCCTGAGCCAGTAACCATACTCGGAGACAATCGAGGAGCCCTAGCCCTGGCCAAGAACCCGATGTATCATGCGAGAACAAAGCACGTGGATATCCGGTACCACTTTGTACGAGAGAAGGTAGAGGAGCAGCTTGTTAGGATGGAATGGATCGCAGGCGAGTTGAACCCAGCGGATGGACTCACTAAGCCGTTGAGCAAGACGAAGTTTGAGTCCTTTCGGCGAATGGTTGGCTTGCGAAGGATCGATGAGTAGGGCAACGTCTCCAGAGCATGAACGACGTTTGCGTGCCTAGCGGCAATTGAGGGGGAGCACTGCCCTCATCGAGGGGGAGTGTCAAGATGGGCGATGAAGGCAGTGGTCATGTGACCTTGTCTACATGACTAATTAGCGTCATTACTTAGTCTCAGGCTCAGCTTGATTAATGAGATAACTCTTACACCCCCCAAAGCCTTGACATCTGGCTCTATCAAAACCGGACCACAGGAACTGCATATCGTCTTACCTTGGATGAGCCCGGAAAGGATCCATAGAAACGAAATGGAATTTTGGAAAGAAGGCGACAGCGATCGTGAGAGGATCAAGTTAGAATTAGGCTTGTATATAATCTTGCCGGATGTCCACTACGTTACACCGGACGACGTCTCATTCTCTCCGCTAGTATCTAACATCAAGCAATGATTTTTCCACCTCCCCATACATGCTCCCATTCCTGGATGAAAGTGTCATCATCTGGTAGTACCCCGGATAGCAGTAGATAGCTGTGGGGTTCTGCAACGGCTCGACTAGACGGTGAAGATTGCCACGGACGTTGGTTATGTGTCGCTATCACCATGTCAGTTACCTCCTGTTCACAGAGCCCTCTCTCTGCAAGTTGAATAAGAACCTAGTGGACTTACTGTCCACCACTAATTCGTCGAGATCACGTCCTAAGCCACCTGGCTTCAGTTGAAGAATTCGCATCTTGGGTGGCAAAAGTTGCATGTTTGGCTAGATTTGATCTATCCTCCCCTTCCCTTGTTGAGGTTGTTGTCATATCAGCGCTAATCATCTCACCTATATGTCCAACTGGACTACTATCTAATCTTGGTCTCTTCTGGACGTGCACAGATACATCGCCTCCCTCAATGGCCCGGGTGCTTGAAGTCCTATGCGGAACGGAATCACGGCGTGTAACATCTGTGAAAATTTAGTGATAGGACAAGGTCACACCAGAAAAGACAAGTACCTTGGGGTCGAGTGTGGGCGCTCTCTTCTATCACTCTTCGGTTATCGTCGAGGCCAGAACTCGGTGGATTTGATCGTGCTATGATCCGCACGTCTGACAGATCGGGAACACACTTGGGTATGGGCTGCTCTTGGTCCAGTGTCTGTTCTGTGGGCGAATCAAATGCCAAAAAAATGCCAAGAAAATTCCAGACATCATGTCTGAAATTTTCTTGGCCCAGCAATCACGAAAATGCGCTAGCGATGGCTAGTTCGTATGTTGCGGCACATCGTCGCAAAGCACGCCAACCTTTCGGCCAGAGGCACTGCCCCGGCAGAGATGGAGCCCTCGAAAAGCATGGGACTGGTTGAGCTTTACTCTCGGACTGACAGGGTGAGGGGTGTTTCGTACCCGCATCCGCGTTTGCCTTTTGCTTCGTTCTTCCCAGTAAGCTCAGGGGCATTTTCCAAGATGCTCCACGCGTTTTACTGGAGTCGGCATCTGGGAGGAGCTGACGACCGAGCTGATGTCCAATATATCATGTACGTTCCCCAACAAGGCTGGGGGGTCCTCCAGTTCATTCCCTTACCGCCTCTCTGGTCGTTCACCGGAAAGCCCTGCATCGCTGTTTGCCTTCTTTTGGATCCCCGTCCAAGCAAAATGACTCAAGCTCCTGCATCGACCTGCAGGGCGCAAGTATGTAGGCCCGTCGGCTTTGCGTTCAGATCTGACCATCATAGAGGACAACACTCGCCATTGTCGTTAAAGCGGCCTTGGATGGTTTGACGTCTCAAGATATCCAGTATAGAGTGGAAGTTGAGGGAGATGAGAGGTCTTCCAGCTTTTTTAAATCACTTTTATCTTCCATCACTTCCTGTTTCACGAGTACCACATCCGAGAGTTCTGATGACCCAGACCGCCTCAGCGATAGTTTATTCCTTTACCCGGCTCGTACGTTGCTTTACTCATCTCTACTACACTGGCATTCTGCGAGTGATTTTTGACCTTCGTCGCTGTGTACGGAATGCTGATGACTCAAATAGAAATCTCCGACTGCACATCATCATATGCTTTTTCTGAACAGAGACTATCAGAGTCCATGCAATGTAACCCTGGTACAGTTCCTGAAGTAATACGACAGTCAGCAGGCGCCGCTCTACCCAAAACTATCGGTTCAACTTTGCGACCAAACACCCCCTCGTCAACAGTAGAGACTCCAGGGAGTCCCGAAGGTACGAACAGGCCTAACGAAGGTTCTTTCAACGACGTAAATCTAACTTGGCACAGATGATTCATTGAGGTTTCCCTGCGTATACCCAAAGTGCGAATACTCCACCTACAACGACGAAGACCGCATTCAACATCGTAAGCAACATGAAAAAGTTGACATGGCGTGCAGTCGTCTTGCTAGGTTTGGTTGTCATCCATTTGGGTCGGCATGCATCGACAAGCTGAACATCTCAACCACGATAATCGCCCAGAATTCCAGTGACTCGACCTTATATTGTAAATCGAGTGGCTTGAAGGAAGGGAATGCGTCGCGAACAACGATATCATGCGCTGCCTCCGAACACACACTCGTAGCTCAGGATCAACTCCCCTCAGATGCAACTCAAACGGACCCCTCTATAGCGTCCAAAGAGGCCTTAGAGAAGGTAGTGGCCGCAGATGCCGTTCTCCCTGACAACGTTGACGCAATCCCCTACATTGAGTCTTTGTACACGACCACCAAAGGCGTTCGCGGGTGGAATTTGCTTGCAATCACCCATGCTGATACAGTCCAGCTCCTGCAGGCTGTAAGTTTCAGTGCGCTTGTCGAAACCAAGCGCATCGCGGGGCAGATACAGTATATTCTAGGCGAGCATGCTTACAATCAAGCGGTAAGCATGCAAGAGAGACACGTTTGCTTACCGGTTCCGATTTATCAAGGCTTCCTACCTGAAGGGATGCTCAGCGAATCTGACCTTCAAAAGCTACAAGAAGGCGAAGAGCTTCCACTCGAACAGTGCTCTCCGCTCTTTCAGGCGCACGCTTGCTCATTTTTGCAGCTCTAGATGTCTTTCAATACAAACAATTTTTCTCTAAACTCACTAGCATGTCCTGTCTTATGCAACCTGCTACTACATCACTCGTCCTTGCGAGCACCTGATGCAGGCACACTACAGACGATCCCTGCCGTTCGGTTCCTTGCGCCACCCAAAGAGTGCTGCGAGTGACTCTTCCTGCTGGCCTATTAGAAGGAAGCTCAACAGAATCAGGAGACATCCCGTGTCAAAACGATAAACAAAATATCCTAGCCCGAGGATTACCAGTACGTAGGTGGCGGGCATATATTTCTTTATAGCTAGGACTGTTCTCTCAGATCGGGTAACGAGCCCAAGTCATTAAGAGCGGCACTCGTTGCGATATTTTAAGACAAGCGGCAGGGAGCATCTCACTTCCGAGCAAGAGTGTGCCTAAGTATGCATCGGTGTGACGATCCGTTCAGTCTTCCGTGCCGGGCGAACCATGCGATACAGCGTCGTGGCTCTTCTGGATGCAGGGATATCACATGTCCGGCAGCAGCCTGTTTCAATAAAGATCCACAATGTCGCTGTATGGCTCCGTCGCCCACCATGTCGGTATCAAAGATTTGCTGAACTAGCTGGAAGAATCCTCCCCCGGGACAATGATACGCGCTGGAATTCATGGCTAACAATGTTGGAGGCGGCAATTCAACTAGAGAACTACGTAAGAGTGTTTATTGATAAGAACTGGGATGATATGCAGAAGAACTTTATCGATCGCGATGAGTGGGAGAGCCTGAAGGAGACGAGGGATATTTTAAAGCCCTTTCGCGACACTACCGCCATTCTCGAACGGGATAATGCGACGCTCAATCAGGTGCTAGAGTCAATGGATTACCTTATCAGCCATATTAAAACGAAGCAGAGCGAGCATACGGCCGACGCAAACCTCTCTGCATCGCTTTTGTCCATGTGGTTCGCATTTGACAAGTATTACAAACTTACCGATCGAACACCTGCATACGCTGGCGCACTGCTTCTTAATCCTACCTTCCGGAGACGATATCTTGAGGATGAGTGGAAAGCTGTTGAAGAAGTTTACCCAGGTACGATGGATCGGGCAATTGACGCCGTACGGAGATTGTGGACGAAGGAATATAAGTTTGTGGCTATTCCCTGTGAAGCTTCAACGCCAATTGACCCAGAGTCCATTACCAACGCCCCTGAACGACACCGATTTGAAAGGGAGATGGCTAGGTCTACATCATCAGATGAGTTTAAGCAGTTTGTTGAGGTGATCCTTATAGGATCTTGCTGCCTACAACTTTTGCTAACATCTTTCTCTTATAGGGCAACCCCATACCGAGTATTGCTGGCTCTGCCCTTGATTGGTGGCTCGAACCTACCCAGCGTAAGAACTTCCCACGCCTCTCACGCATGGCGATCGATCTCCTCTCTATCCCAGCGATATCGGCCGAAAGCGAACGCGTATTCTCCGGAGTCAGGCGTACAATAACATGGGAGCGACACCAACTTGGCGCTGAGGTTGTTGAGCACAGTGAGTGTTTGAAGAGCTGGATTAGATTAACAGCTAGGGACGGAAGGACAATAGCAGGTGATTTGGCTAGGGAGGTGCTGGAGGAGAGTAATGCAATGAGAGATGAAGCTACGGCGGCCGTGCCGGTGCTAGATGTTGACAAATCTAGAAAGTACGGTGATATCTGATCGGAGAGACCGAAATTCCATACTTTCGGTGAGACCGAGAATATCGGATTCACCGTCGGCCAGACCGAAGAGCTGAAGTTAAGGCCGTAGATATAAAGGAGCAGGTTGCGCTCTGTAGAAGATGGGGAGACAACTCAAAATAGAGATAATTTTAAGTCTATTGAGAATTGCATCACATGTGCCACGTATTTGAGTACTCAATCTAATACTGAGGGCATACCCCAACCAGATAACAACACAACAACAACACAACAACAACACAACAACAACACAAACCCTACCACACCTACAAAGCTCTGAACCGTCCTTCTCCGACAGGAATTCGGAAAACCACCCAGACACGTCTGACAACGTCAGCGTTTCACCCACCAACTCAAGACATAAAGTCACCTCCAAGTATTTTGCTGGTGCAACCATCAAACGTGAACCGCAGAGTTGTATTGTGTGTGTGTTGTGTCTTAGTCTGGTGAACCTGACCCCGCACGTCTTAGATTATATGGCAAGATTACTAATGCAGTTTTTACCTCAGGCTCCCTGAGATGATACCTTGGCCTGCGACAACTTCCTTCCTCCACATTATCATTCTGCTGACTCTTTGCGAAAATCCTACTCCACTGCCGAGCCCCAAACCTTCCAGTTCTTCTCCTCCACTTCCTTTATCGTCGCTTCGCTAGGCTACACCATCCTATAATACTCATAACCTTGAAGAACTTTGAAAAGCATGACATTTTGTTTCTCAATTCATTCTACCAGTGAAGCCCATCCCCGCATTGGCTAGCTACCGTCTGCCCGTTGATGTGCGTCGTCCTTTTCCCTTGTAATTCCAGCGCCACCCGCTTCAGCGTCTGGCCCTGCACCTTATAATCTGTACAAGCAAACGCTGGCGCGCAGGGCAGTCCTCTGCGGCTGACGGCCGTTTTCTGCCATGGTCTCTTTCTCTGACAATCCATCTTCGAGCTGATCGGCGTCAGGAGAATAGTGCCTGGCGGCATGCCGACGAAGCAGAAATCCTTTGTCGACTCCCCTGCAAGCAGGATACCTGCCGGTGGCCCAAAGTGGAGGATAGTGCCACCGGAGATGCGATGGCCCGGATGCGCCTTGTCGACGATGATGTCTACGGCTGTGTAGCTGGCCCCGTTGACCAGTTTCAAACCCTAGTGTATGTTCTGCTTCACGATGACTGGTATCCCCGGGACTTTCACTTACTTTACAGGATTGGCCCCCGCATGTTCAATACAGCAGACTGCTTCCCCAATATCTCGCCCATTGTCGCTTTCACAGGCCCCATAATTGGCTCAGGCCTAACATTACTCCGTAAAGACCCCGTATTTGGTCTCTCAGACAGACAACAAAAATGCTGCGGCTTCGTACAGCTTTCAACCTTCATCAACCCGGGCAACCCAGCCAAGCCCCCTTTCAGAGGTTCCCATCAGTTCCAGGTCTTCGTGATCTTCCCCATTCATGTGAACCCTTGGATGATGCGCTGCAAGAAGATGGCGGGTAGGCCTAACACGCAGTTCCAGGCTAACACAACGATCAACTGCACAGGCAGAGTTATCGGTTTTCTTAACCACGATGTAATGCTTTACCCGCCACAACTTCCACAGGATTACGTTTTTATCGTCGTTCCTGACTCCTGGTCTTTCCTGGAAAGACCAGGTCGAAGCGCTATGCCAATGTCACTCTCAACAGTCTCTTCAGCTAAGCAGTCCTCCTCAGACCCTCGGTCCAACTTTCTGTCCCCAGCCAAACGTAAATCTGATCAGCCCCCCCGAATGAATCACTCCCGAAACCCCCTCGATGGATGGTAGGATTGCAACCATACTGCCATGTGAGATACGCTGGCAAACTACCTATTGCCTTGTTCTAATTTGCAATCCAAGCACAAACACATGACACTCCATACACAGAGGAGATATCACCACCGCCAAAGCGCTCACGTATAGAGAGCACGAAAACGACATTTCCCGATACAAACGATATGCTGAAGCAAAATGAACAAATTCTTATGGCGCTCCAGCGCGTGCGAGATATAGTCCTCAGTCATCAGAACAAGACAAAGAGCGCTGATAATTGGCAACAGAACAGCGAGAACAGCGAAAGTAAACGGTGAGAAAGGACCAGTGACTTCATGATGGGTGCACACCAACTCAGCTCTACTCCTGTTCGAAGTCCAATTTCTCGGTCGTGCCATTCGGCGAGTGGATGAAATGGTTATCATTAACCGTACTCATCTATCCTTCAAATACCAATGCGCTCGGATACCCTGCTGTTGTCGCACTTGCATGGTCAGAGCAAGCATAGCCACATTCTCTATCCCCGGCTTCGATCTTTGTGTGCAGCTCCGTTTCTGTTTACTATCATGTGACTACCCCGCGTGGCAGGGGAGATGTCCAGAACGGAAATACGTTGGGCACCCGTGTGGCGCAGTTTAAGTGCCCCGCTTGCGGCTTGCGAGTTCTTGAAAAATTTCGGAAACACCCATGGCCTGGCACTCTAATCTTGCAACGACCAGTTTTGTTTATGGCGTCAACAGCCATTTCGCTGGAGGCTGCTGTGAAGTCCCTCAACGAAGAAGGGTTCGTGGATTTGAATGACCCAGTAGTGGGAGACCTTGTCTCGGAGATGGAGCAGAATGGCTTCGCCTTCTTGTCACCATATGGTCTTGACTATTGCAAGCAACTATTATTGAATCCCTCCTCAGCGGATGCCGCCTGGGACATTGGTTGAGATATAAGGCACTGCCCGGACATATCGAATGCTTCAGGAAGGGGGCTCAGAAGCTGGTTTGCGTGTTCTTATGGTTCGGCAATGGGCAAAAGGATCGCGAGTGGCTTACTATCGCGGGTCGCACTGACATGATTTACCTACGAAGATTGGTGAACGGACTTTGCACGAAACGACACACACTGCGCTTAATGCAGTAGGTTGTCGGGCCAGCGAGAAGGAATTTCCGGATGGAGGCTGCAACCACCTGCTCTGACATAGCGTTAGGATAATCCGCGATGCTCGACTCTACGCCGAAAGCAAGACCGGATATGCAATCACTCTTATATTCGCGACAGATGAAGTACTCGCCGCTTGGCCCAAAATCACCATTCCGAACTCGTACTCAGAGCCATTACCACTTCCGCGTATTTTCTCTTTCTAATATTGTATGAAGTCCTATGACTTGAAGCGACTTGGTCGGGAATGTGCGCATAAAAATTTCCAGAGTCTCGCAGATCTGTGGCACACTCTAGCATCGCTATCAAATATTTTCAGAAACGACTCAAAGCATTGCCTTACTACTCATCAGATCTAAAATGCTTTCGACTTTCTGACTTGCCGTCATAGGCGGCTGCGACCGCCATAAAAGACAGTCGCATAATCTCGAGCTCACAGTTTGGCGATGTCAGTGTCCCAAGAGGAAATCATTACGTTGCACCATGTGAGAACAGGGTGTAGGTTGTAAGCAAGAAGACGCAGACCCGGAGGCTCTCAGCGGATGAGATAAAGAGCATGAGACTAGAGAACAATGGCAAGTGCGATATCTGCAAAAAGCAATATGAGTGGCGAGAGTACTATGAGAGAAAGCTTGCGAAGGAGGTTGGTCAGACATGCGCAAACAAGAAGTTCAAGATATATCCAGGTCGTCGTCTCAGATCTAAGAATGATTTAGCAGATGCTAGTACGGAGGACTTTTGGTAGCTATGGATTCAGCGAGTTCTCTAGATGAGAGCTCTTCATGATTAAGCTCTCGAGATTCGTGCAGGTCTCCGGTGACATTATTTGGCAGCCTCTAATGACAGGAGTGGTCGAACCATATCCCCAGCGAAGCTGATCTTCCCAGCTCCTTCCCTTTGCTCTTGAGCCATGCAATTTCCTGTATGTTGTAGCCCTTGGTCGTCATATCATTCTCATCCATGATTTTCTGGATGCCTTGTGCCTCGTTCTCCGGTAACCAGAAATCCTCAGTTGGGGTGCGGTGGACCACGACCCCGAAACGCGGTTTGACCAGTTTCGTGCCATTTCCTAATTTCTCAAGCCATTCCGTGTTGTTCCTTGCTGTTTCTGCAGATCGCTGATCCTTGAATCGGATCACGTACCCTGTTTTGGTTGTCCCAACCCCTGCCACTTGTACGTCTTCCGTTGTGCTGGAGTTCAGGAGGGCGCTTCGAATGTGGGTGTTGGCTGAGCCTGTAGATAGGTATCTTGTGAAGGCTGTGTTGTCGCTGTCGGTGCTTGATTTTCGTTGCGTGCTGATTCGAATGCAGTTCCGTTCTCTATCTAGATTGTTAGTATTTACGGTTCTTGTGAGGTCTGCATTTAGTTCTGTCGTGCTTCCACTTCCCGCTACCGTCGCCCATGATCGTGTTAGTGGTGCCGAAGCCGAGTGGGTGCTTAGTTGCGTTCGGAGGTACCGGATCTCTTCAAGGAGCTCTGCGTTTTGGGTCTTCAAGTTTAGTTGCTCAGACTTAAGCTCAGTGAGGTTGTTTCTGATGTCTTGAATAATGTCATTTTGCTGTGATATAGTCTCTTTGAGGTTCGCGACAAGCCACGCAACCTCATCTAAGTTTGTACCCTTTCCTTCGCCTCCGCCCGTGAACTCAAAGCTAGGCGTCTTTTTGGTGCCTGTGAAAGTAGTTATGTCGTTCCTGCGTCTTTTGAGTGATCTTGTAACTCGCCTGAATTCTGAGAGTGGTGGTGTGCTCCATTGTGGAGTTGGACACGTGGCTTGTGGGGAGCCAATAGGGGAGCTAAGGAGCTCCCCAATGGCCGGGTCAGCCATCAGCTTTTCCTCTAAGAATCGGAGTCGTATTCAATTACAGTCTAGGTCGTCTTTGTTCTATTGTCCAGTCCCCCTCTAGTATGTAATCCGTCAGTTCGCATTTTTAAACTATATCTACGCTGCCATTCCAACCCCGCTGTCATGGCTACCTCGTCTGTTTACCTCTCTGATTTGGAAAATCTTGAAACACATGAGCAGGCATAAAGCGGTCGAGGGTGTCGTGCTAACTTTACTTGGCCAATTATAGACGTTGACGGCATGGTATTTTGAGAAGCGCCGACGATTCGTTTGACTGAGCTAAGTATAGAACCTGGCACACAAGTAAGAGCTACCTTTACGATTTCACTGCGCGTGCTATTTGTATGCACCCACACATAACTCTTTTGACAGAAATAGTCATCTAGTGTCGGCTTCTGGTCCCGGTCATGAATAGCGCAGAAGGAAATAGTTTCTATAAAGCGCCGCTTATATGTATCGCACACACTACAATCCCCAAATCAAACGCAGAAACTATACTTGGCATCAGTCTCGAAGCCAAGGGTGTGCTACATCTGTTTTTTCTCTATGCGGTCTAGCACATCCGTTTTCATTACCGAATGCAATATGGAACAATCTCACCCCACCATATACACATCAATGGAACGAGCGGAAAGAAAAGCAGTGATGATCGAGTTCTTCAAGTCCTTCAAGTCCAAACACATTAGGGAAAAACCCTTTCAAAGATCTAACGCGCCTTCACCCGAGGTAGTGAGTCCAAGCAATCCAGAAGCCTGCTAACGTGCATCCCTGCGTGACGGACAGCCCGCCGTACCGGAACACCAGAATCACGGTCTATCACAGCCACTCCGACAGTGATTCGAATATATGGATAATCTCGGAATAGAATCTTTCATACCCAATATCTACCGTTGCCTTGAATTTATTGCGTTAACTAACGTCCCTCACTGCGTAGCGAGACACTGTTGAGAATAGGAAGAAGAAGTGATGATGATTCTGCCTGCAAGCTAGAGACATATATATACAGATTGATAGCTAAGAGTGTGTTTTGGGAATTGCTCTGTCAAACATCACAGTGACTGAAACAGCAATATGTGACAGGGGCTGTGGGTGTATATATAAGAGTGAGGCACCACACCTGTAGGAAAAACAACAATGAACACAATCACTTGCTTCAACAGGCTCATCACATCACATCACTGTTTGTGATGAGCCGTCACATCACGTGACTTGGCATCCAACTAGGTGTGTGCGTGTCATAAACTAACAGACACACTATGTGGCGAGACAAATGAGGGGTACTTTGACTTTCAGCAACTGGAAAACCCATGCGCACAACGAATATTGCTATAGTGCGATGAAAATAATCTGCTGTAACTAGCTAACGGCATCCCTTCGTAACGGAACAACCCCCGTAACGGACAAAGTTATAGGTACTTAGACTTTGCAGCAATACAAAAATCTGTACACGCGTTAATAATCTAAAATTTCTTTTAACCCACATACTAAGATGACCCCTGAACCCATCCACGTGCATCTATCCCATGCACTGCCGGATACGCTGCCAGCGAGGAAAGCCATGCCATAGGGCTCTGTGACTGGCGCTGGAGGGTGTCCCGTATGAGCCTTGCTTGCTGCTCTAGCTGGGCAGTATTATGCGGTGTTTCCGAAGTCCATTGAGGTGCCCCCCCCCTCCCCCCCGGCTCACCTGCTTTCCAGGCAACCATGCAAACAATGGGAAGGAGCGAGATCAGAGATAGACGCTAAAGTGGGACCCATGCGGCTGCGCGATGCAACAGGACTGTTAGATCAAAATGAGTAGGAATCCCAGTGCTTTGCATGAGGAACCCAACGGGAGTTTGGAGTTGAAGAATAAGCTTTAATAATACTGACCAGTCCAGCACCGTGCACTTCCATAGCTGGTTGTGAAAAATGGGCGGTCATTGCATTGCTTGGCTTGTAGATGCAGCATCGTACATGTGAGTGATTGCGGCCTTCTTCTGGTGACACTCTTTACAGAGCCAGAAGCGGTGACCAGAACCATCTTTTTCGACATCATATCCATACTCCCATACCCAGCCTGTACGGGACCTTCTTCTATATTTGCGTATATGATAGCCTGGAAGGCGACTCCAATCGATGCCTTCGTAGCCAGTGTAGTCGGCGGATGACGAAGTGTCTACAGTCACCTCTCTGCTGGTATCTGATGGATTGAGGTCGGCGGGGGTTTCAAGGTCGCTTTGAGCGGCAGAAAGAGCAGTAGAGAGTACCGTTGATGTCTCATCGGCGTTCATAGATGGAACGATTTACAGCAACGGTGGTAGAGATAACTGAAGATGTTAAGATCAGCAGGCTATATCTGGAAGCATGCAAGCAGCGGTCGATAGGACGGAATGAATTTAATTGACCTTCTACTCGTGGAGGTGGGTGCTGCATATATATATTTCATTAGTACGATAGGCAACATTAAGCCACAATAAGAAGTGACTCAGAGATGTTCAGGAATGAGCCAGACCAGGCAGAGGCGCGGCTAACAGTCTGGATGACGCTCAAGAACTACCCAAAAGAGCTTCCTTTTACACCGCGGCCCTTAAGAGTGACTCCAGCTGATTCGTCACCTCGGCCAAGGCTCGTTGGTCATCTTCTGATTGCTGTTTAGATTCTTCACGCTTACTCAAGTGAATATTTCGCCTCCCTCTTTCCAATCCGCAAACTCCGTCCAGCTATTGAAACATTAGCCATATACAACCACACGCAGGTTGCGGTTTCTTACTTCGTTGGTGAGACAGTCTACTTGATCTGAGAGTCTCTTTGCAAGACCGTAGAGATGTGCCTCTCGATCATTGAGTGGCGGCGAACTGACACCGCAGTATCTTGCGAGGTCGCTTTGAATGGACTCCAAGCCGAATATGCTAAGAGAAGGCTTTACGAGCATACCACCCAGCTTTTCCTCAAGAAAATCGTTGTGCTCGCGGGGCTTCCCCGTGCAATCGAGGAAATATGTGGAAGGGCCAGAGTCGGCTGGATCAGCCATTCCGTTGCCATGATCCGCGTAACGAGCATGGATCTCGCGTCTAGATGGTATGAGCTCGTTTGGTGGTTTTTTGACTATCTGCCGGCTGCTTGGAGACTTGATTCTCTCCGTCGGGGCCTTCTCACTGCAAAACCAGGACGGTGGAGTGCCAGGATCGAGATGTTCAAAAATGGCCGCTGGCCGCTTGGAGACTTGATTCTCTTCCTCTTCCGCTTCCCCATGATTGTTTAGGTCTGGGCCCACTTGGTTGGCGATAGTTAGAGCCTCGTCATCGTAAAGGGTCGCCGGCTGCTTAAGGACTTGATTCTCTTCCTCCGGAGCCTCCTCATTGTAAAACCAGGACGGTGGAGTGCCAGGATCGAAATGTCCAAAAACGGTCGCTGGCCGCTTGTAGACTTGATTCTCTTCCTCTTCCGCTTCCCCATGATTGTTTAGATCTGGGCCCACTTGGTTGGCGATAGTTAGAGCCTCGTCATCGTAAAGGGTCGCCGGCTGCTTAAGGACTTGATTCTCTTCCTCCGGAGCCTCCTCATTGTAAAACCAGGACGGTGGAGTGCCAGGATCGAAATGTCCAAAAATGGTCGCTGGCCGCTTGGAGACTTGATTCTCTTCCTCTTCCGCCTCCTCATCGGTAAGGTCTCTCGGCCAGCTTGTCGAGGGCGAAGATCGGTGTACCGATGCTGAAGAAATGGTGGCCGACCATGTGCTGGTCGCTGTCGGAGCATGGAGTGCAGAAAGAACGCGAGGCATGAAGTGGAGCTGGTCTTCTATTGAGCTAAGCGGTCACTGTTGAGGGACGTTCCCATATCGTAGTATTAAGCTACAATAATTTCAGCACAGCTTCGTTATCAGGGACTGATCGCTTACCAACGGCGCCAATAGTGCCAGACGCGCTGCTTTCGGCTCTAGTATTGCAGGTATAGTTCTGCGTACCAATGCAGAGGTTGCTGGCAGAACAGTAGACCTGTTTGCTAGACTGAGGCGAAACTAGTGATGCGCTGCAAGGGCGAGAGCTGCGATGGCAGCTGTAATTATGGAGGAAAATATAATGACGATCTAAGAAATCCTGTCAAAGCTGACGTAGGCCGCGGCGTGATTTCGACCCTAGGGAGTCTTGGTGATCACGCCCGCAAGGGAAGGGGTTGTGTTAGCAACCACGCTAAAACTCATGCTGGCCGCGATTCTATGTAACTGTAGCAGTGGGAGCGTCAAGGCACGTTAGATTAGGCATCTTGCCGAGGTTATTGTATGTAGCAAGGTGTATGAGATGCATAGCTCACCTCCCCTTAGACAATCAATAAACAGCTTGGCTTGCTCTCGTCCGCCACGAAACCTACTAACGTGCATCCCTTCGTAACGGAACAACCGCCGTAACGGACAAAAATTGTAGGTACTTAGACTTTGCAGCAATACAAAAATCTGTACACGCGTTAATAATCTGAAATTCCTCTTAACCTACATACTAAGATGACCCCTGAACCTATCCACGTGCATCTATACAAAAATTACAGTTGCATAGTCGCTTGCCCTTCTGATCCGCGAGGATACCTTCTTCATAGCAATAACGAACCTCCCCCAACACAGAGCCACCACCATCATTTCCATCTATCGCAACACATGCAAAGCTTTCGTATACGTCTAGGGATCCAATATAAACATTTAGGAGCCATGATTAGCCGTGAGGGCTGATCTGAGCGCTGATTCATGCGCGATCATTCATTCATTCATTCATTTTATCCTACTCGGTTTCAGCCGCGATTTCCGCAGCTATGCCCGGTGCAGCTGGCTTAGCGGACAGCCGACACGTCGCGAGAACATTGTTCCGCGCCGCCCCACGTCACTCCTGTAACCAGGAGCCAGCTGTCCCTAGAGGCCTGCCAACCGAGATGATCGGTCTCAACGACTTCCTCTTCAAACGACAGGTTCCGGACATCACTAGCCCCGGCTGCAGCTGTGGAGAGAGACGACAGACCGTCGCCCACGTCCTGCTCCGCTGCAGCAAGTATAAGGACCTCCGGAACCGCATCTTCGCCAACCTTTCCGGACGCCACAGCCTTAGGACGATCCTGAGCAAGCCACAGCTAGCCACTAAAGCCATCGAGTATATGGAACAAACGCAGATCCTTGGGCAAAGGGGGATCAGAGATATGCAGACGACGTCGAGCACTGGGGGGAGACTGTAGGTACAGTGGACGCGACAGACGAGGCAAGGAACCTCTACGAGCCTAGAAATACGGTATTCAGTTAGTAGAACTGCTATCAAGATGAGGTGGGGACCAAATTGTAGATAGTGGTTGAGTGAAAACGACAGGTGTCGGGGACAGCTGGTCCTCATAGATAGGATAAAGTGGGGCGGCGCGGACGTTGATCCGCGCCGCGTCGGCTGTCTGCCACGCCTGCCACACCGGGCATAGCTGCGCAGCACGCGGCTGAAACCGAGTAGGAATAAATCCAATCCAATCCAATCTAGAGGCCTGCCGAAAACACGACAAACAGCGAGAACTAAATTTTTGGAATTACCATCACAAAGGCGTGCAAACACATCTGCCAGAGGCCACAACGGTCTCTACAGGCCATCACACGTCCCTCCGTGTGGGTTTGGTACCTGTAGAGTCGCTGTTGCGGCCCTGGCAGACACGGACAAACAAACTCTGCGAGCAAGCTACTTAAAATGACACGCCTACCAAATGCAGCGACAGCCATCTAGCCGCGACACAGCAACGCGAGACGCGACGACGGAGCCCAGACACCCCTTGAGCATCATGGTCGCAATACACACAACAGTCACCGATGGGCTTCCTGGTCAGCCCATCACCATCCGACAATGTCTGCGACGTCCCGCATCGGCGAGCCCTCGGGCTGAACAACATCATCTCTCGCACGAATCTCTTCACAGACACCCCGGCATGCTACCATCGGTGCCACAACATACTTATGGACCATCAGACAGCCTCGCTCACTGTCGCCCCAACCTGTGTCAAAGGAGTGGTGCCCCTTCGACACAACTCGACAAGGTCTGAAGAGATTTGCGCGAGAGCTCTCATGCTCAGTAGGCTCGATGACACGCACGAGCGGAGCATCACTCTCTCGGAGCTGTGTCACGATGAAATGCTGCTGCCGCTGCGCCCGGCGGCAGGTCACACCACACACCATGGCCACATAGGAACCTAGTGAGCGGCAACAAAACACGAAGGAACAAGAACGACGGAGGCTTACTCAAGCCCTGAGGGCATGAGGGCAGGTACACATAGACGAAGCTGAGCATTAGGGGGAGACTGAAGGTACAGCGGACGCGACACACGAGGCAACGCGCCTCTACGAGCCTTAAAACAACGTTACACGTACAAGGCTTCGAGTACGGCATACACACGGGAACAGCAACTTGAGGAACATAAACACAGACAAACAGGTCACTTCTTGGGGCGAAATGTACATAGTCGTAGATAGAAGCCAGACCACGCAAAGGCGAGGGGACAGCTGGCCATACCATTCGTATGGTGAAGTGGGGCGATGCTGATATTCTCTTCAGCAGCGCGTCGGCTGTCCGCCAACCCTTTGCATCCGGGCATAGCTGCGCAGAACACGGCTGAAACCGAGTAGGAATCCAACCAACCAACCAACTAGAGGCCTGCCGAAAAAACACCACACACAGCGAGAACTTGATTCTTGGAATTCAGTCCTAGTTTCGTGCTCAAACGGTCGCTCTTGACGCCAATTGACTAGCCAGCACCCAGCCGCAGCAGCCCACTGCGCCTGACGTGCCATGGCGACACCGTGGCCTCAGCAGCCCGCATGGCCAACACCATTCCGCGAGCACGCTACCCGCCTCAGCACCTACCTTCAGGACGCGCTGACCTGTATCGACCGCACGCAAAGCCAACCCGTGCCGGCAGACCTCGTCAAAGTCATTATCCATGGCACGCTGACATTCATATTGAAAGTGCAACACGCCCCTGACCTCAACACGGTGTGCGACGCGCTTAGCATCCTGCAAACTGAAGCAAAGGCGACCTCGGACAACACTGCGCGAATGCTCGATGCTGTCAAGCACGAGCTCAAGACCGAAATGAAGAACACCACCGACACCGTCCACGCCATCGCGGCAAACGTACAACTGAACATGAAAGCTGGAGAGGATGCAAAGACAGCCGCCAAGGAGGCGGTAGAGGTAGGTAAGGCCAATCTAGAGATGGCAAGACGAATCAAAAACGCAGGACCGCAGACAGGTGGCGCGCTCAGCTATGCTGCGATGGCAGCGAGGGGTGCAACACTAGCAGGTACACCGAATACACAAGTTCCTAGAATGCCTTCCATGCAGACGCAGCGTGAAGTAGTAGTGACCATCAGAGACCGTAACACAGTGCAAAGCCTGCGGGCAATGAACCCACGCAACCTCAACGCGCATGTTGAGCGCGCCATCGCGCAGAGCGGAAACGAGAACATAGCCAGCATCAAGGTGCTCTCTTCGAACCAACTGAAAAGCGGTGACCTTAGCATCAAGACAGCTACCAGCATTGAGATAGAAGCACTAAAGCAATTCGCAGACGACTGGGTCCACCGCATCGGCAACAGAGCCACCATTCGGATCACAACCTACGGTATCATTGCCCACGGTATGCGCACAAGCACAATAGACATAGACCGGTTCGAGGAAACAAGAGACCAGCTGCTACTAAACAACAAACCGTTCATCCCGCAGGCAGAGATCAAGTACATAGGATGGCTTACGCGAAACGCGCCTACCAAGGCCACGACTAGCATCGTTATCGAGTTCAGCAAACCAGAGGACGCCAACAAGATAATTGACGAGGGTCTGATCTGGCAGGGCGAGGTCTTTCAGTGTGAGCGATACGAGCGGCAGTGCCGAGTGAAGCAGTGCTTCAAGTGCCAACACTATGGTCACATAGGAACCCAGTGCAAGGCAACAATCGCATGTGGCTACTGCGCGCAAGAGCACGAGAGCCGCGACTGCCCGTCAAAACTAGATCGAGCCGTACCCAGGAAGTGCGCCATCGATGTTACTGTGCTTGCTAGAAGACTACAGGACAGGAGAATCCCTGGCCGATTAGTGGACTGGATCGTCAACTTCTGCAGCCAACGAAAAGCGTCAGTGGTAGTGAATGGCGATACTACGGAGATAATGGACCTACCGCAGGCAGGGCTACCCCAGGGAGTTGAATCCCATGATCACGTGTGGCTGCCTATAGCTGCCTAGTAGGCAACCAGGTCTATTGTCTATATAAAAACACCTAGATGGCTAGTCTTTACAATTAAGCCTGCTACCACATTCCAACTCAGGATCCCCGCTATCTCCCATCTTGTTCCTTTACTTCAATGCGGGCTTGGTCGCATCCAAGATAAACCGCAATAAAGGGGCAATAGCTTTTGTAGACGACTACACTGCTTGGGTCACTGGGGCGTCAGCAGAGGAAAACACCTCTTTGCTACAAGAAACAGTAGTAGCAAAAGCGGAGCAATGGGCGCGGAAGAGCGGTGCCTCATTTGAAGCTGATAAAACGGCCTTCATCCACTTCACACGCAGGAACAATGCAACATCAAACCGGCCGATCGTCGTCAATGGAGAAGCAATCCATCCACAATCGGAGGTCAAAATCCTTGGGGTGGTCTTCGATCAGAAACTTCGGTTTCACCAACATGCGGCCAGAGCCACCAAGAGAGGCGTGAGGGCAGCACTAGCTCTGAAGCGCATGAAAGGGATGACGGTAGGAGCAGCTAGGCAACTGTTCACCGCAACAGTGACACCCACGGTCGACTATGCGTCCCCGATATGGTCTATGAGTCTGACAAGTCGGACCATCAGGATGCTAAACCAGATCCAGCGGATTGGAACGCAAGCGATAATAGGAGCCTTTCGTACCGTGGCGCTAACCAGGGCCGAAGTGGAAGCGGATATCGAACAACTCGAGACGCGCCTGTGCAGACAGAAATACAACTTCTACGTCAAGTGCCACACCCTCCCGGCAAATCATCCGTGGTGGAAGATACGCAAGGGTATAGACACGAAGAACAAGCGCTTTCCTTCACCGCTCCAGCAAGTGGCAGCGAAACTGGAGTCAGTTAATCTTATTGGGCTGGAGAGGATTGATCCGTTCTGCATACCCCCGTGGCAACAAGGATTAAAAGCCAACATCCTTAGTAGAGAAGAAGCAAAGAAGTGGGCAGACGAATCTGAAGGTTTAAAAATCTTTGTGGATGCCTCATACCGAGGGAACAACGCGGGAGTCGGCGTCTACCATTCGGCCAGAAGACGGGACAATACAGTTGCAGAACACGGTGAGGCTATCAGAGTCGGGCAAAACGACGGATACACAGCGAGCCACGTCGAGCTCAGCAATTCAAGCCGCACTCGAACTCATCTCAGCCATTTGGTCTCCCGATACGAGCCCGATTCAGAGACAGGGCCAGAGATCTCACCTATGTGATAGTAAGCGACAGTCAGACAGCCATTAGAGCAGTGGAGCGACCTTCTCGCCAGAGTGGTCAAGCCGTGATTCGGCTGATCGTGAACACCGTACTAGACTTAAGAAGACGAGGAGGGCCAGATGTTCGTGTCCAATGGGTCCCCGCACACGCGAAAATCACAGGAAGTGAGAAAGCAGACGACCTAGCAAAGAAAGCGACAAGTGAAGACCTGCCGCCGATATCCGGACTCACACTACCGTCGGCGCTGAAAAGGATTCACGCCCTCTTACCAAGGACAAAACTGGGATAAGCCGGTACCCCTAGACGTTCTCGCTACGTAGTGAGGGATGTTAGTTGCCGCAGCAAAGCTGTCAATGAAGATAGAAATGAGTAGCGTTATACCAATAAGGGAAGTTAAGGAGTACATTTTGCTTAATATCTCAGTGTAGAGGGATTCTATGCAACTTTATGCTGTAACGTCCATCCCTGCGTGCCGGAAATCCCTGTGTGCCGGAACCCCTCCGCTACTTTCTACCACAATAAACCTCGCACCTATCGGGTGCCTTATAGACTTTCGGAATAAAAGCTACACACCTAATTCTCTATTTCTGCTTTGTGTCTACAAGAAATACCCTCTACTAAGCCTGCAATACCTCAATCCACTCTAAGACTATCCGCCCGCCTCCCCTCGGGCAGCCTCGGATTTGGTAAGATCTTTCTGTACTGTCTCTAAGTTTACGTGTCGTAAATATCGAGTGAAGAAGCGTGCAATCCGAGCTTAGGACCTTATTTACTCTCCTAGATGTGCTGTAATAATACTGTGACGCCTGCTTAGATCAGGCTTACGAATGTTGTGGCTCGCAGTATTATAGATCTAGCAAGATTTTATTATACGGAATATTAGGTATACGTTACTATAGATATGTCCCGAGATTATCTGTAGCTATAAACCATGGTAAGTTAGGCTTTGTTGTGTTCAACTGCGCTGAGAGGTTTCCGGCACACAGGGTTTTCCGGCACGCAGGGATGAACGTTATACTTGGTACGTGGAGTGAGTAACTAGCCCGGAGTCCGACGAGGTGGCCTTTTTTTGGGCCACACGCCGCTAGATGCCGCTTTCCATCAGTGACTAGAATAACTCAGCACGATGCCAACATATTCTAAATATAGCATGCACCCTCACCTAATTAACTTAGCCTAGTCACTAAATTTAGCTCCCTTGTAACTAGCCATTTCGAATGGGTGGGGAATCAACCTAAACATGCCGTCTGGAGCACCAAAGATAGATATATAAGAAGATGAGAAGCAGCTGACATCAAGACGCTTAAGGAGATGGCTAGTATGAGCAGGCATACAAAGGCTTATAATCTTATGTTCTGTACAATGGCTGTCAAAATCAGGGCGTGGCATAGCTGCCGTGGCCATCAATAAGCAGCCTCCAAGAACCTGATGTAACTTACGAGGCTCTATATACCTATCAAAATACTTCAGCCACTCAAAGCCTAGCTCATCCATTATTTAGCTGTTATTGCTTACGCCGACAGCCTAGTTATAAGGTAGCTTACACGACGTTGTTGAGCATGCTTGGATTGCAGTGCTATACCTGACTATATAACACGGGTTTGGTATTGCGATTCACATGAGGTGGTGTTTCTTCTAGAACAGGGGACAGCCAACGAGTACCACGGCTTCGTGAATACAGAATATCTCGCATATCGCCAGGGAGTTCGGTTGGCTTGGCTAGCTTTGCTGGCGGTGTGTTACCAGCGTGAGGAGCTTTGGTGACGTGCATGTTTGGACTCCGGGTTGTATGGCAATGATTATGGACCTCAATGGTGACCTTTTGGGTCGCCATTTGGCCTACCCATTTGACGCATCGTGAGCAAACGAGGGATTCTGGGTCTGGGCTCTCACGGTAATGCCTCGATCGGCGTCTACCACACAGGGCGCACTCGGTGATATTGGTCCGACCGCTGAGCGAGTATCTTGGAAGGCTGAAGTTCATAGCTTGGAGGATTGATGGCGCTCTGGTCCGGCTTTAATATAGGCGACAAGTATATTGGTTGTGGGATACTGAGTCGAAAGATGGAATGACGGCTATCTTAAGCTTTGAAATCGAACGGAACATACTGAACGGCAGAATGGGCAATGCGAGGCCTAAATCGACCTTTGAAGAGCTGAGACCGTTTTTGGAATCCATTCTGGCGTTTTTGGTATCCATCCTGCCGTTGCCCCTGTTTTGGAAGACAGGTCTGCTAAGTATAGTCGGGACCTGTTTTGACGCTTCGCAGCGCAGTGCCAAAACACCGTGTGTGCCTGGTATAAATGGGGCGCGACTATGTGCTGGCCGAGCCCGTCAAGCATGAAGCATTGCATCCATACACATTGGTTGAGCCTTTGCAGGCAGGGCGGCGAAGCAGCTCTCCTGGAGTCAGACAGGCTTCAGACGCTTACAAGGCACCTACCGCATCCAGACAGTCAACGTCCGAGCTTGTTCGTGTTAATTGGCAACAAAGAAAAGTCTACTGCTCTGAAAACGACATTTGGAGTGAAGAGAGCTCGAAGACTTACATTTAAAAGCAGTCTAGACGAAGTGCACCTGCACATCGATCCATCGAGCGTCTTTACCAGCCGACCTATATTTTTGGCAGACGGTGACATACTTGAGCAAGCATCAAGCGCGAAGCACACAACAATCGGCAAGTGCCACGAGATAGTAAGGCGGCCCCTTCGACGGCCAGATACTAGGATCAGTGATCTGTACACACACCTGTTACTTCCCTCTGCAGACGTTTTCTGCTTCTTTGCCGCAGACCTCGGCGGCCTCAGGGCAATCGCACGTTCTCTAGCTCAATGGCTCAACAACGATTTTTCATCGAGTTCCCCGGAGAGTACGCTTCCGAGTATTGTCATCGTCACTGACAAGCTTCCCCCAAAAGCAGCAAGAGAAGAGGAGGCTCGGAAAGCCTTTCTACAAATCGTGCAAGAGGAAACGAGCAAAGACCCGTTCAAGCAGATATCTACAATCGATGTCATTGGCCTTTTTCCCAGCAACAAGATTTCAACTACAGCCCGCTACCGGCGTGTCAAAGAACGCCTGCTACAGAGATCAGACCAAATACGGAAAACCAGAGAAGACGGGCGAACGCTGTTCTCGGCTACCCACTTCGCTGCCTTCCTCAAATTGGCAAGTGTGCATTTTTCCGACCCGATGGGCAGGTCGTTCGATTTTGTCAAGGCATCGAGGATGCATAATCCAGTAGCACCGGAGCTCAATGAACATATATCAAACTTCCTCAGACAGGTTACCTCATCCCGCCAGCTAACCGAATTTGCAGCCCCAATGATCGCATCTGCCCTTTTTCTCGACAGCCACCCTCCTGGAGCACATGGTAAGTAGCATTATGCTATGAGACACGAGTCTACCGCTAATGGTACTGCAGCCTTTGATCCTCAAACTATTTTTAGGGCACTCTACAAAGATATCTTTAGGGAGGGGAATCGTGCTCGAGTCATTGTATTCGATCAAACCAACGACTTCATCCTGAGGAGCGGCTTCATCGACCTAATCGAACAAGATTTCGTCCGCTACTTTGACGTTCACATCTCTTGTAAAGCAAAGTCGGCAGCGGATATACATAGCGATAACCTGACCTGCTTCCAGGATAGATGGTGTGACATCAAGAGCACCAATACATGCTTGTGTTGCCTGCGACGAAGGCCACAGTACGGCTTGCCATGCGGACATTGTGTGTGCGAAAACTGCGTGGTGGTCTTTGGAAGCCGCTCCGAGGACGACCCTTGGATCTTTGAGATTCACCAGTGCTTTCTTTGCAAGCAAGAGATGCTGAGCGACATAAAGGTAAGGATCCAGCCGCCGACAGCGGGGGTAGGACTCTTGTGCTTAGATGGTGGAGGTACACGTGGTATGGTATCCTTGGTGATAATGAAGCTACTACAGGATCGTCTTGGGCCAATACCTCTTCAGAGGTGCATTAACGTGAGCTTTGGGGTTAGTGTAGGTCAGTGTCTTTTGCGAAACTGAAAGAAAAGAGAGCGTGCGCTCACGTTGTGCAGGTGTAATCATTGTCATTGAGCACTTCATGCTGGGCCGACCTCTCCAGGAATCCATCAGAACATTCTCGGCGATGGCCGGCCAGGTTTTCAAAAAGCGGCTATCCTCCTCGATCCCACTGCTATCCCGCACAGCTGACATCCTAGTCTCGTACTTCACTGATGGCTTGTACTCGGCGGGCAATGTCGATGCCGTGCTGAGAGACTGGATCACCAACAAGAGTATCCTAGACTGTTCGCATGCAACATCGACGGGAACGAAGATTGGCCTGCCCGTTGCTACCGTCAGTGATCATCCATCTTGTCGCTTATTCACCAACTATAATGGAATTGGGGAGCGAGATGGCGACCAAGGTAAGCCTGACAGCAGAGCCCGGGAGCCTAGACTTGCTGAAAGCCCGTCAGAGAATGCCATCATAAGACCCAAAGACGGGTTCGGAAACGTGCCGCTTTGGGAAATGTAAGTTCCTCGGCCCTGCCTCAGTAGCTGAAGAATGACCACAGAATAGTGCACGATCCGCATCCGCTGCCCCCGGGTATGTTCCATCCCTCTTGTTTCCATCCTCTGGCTGAACGCGATGTGTAGATTCTTCCCACCCAAGCATATAAACGGAGTCGGCACATTCCAAGACCCTGGCGCCCTGGAGAACGACCCAGTGCTATGGGCGCTCTCGGAAGTCTCGGCAATGTTCCCGCTCGTTAAAAAGCCCGACTTCGTAATCTCTCTAGGAACGGGCGAGCCAGGACGGAGGAACTACGAGGTCTCCACGGGAGACTGCCGCAGCTTCTGGAAGAACGGGATGCTACGGCGATCCCTTGGTCTGATCTCAGAGAGAATGCGCGAAAAGCCCATAAGGCGGGCATGCAAAACCATTGGACTCATGGCAAATATCTACCACAGGATCCATCGTCTCAACATTGATTTTGAAACCAGTGAGCCGAGGCTGGACGACGCGAAGTGCATCCCCGAGCTGATGTCGAAGGTCGAAATGGATCGGCCGTTGTCCATGAAGATCGACGAGGTTACAAATTGTTTGTTGGCCGCACGGTTCTACTTCGAGCTGAACTCCATTCCCGAGAGACGGGACGGCAAGTACGTAGCCACAGGCAACGTACTGTGCTTGATACCACGTAGTGATCCGTTGTTCGAAGACCTGTTTAGTAAGTTGAAGGGGTCTCTCAGATTCTTCGTGAACGACTGGCCACTTCCGGGTGACGGTCATGACTCTTCCTGCTTTGACAGAGACGGAAACTTTAGGGTGCAAGTCGAGGTAGAGACTTCTGATGAGTTCACTGTGTCTTGCAAGCAAGGCGATAACAAAACTTACGACATTAGCGGATCTCCCTTTTCAGTGCAGAGGCTTATGGATGCCCAAGGCCTGGACGCTCCTTTTGGCCAGGAAGATCATGGAAAGCGGAAGAGGCCATGGCCATGTGCCGGGCAATCTCTTCCCCGAAAGCGGCAACGGCGCTGTGGCAGTAGCTAGACCGTCGACTTTTCATTAGTTCTATTATTCCCATCTGCCAGTAATTGACAGGTCACCTTTTCTCTAAAACATGCTCCAAATCCATACAGTTGTCACTACTTTAGTTGTGCGCTAATGAAGATCAAGCACAAACCGCGCTTCTCGAACACACACATCATCCAGATACTTGGGTATTTTATAGAGCGTTTTTTTTCAGTCGCGGTGGCCGCATCCAAACACAGCGTACGAGACGTTCGCCAGCTCCGTGTTCTTGAGTGTGCAAATCCACCTCACAAAATGCGCTGCATTGTCAGCTGGCTGACCTTCGTACGATGCGGTGACGACCACGACAGGGTTTCCTGGCGAGAGGTTCCCTTTCACAGAGTCCAGTGTGCCTACTAACTACACCAGTTCTGAAGCCGTTATTCGCTGCATTGCTGGCAAGTCGATTCGCGAGCGCCTGACACGTGCCAGTATTCGAGCCGTAGTTAATATATATTTAACGTGGCTCACTGCGTAGCGAGACACACGGTGTGGCGAGACGCCTCGCAGATCGGACCTTCGGACCCACGCTACCACATGTGCACAGAGCCATGTCTGGCACATATTAAATCTTCTAATAGTATTCTACAAATCTATAAGCCTCCGATAGTAGATAGCTCTAATCCTACCTATGCTAGACTAGATGGAAGGGTGTCGCTTTGGATCGGCGAAACTCCCGGGATTCACGTCCTTGTCTTAAATCGACCTGATACACTAAGTCTTATAGACTTTAACATCTTAACTTTATTTGCAGCCCTCCGAGCGCTTAACAGACTGGCGACGTCGAGGATAGACAGGGGGTCTTGTACGAAGGGCAAAACATGACGACAAAACAACGACTAGAATCATCAAAACTGGACATTAATTTATCGGATACTGGCTTGCTTAAGGACTAACAACTGCAGAAGCAGAGCGCGCTTATGAGAAGTGAATACAGCTGATGTGGAGCGACTCCGAAGGTCCGAAGGGAAAAGTGTCTCGTTACACCGTGCGTCTCGCTACGCAGTGGGCGACGTTATTGACTTCCTGTTCGCAGCGCTCTTCGTCGTCATTTGGGCCGTATCTTGGACCAATGACAAATCATTCACCGCGGTCGTGGTAAGGGCTCGCTCGAGTGTTGCAGCCGAGATGTGATCCCGGAGGCGAGCGCGCATGTGGAAGTCTTCGGGCTTGATGGTCAGCAAGCAATCGGAAGCTTCATGCAAGCAATCTGAGGAAGCTTCTAGCAAACGGAGGCGGTTGAGGGCATCAGAACCACCGCGAAAGCGGAAGGACGAATCTGCGGATTGGTTTTGGCAGCATGTTCCCAAAGACCTAAGAGCGGCGCAAAAGGCAGAATGAACTTCTCCTGCAGTACGAAGAAGTTGTTCGAGCATTTACGGTTTGCACCAATGTGGGATTCAAGACGGAACGCTGCAAAGGAGATAATGAATCAGAAGACGAACTTGTTGACTTGGCGGAAAAATTCTCTTTGCTCATAAAATCCTCCCTTTCCAACGCCAGCCTTCATTCGCTAAGGTCCATGCCCTCATTTTTCTGTCGTACTGTCTAGTTCTCCGGAAAAAAGGCATTCCCTTTGAAGTTGTCGACCAGAAAATGCAACATATCACAGACGCTCGAGAGGTGGACCGCAGAAGGCTGCTGGATGGTGCTCAGCATATAAACAACATCATTGTCGACCTCACGAACCATGGTTGGTCAATTTCTCGGGCGACAGAACTATTCTTCCCCAGTAAAGCCCTACAATACATGCCATCTTACCATTGGGCTCACATTTTCCTCAGATGCATCCCGGTTACACCGGTTTCTGAGCTGTTGCATAATACCACTGTAAGGCCGGGCAAGGCCTCTGATAGCTTGGTAACAAGTCGTGGTAGGTACCGAGACTTACCACCACAAAGCGTGGAGATCAGGGTCAGGAAGCAATGAATCAAGTCGTGAGAGCCAAGGGTGGATGCATCTGGTAGAGAAGATGGGCAAGCAACGACATCAATAAGATTCAAAGGGTTTATATCTGCTAACCTTGTATTTTGCCATACAAATCTCCTTCAACCTTCCGCTTGAGTAGCAGTGGATATTCAGTAGACCTGCAAGGCAAACTCGAACGCCCTCGTGGACGTAGTTGTGATGGTCGCATTGCCACAGGAGCTTCTGCATGTGAACATAGTTATCTATGGTCAAAAATGTTGGAGCCTTCTTCTCCGTGGACAGAGGAATTTTATCCTTCAGATGCGTTTGGATATACTGCTTTTGTCAGTACGTGAATGCTAGCATACAAACTGTTGCGACAGAATGTGGCACAGTTCTCGGGGGCATTGGAACACCCCGCTTGAAGCACGTCGCCACCGCAGGAGATGCAACCTTCTCAGGAGGAGTGCCGTAGAAGGAGAATCGGAGTGGTCTTATTTTGGAGCAGGCGACCATGCTTACATGTGAAAGACATGGCGATTATCTATAGCTAACTGAATGGTCAAGGCTATGCGCCGCGCACAAGCAACATAACCCGATGGTCGCGCAGCATGTCTTGATCCCTCGGACGAACTCCAATCCATGAATGCCCTTCCACCATTCCTGATCCTGCCAGTCTCTCGTACAGTCTCCCCAAGTCGGATCCATTGCGGAAATCCCATTCCCCCGCTTGTTCTTGTGCTCATTCGCCTTCTTTCGGTCCCGATTGAGACCATATAGTTGTCAGCTTCTTCACCTACAAAGGCCGGCGCTTCCGTTAGTGTTGGCTTGGTACGCCGCCAGAAGGCTTTGTTGGTACTTCCATGCTCCGAAAACGACGATTACATGCATAGCATGATGGCTGGCGTCCGGCATGCCAAGTTCTTTTCCAATAGCATTGTCAAGAATGCTGGTCGCGTAAAGTGCGCCCCCTGTGCTATTGAGAATGAAAAGACCCCCGAAGGCTGTCAAAAGGCTAGGTTGTCGATGGAATGCATGGAGTTGGTACCAGCAGTGGAATCCTGGTAATGTAGCCAATGCCCCCAAAGCGGCATGGGTGGTAAGTCGGCCCCACCAGCCTCTTGAATGATGGAGTTCAATCCTCCAGAGCCGTATCAGAGACAGCACACCGGCCGAGGTTACTAGGACCATGTGCGCCCATCGTAAGACTGGCTGACAACGAAAGGTGAAGAAGATAAACGATACGGTTGAGGCCCAGATGACACCAACTATCCCGAGGTGATCAATACGCTGCCACGAGTCTGCTTGATTGTGGTTCGCAAAGACATGATAGAGTGAAGAGCACAGAAAGCTAAAAGCCATCGCTGTAAGGTATAAGAAGACTACCGCAGCATCCGGTGTAGGTGGGCTTAGGTAAGCAACGGCGAACCGTACTGCGCTTGACGAAAACCAGATGGCCCCAAGGGAATGTGTCCATATGTTGACTGTCTCCGTGTGGATTTGCACGATGGAGGTTATCGACTTGATGTAGGAAGTTGTGCTGCGTCGTTGGTGACTGAGCTTGGAGGGGCTTGTTTCGGTACGCATGGCTGGGGCGATATGGGCTGGTTGAGGCAGGACGCAGCGTGGAAACACGAACAAGTCATAATTAGTCTTTAAGACTTGCTCAAGAGATGCCGGACGATGATCCGGATATATACTTGGAGTTCATCCAATGCCAAGCGACACGGGAGCGGCAACCGAGAAGAGTCTCGAAGCCAAAGCCCCGAAGAGAGCACTAGGTCAGGATGGGTTGATCGGCACGGCAACTTTCAAGTGACCTGGGCACGACTGAAGCAGTCCTTTCTGCATTGACCGCTTCACCTGTCCAGCGCTTACAATGTAGAAAACAGCTAATTACAAGAATACTGTTTAATTGGATCCCTCGAGGCTATGAGATGAGCTTGAGGCAGTCTTCTAATAGACTCATAACAGCCTCATGACATGACCGCCGAGCGCTGCTTCACCTTATGTATCTGCTTGAAAAACGAGGAACAACTCTCTCGCAACAATGCTCTTTCAAAACCACGATTTAGGGAGTTATGTAGACCGGAGTCTTCCCGGACACCAATACCCTCTCCCTGTCAAGTGCGGTGCTAGAGGTCACGCTGGCGGGCCGGAAAATACGTTGTCAAGCTAGGAATCACGCTGGCACGCTGCAACTCACGCTGGCACGCTACTACTCACGCTGGCACGCTACTACTCACGCTGGCACGCTACTACTCACGCTTGTGGCCTCGGCGCCGAGCAACGTCCGTAGAGAAGTCTGGATCCATTCTTGCTCTTTCTGTGCCTTTCCATGGTTTACGGTAGCTCAGCCGCCGGACGCACTGTACATATATCTACTCTAAGCGTGTGTGAGTTTGATTGAGTCTGACAGTGGGTGGACATGGTGTGAGATAATGCATAGATCGAAGTGCATGATGTTATATGCTGGCCTTTAGACATTATCGAATAATTGAAGTGTATCAACCCGCGAATGAGATTCAAGACGAGATCGCACTCAGCCGGTTACTCGCTCTTGTCATTGCCACACTGCGCTTTCTAGCAGTCCGCCTGGTACGCTTCATCTTTCCTAACGAGTCCATCTCATATCCCAAACTCCTAAGCTTAACCTCCATAGACTCGCAACGGTGGGAAAGGCTCGCAAGCAAGTTTGTCCATTCGGCTTTCTCTGACTGGAACCGCCCTAACCTATCCCTATTCTCCTCCTGCAGTGAGCGCAACACAGCCTCAAGCTCCTGACACCGCTTTTCCATGCCACCTCCCCCAAGCTTCTCCCGTGCAGTCTCGTGTGATTGATCAGAGCTCCGTTCGAGCTCGCTGGTCTGAGTCTCTCGCATCGTGTGTGCCTGCTCTGTCGCTATGCTCTGCTGTCTTGCCACTTTGAGGTCTAGTCTCAAAGCCAGTATCTGAATTTCCAGCTCGACCTTCTCTTTCTTGTGCTGCTCCCTATCCTGCGTACGCCTCTGTTCAAGGCCCCTAATCGCTATCTCTTTTTCGTACAGCCCTCTTCGAACTTCGTTGGCGTAGTACCGGATGTGTTGGAGCTGTAAGTCGAGTTGGCGATTGTCAATCTGCAGAAGAAGGTGAGTATTGGATTCATGCTAGAAAGACAGATGAACAGACCTGAGATGGAATTCCTTCCACTTCTGTACTCCGAGAAGCCATTGCGAGTAAGATCAGATTGTCCTTCGGTTAGTGCTTTGTGGAGAAGTGTAGTGACGTTCAGATAAATGTAGGCCCGGTTAAGAGCACTTGTAAGGTAGCTGGTCATGACGAGCTGGACCCAAGACAGGCCCCAGTGATCTATTTTCGAAGATGCATGCCGTATGTACTGTTTTTGGTGTCCGCACGTGCGGATTTGAGAATGTCGCGGCGCAGCCTGTTGTTGTTGACGTAACAAAGAGGCAGCAAAGCCTCATCTCACACTACTAGACTGAAGTGCAGATTCGCTTTCAGGTGTCCTCTCTGCAGCTGAAACTTGAGCATGGCAGCGGTTCTTCCGTCCACAAAGCAAGCAACAACGTTCGCGTGTCAGCTACTATGTAATTCTGTCAAGGGCAACACTGGAGAACATCAAAGCCGAATCTAGATCTGTCACCGTTTTCCAGTGCGTTGGCCCATGGCTATTCCATACGGTCGTTAGTTGCGTCACCCAACCCTGTCGGCGTGATGCCCTATAAGCGTCTAGGGAGAGTCGTGTGTTGACAGGAACCATACTTACGCCTGACGTTATGTCTAAACTTTTGAAATCCAATTCACTCTTTCGATTGAGCCTGAACAATGGCTCTCGTGCGAACGAGCAATCTTAAACGCCGGAAGATTCAAGTGCCACGAAGAACTGTCAAAGCAATTGAACTGACTATGATCCAGGGAGTAGGTCCGAAATCGCGGTAGAACCGCCGCAGGTCCCGGCTTAATTTTAGCGTCATTGAGTGCGCTCAGCCCCTGTCAGCGTGACTGCTAGCATTGCACTCCTTCCATTCAACAATGTGATCATTGAGGATTGCTTACATCGGGGCTGGAACAAACGCTGGGAATCTCATCGTCTATATAGACCGTTCCTTTCGTTAGATGCCAATAACAAGCTGGCCGGCTCCTTTTTCCAGAACAACGGGACTTTGGCACAAGCTGCCAGTCAAGAGTCGACAATCATCCTCGCTCCGTCCCAGCTCCTTGCTAATACCATGTCTCATGAATCTGAGATACCCTTGCCATCCATTGAAGAGTGGAGAAGCTTCGTCGCGCAGTCAGAAAATGGATGGCCCAGCAATGGCAAAGGTATATGTACCCCACTTGGCTTTAGCCGTGTGCCCTTTTTTTAACTGTTTAACTCAGTAAACGGTGGCGACCTCCCCCTAGAGCCTACGACCTACCGCACTCCGGTATCGGCAAACTCGCTACTGGGCTTTCATGTGAGGGCTGAAGCTGAGCGCGAGGTAGATACTCCCGACATGTGTACGTAAGATCTAGATACGAGCTACATGTCAGGCACTCGCTGAAATCAGACTGGCAACTCCAGGGAAGCCAAGAAAAAACGAGTGGCTCGTCATGATCAGTCTTAGCTTCATCTCGCTGGTGGTGTCGCTTGACACGACGATTCTGGTCACCGTTCTACCCGTGAGCCAGAGTCTCTTCATGCAAAAATGCCTGTTACGCGACTGAAATGTTGTTAACAGGAAATAGCACGGTCCCTCAACGGTTCATCAGTGGAGACCTTCTGGGCAGGCACATCCTATCTCCTCACCTCGGCCATCTGCCAGCCAGTCATCGCATCAATCTCTCAGTCTTTCGGCCGGCAGCAGCAGCTCATCATGTCCCTCGTCTTTTTCACTTTCGGCACTGCCCTCTGCGCGGTCGCACATGATTTCACAGTCATGCTTACCGGACGCTGTATCCAAGGCGTTGGTGGCGGAGGTGTCATCACCATCACCCAAGTTATCTTCTGCGACATCGTCCCTTTAAGGCAGCGCCCCAAGTACTTTTCCCTGGTGCTGGGTTCGTGGTCGATTGGAAGTATCATTGGCCCGGTTGTCGGTGGCTGTCTCGTGGAAAACGCATCTTGGCGATGGTGTTTCCATATCAATTTCCCCTTTTGCGGTGTCGGTTTCGTTGTCGCGTTTCTCTTCGTCCGCTTCGATGCGGTCTCGGAGCTCACGCTCGCACAGAAGCTGAAGCAAACGGATTGGATTGGCGCTGTTCTGTTCGTGGGCGGAATGACAAGCCTTCTCGTTGGCACTTCCTGGGGTGGCGTCCAGCATCCTTGGGCATCGGGTTCAACTTTGGCGCCGATTGCTGTGGGTTCGTTTGGCGTTGCTATTTTTTTCCTATGGCAGATGTATGCACGCCCACACAATTTGCTGCCTATGTCGCTTTTTTACAACTGCAGCTCGATCGCAGCCTTCTATTGTGCACTCATCAATGGATTTATTGTAAGTGTGCTCCAAAATTTATAGAATACTGTCCCTTACAGACACGTAGCTTTTTACTGCTCTCTACTACATCCCTTTCTACCAGATGTCTGTTCGTGGTTCCTCACCCACTCGTGCAGGCATCGACCTCTTCCCCGCAGTCTGCTTTCTCGTTCCAGGCTCTATCATCGTCGCCACTCTTACCTCGCGCCTCGGGCGATTTCGATGGGCGATTTGGATCGGTTGGAGTGTCACAACTGTCGCGTGCGGGTTGTTCCTTCTCTTTGATTTGCACACTGGAATGGCGGTCTTCTCAGTCGCTTTGATAGTATTCGGTGTAGGAAATGGCATGATCTTGACCAGCGTCAATGTCGGGATCCAGGCAATCTCGAAGGCGGAGGATTGTGCAATGGCTGCTAGTATGTATGGTTTCATGCGCAGTCTAGGAATGCCGCTCGGAGTCGCAGTGAGTCCCTCCTTCATCCGTAACATTTTTTTGGCAACACACTAACATTCCTCAAGCTGTCAGGAAACATCTTCCAGAACGTCATGTCTGGTAGGCTATCCGACTTTGGCCTCCCTATAGACATCGCTCACGATTCTGAGCGCTATGTCTTCATTCTTCAGGCCATGGAGGATACCGATCCGAAGAAAATCGCGATTCTGGAATCCTATACGAAGGGTTTCCAATCCGTCTTTATTATGATGACAACCATCTCAGCGAGTGCGTTAGCCGTCAGCTTTTTGATCCGAAAGTTTAGTATGGACAAAGCCTTCCCGACGACGTACAGGGTGAGATAATGTTCTCTTCGCGATGTGGCTTGCCAACCGCCTCGGAACTAGAGGTCTTGGCTCATGTATATAAACCATCCCTGCGGGCTCCGTATCGGACACAATCAAATCATTCATCTCATTACAATCTGTAACCGTATATCCCTGTGTACAGTCTCTACCTATCTTGAGATCTTCATACATCGACTCTTCGCTGAAAGTGAAACTCCTTTGTGCATTCGTTTCGTAGCCCTCCTGGTCGCGCCACTGATCATGTCCGCAATGTAAAGCCTGTTGGAAGTGGTTATGGAAGAGCAGAATGAGATGTCCATTTGATGCTTCAACCTACTTTTAACGAGTGTATCTGACTTGTTGACAGGTCTAGAAAGTACGGTGATATCTGATCGGAGAAACCGAAATAATAGACTTTCGGTGAGACCGAGAATATCGGATTAACCGTCGGCCAGTCCGAAGAGCTGAAGTTGAGACCGCAGATATAAAGACTAGGTTGTGCTCTGTAGAAGAAAAAAGAGACAACTCAAAATAAAGATAGTTTCAAGTCTATTGAGAATTGCATCACATGTGCCACATTATTAGAGTACTCATACTAATATGACTATCGATATATAGACCGGAGTGATGCCCTTGCGCTAGATTCGTGTACGCAATCGTCGTACGTGGACTGACGTCATACTTCCTTTACATGATGCAGCAATGGTTGCAGTCACTCCGGCAGTAGTTTCTGACGGATTCCAACAAAGCCAAGCAGCATTCTTCTGCGAACGATGGCGCGAAGATTGCGAGGAAGGGAGATGGCCCATGTTCCTCATATGGCAATAGAAACAACAAGGCTCGTGAGTCGTGACCGGGTTTCGTGGGGATCCACCAGAGGTACCAAATCGACGCTGGGGGACGCGCGATGGCCTGCAAAGACCGTTGCAGCCACTGGCAGATGTGCTTCAACGCGTTTGCGATGGTAATTCCAAAAATTGTTGTTTTTCAGTGATTGATGTTTCTGCCGCAGGAGAAGCTTTGCGCATCTCTTGGCACCCACGCGGGCGCAAAAAAAGGCCGCACCGCGCGTCCGTGCCCCACCAAAATTGAAACCCAAGTGCTCTGTCAACCAACTTTGCAGCCACACCACCAACGCTCTACATATTATTTTTTCTCCTCCTCTTCATGGCAGACTGGGACAATGGTGATTCTCATGATACGCCCAAAAAAAGCCGGGTTCGGGGGGCGATTGAGTACATGGAGACCCGTGGCATTCCACACTCAAAAGCAGACGTATTCAGATTCAATGGAGTCTCTAAACGACAAGGTTGGGCAATGATCTCACCAGGCAGCGTTGACAGAAAGCACTACAGAAGCGAGGCAGGTGAGCGCTGTAGTAGGCCCTCACTTATCTCAAATAGACAGCTTAAGGAGATAGACAGGATCATAAAAAAGGTAGGTTTTAAAGCAAGAAAGCTGTTATAGCTTAAGCTAGGATTTAAGGCTAGTGTTAAAGGAGTCTTAGCACGTACAATCTCTTATACAATAGGTAATACTATAAGCTACTCTAAGTCTATTATATACTAGAAGAGATAGGTTAATAATAGTACAGCTGCTGCTAGAAAATCCTAGGCCTCTATTATGCTACAACTGTCACGAACACACCAGACCTAGCGGGGGACGACCCAGCGGAGGGCCCTCGGACCCATACCGGATAGAGCCCGGAAAGGCTCGGGACTACACTAGAGACGGGCTAGTATATAAACGAGAGCTACCCCCTCTGAGCAGAGGTTAAGGATTAGTCTTAATACTATCCCATATCACTTAACCTCGACCTCTACCAACAGTCCCTAACAACAACGCTACCCTAACGCTGCAGACTAGCATTATGTTAGGTTCTCTAATAAGGTACACTAGGCTCTTAGCCCTTAAGGCAGTATCTATATTATCCGCAAGCTAGGAGAACGCTACTACAGTAATTATATCTAGCAACAAGATAAGCAGGAGCGAGATAACCGTAAGCGTAACCTTAAGAAAGTGCATGCCTAGGCGGCTATTAGCTATAACTTTAAGTTAGCTCTTACCTTCTATAAGATCCTAAGCAACACTAATAGCAAGATAACGCAACACGCCTATATTAATTAGATCCTTAAGCCTGTAGTTAAGCCCTAGCTTAAACGAGGAGACGACTTTATACTTAAGGAGGATAGCGACTCAGGCCATAGCTTAGGCAAAAACAACATAGTACAGCAGTGGAAAGATCCCTATAAGCTCGAGAGTTACTTTAACTGTCACTCTAACCCTGACTATAGAAAATTGCTGGCAACCACCTAAGCAGTACGTCAAGAAATTTCCACCTTAGGATAAGGGAGTGTCAGAATTTAATGAATGTGTTCGTCAGAATGGATGAGAATTGATCCTTTATTTTCTTGTGTTCTGTCTGTTCCTCTCTTCTATAGCTTCTCTGCTTCCGGAGGTTCCGTAGATCACAAATAGTTATCGGTCCTACTATTTATCGCTCTTTCCTTGTATTTGACAATCTGACAGGGAGATACGCGAGAGCTTGCTCTTGAAGGACGGGAGAGGATAGGACAAGGCTTCATTAATGAGCGTGTTAATTCTATACTAAATAGGCTGAGAGATTGCATTGCAATGGATGGTCAAATGACTGGTTGGTAACCTCGCGCGAGCGCGCTGTTTTGATAGCTGCAACACCAAAAACCAACCTGTATAGCGAAATCTATAACCTCACCTTGCGAGCATCATAGCTTATTGAAATCTACTCCAAAAAGTGCGCAATTGTCCTCCTCTCCATCGTAATTTGTTGGTGTTGGGGGACGCCAAGGCATTTGCGGTGCGGCCTTTTTTTGCGCCCGCGTGGCACCCAAGGTCGGCCCGTGGATCTGCCGATCCAACCCTCCAAGAAACGGCTCAATGTCACCAACTCCACCCCAACGCCGCCGCGACCTGGACGCTCGGAATATACAGGCATGCGAAATCTTAAACCCTAGCCTCAGATGTCAGGCAAAGAATGTCGCCCTCGACAGTGTTGGCCCCGCTGACGTTCGGCGTGTCAGCAGGTCATCAACACGCAAAGCTCCCGTCCTATCCACAGCTACCGCCACGTTTACATCGACCTCACCGTCCATCAACACTAAGGCACGGTGTACAACCAAGTCTGTTGCCTGAACAGGGCTCGGCTCATCACGATGACGAGCTGGATCCGGACGCATCCGAAGAAGCAGATCGATCGCCGCAAATCTTCATGCCACCTTCCAATGCATTCCCGACTACCCAGATAGCAAGCAGATCCGCAGGACGCCTAGGCACACTCACAATAACTGACCGCTCGCTTTTACCCTCGCTTGTCATCCATTTTGATCGGGCTTCAAACTGGTGGGGGCGAAAGGCAGGAAATACGATGGACATGCGAATTCCCAAGGTCGCTTTTGTGATTTTCTGGTATGCACCTGGTCATCTTCACCACAACGTCGTTCGGGAAGCATTCGAGCGAGGCAATATCAAGGACATCGCAGACTTTCTGAGGCCGGGCATCATGACCAAGGCGACTTTTGGCATTCGCGTCAACCGCATTCGTTTAAGACAGACGGATCATCAAGGTCGGATACTGTACGGAGATCTTCATACAGGCGATGTAATACAGGTCTACTGTGACTCGATCAAGAGAGAATACTTGGAGTTCAAATGTAATTTCAATGTCGGTTGGGGCAAGAACCGCCGAGGGAATACAGCTAAATTTCAGGTTAAAGTTGATAAGAGAAGTCTTCTCTACCGGGCCCGTTGAGGTCATTGTACTGTTGGACACAAGAATAAATACATGGCCCGCTGGTCAGTAGGATTGCTGTACTGGAGCTGCACAAGCGGTGCGAGATGCCCCGTCGACTTCGAAGCGATCCGCAAGCCCCGTCAAGCGCGTCGCTGCACTTCAGGACGCTGGCAGTGGCATATTCTATCAGGAACTCAGCAATAATGGTGCTATACTAAGCAAATCCAAAGCTGCAAGCGCTTCGTCAATAGGTGCCATGGTGGTTGAGATTTTGAACGTTGAAGTTGGGATGAAAAACAAGCCCTGTGTGCGTCAGGTAGGGACGTGCGCCAGGTGGTCTCTCGTACTTTAAAATAAGTGGGAAATAAGGGACCGAGCGCCGAGCCCAACAAATGCAGAACACCTGCGTTTCATAGCCAAAAAACGATGTTTTGCATCGTTCAAATTCTTAAAATTAGGACAAATTCCTTAGTATTTTGTTGCTAAGCCTTGGTATTCATCCTTGCACTTTTGCAACCTGGTGGGATAGGCGTCAATCGTTCGATTGATCTTCATCATCAATAAGAGAAGTGTTCCTTTCAAATCTGTTGCTGAGCGACCTATTCGGACACCAACATCCTCTTCTGTAAGGTTTTGGTTTGCAGGAAACAGGGATCCGGAGGATGCACAACAAGACGAGGACCACGAGAGCAACGGAGAAAGAGAAAGCTTAGCACGTTCAGCAGAGAATCATGCTGGCTTCAATGAAGGGTGTAGAGAAGAAGAGGACCGAGAAGAAGAGGACCGAGAGGAACACGACCGAGAGGAACACGACCGAGAAGAACACGACCGAGAAGACGACCCTGACATGAGCATCGATGATGATTCCAACCAGAAAAGAACGAGGCGAAAAAAGCCGATGTCTGACGATACCGCCAATCTATCCGAATATCGGATGTTGGCGATGAATTCACAAGTCCGAACATTTCATTCCCTAATTGGAGCTCGTAACACATGCAAAACTCCAGACACGGGCATCTTGATTATTGCTTTCGGTTTTGTTACTTGAATTCATGATATCGTGGTGAATTTTTCTTCTGCAGAAGAAGAAGAAGAAGAAGAAGAAGAAGAAGAAGAGAGAGGCTCACAGTGCTTGTAGGCTGACTTGGGGAGATGCTGGACCTTATGCGTAAACTTTGTCTGGGGGGAAGATACGCGAATAACAGTTGCTTTGACAAAACACGTAGCCATTCTGCGTGAACCGCCTGACACACAGTGGCTGGACGAGTAAATTCAAAACTTAGTCTACGTTGATTCATCAGAGTGACGAAGATCTAACTTGGTAACATGATAGCTCCCTTGACAAGACAACACCACGTCAGGAAAAAGCTTTTTTCTCTACCTCTGCATTATGGAGATGGGGCGTGATCTCTTCTGCTTTAGGTCCTGACCCTGAATGCCCAGCATCCGCGTTGACAAGAAAGATACATTCCTTCTTGCCAAGTGATCCAACTGTGTTCTGTGAGTATGGATGGGTAATATGTGCGGGAAAACTCACTGCAACTATCGAGACATTTCTTTTGCTTCTCGACCAGCGCCCAGTACGCCGAAGGGGTGGCAGAGAGCTCCATCGCCTCGTGTCTCTCATCAGAGTAGGATTTTTCCTTGGTAATATCTTTGATCGACTCCAGTATACTATGATTTTGAGATTGAATAAAAAGAATAACGTAATGATCATCGAGCAACGTGACGAGTAGAATTCGAGGTGGCAATGGCTTGCATTCTCGCACGCCAGAAAGTGTAGCTTTCAGAATCTGATCATTCATGACGTTAAGTGGAAAATAGAGTGAATGATCGAAGGTAATGGGTGAAGCTCCGTCTTTTAAAGCGTGCCACATGCAAAGTATGCTAAGCAGTGCAAGCCTGACTAGGAAGAAAGATTATAAACTCCTCCCGATATTGTTCCATCAAAGAGGGTGGTACTAGTTCGGGGTCTGGCTTTCATCCGGGTTTGTGTATCGCTATGCCTCCGATCAATCTTATTCGTCACATGTTCAGTATGTCTATAAAACTTCCTTATTAGGACCTATAGTCTTATCCCTAAAGAGACCTCAGTGCTCAAATTTACGTTTCCGTCCTAGTAGCAGGCTGTCCCTCATTGCATATGCTCTCTGAAGGAGCTGTCGTCCATCCTCCCCTTTAAGCCGATGAGAATTTTCAAGTTCAAAGTGTACATCCTGAAACTCTGGAACCTCCCTAAGCGCCTGGAGAAAGCGGAAAAACTCGACCTCCTCTTGCTTACCTGTCAACGTCGCTACCGTGAACTTTATCGTAAAGCGCCTTGGCTGCGTTCTTCGTTTGACGCAGAGTATGTGGACGAATTCCAGCAAAATTGAGCATTCGGCATCCTCGAGGTCTTCGAGATCCACGTAAATCTCAATATCGTTAACGTATTGAAGCGCGTTTCCGCCAAGCAATCGGAGAAGCACAGATCTGCTCCAATTCCATCCCGAGTAGGGTCCAACGTAGTGATCCTGGCCGTCCCAATCGTAAAAAACATCATCAATGCTCAAGCCGTCTTCCTCATAGTTAAGTCTAAGTGGCTTCGTGCCATACATTAGACTTAAAACTTCTTTACGGACCTGTTTGTTGACCGCAAGAAGCCCTATACTGCTCCCTTCAAGTCTACGCTTAGGAAAGAACCCTAAAAATGGAGGAAATGCGTGCTTGTAAATATCATTTCGGATTTCCCCTGGAAGTTCGAGCAGCCTAGACTGTCTTTTAGGCAGTAATAGGTCGTGGTCGCCGCAGTACCATTGTTGGTCTCGTGCATCTGTGCGGACAAACGGCCGTCCGCATCGATGTCCACATATAAGCATCGCTGCACATCGGGCCTGGAGGGAATGGGGATGTTTTCGAAGGCCACGCTGTGACCAGGCCTTGCGGTCCCACGAAAGCAGCGACACCGTGCCAAAGTGATGCTTACATTCCGCAATGTGCAACCTCTCCTCAGCACCCAACTTAGAGGTATGTGAATGCTCTTCGACCGTCTGAGTGTCTGTTGGATTTCGACTAAGCAGAGGGCCGGGACTAGGCCAAGCTTCTCCGTTGGATCGTCCTCTCGTCTTCATTCTGTGGAGCGAAGGAGAGCGTAAAGTAAAATAAATGGCAGAGAGAAACAATTGCGAGCGAATATGAAGACCTTTATACGTAAAACACGTCTAGGGCACCAACAATGCTCCACCAGCAGTTTTAGTTTGACTGTCAGCGAGATCCTTTCACGTCTCCGGACCCAATCAGCTTGTGGCAGTTTGCATTGCGGCCCGACAGCACGTAACACTATTTGCTGATGCCAACAACTCTTTCATGCTCCGAAGCCAGGGTCTAGCCAATCTCTCGTTTGGAGGCAGCGGCACGTATCTCATGGCGAGCAAAGCCATACATTAGACATTGACTTCTGTGGGGGAAGTAAGCGCAAGGCACATGAATGCATACCCAAGGTTCGGAATTAATGTCTCCTAGCAGGAACCCTCTCTGCAGCAGAGGCGTAGATGAGGTGGGCCGTCATGCATCGCAGACCCCATACCGGAAATTGCTTTCATCCTAACTGAGCTGAATAGTGAGACACAGCCGTCCGATCTAGAAGCCATGACAGCTCACGGGCGTGCTTTGGAGAGAGGCGCAGGCCTTGGTGGCTTCTACCCTGGGAGTAAGGGGTCCATCATTGTCGTTGTGCCCAGTGTGCTGTCACTGCCGCCGCTTGGGCCACCAGCAATTTTTACGCTTCCCGACGGAACTAAGCTTATAATACTTCATGGACTATAGGTTGAGTGAGATCCCAAGAAGGGGTAAGTACTACATAATTAGTAAGGTAATAACTAGTTAGCTAATTACTTATGTTATTTCATTTAGATTGAAGTCAAGTTGCCGGAGTGGTTGATCCTGAACTATTCAAGACCTTTGGAAGCAGGACTGGAGTGGGCGGATGATAATAGTTAAGTAAAAGGTTCGTGGCGGTCGAGAGCAGGTCAAGCTGTTTATTGATTGTCTTGCTACTGTTACATAGAATCGCTGCCAGCATGAGTTTTTAGCGTGGTTGCTAACACAACCCTTCCCTTGCGGGCGTGATCACCAAGACTCCCTAGGGTCGAAAACACGCCGCTGCCTAATTACGTCAGCTTAGACAGGATTTCTTAGATCGTGATAAAGAAGGACTGATCATTATGTTCTCCTCCATAATTACAGCCTTGCTGCAAGCTCCTCCACGGCCTCATTAGTATCGCATCAGTCTAGCAAACAGGTCTAATTACTGTTCTGCCAGCAACCTCAGCAATACTGGAAACAAAAGCACTGCACCTCGCACTACTGGCGCCGTTGGTTAGCGATCAGTCCCTGATGACGAAACTGCTTGTACGGTCCTGTTGGGATTACATAAACAGACAGACCCCTGCTAGCGCCATCTTTATATGTAGCACTCAACCGACTAGACGTGATGCATACCCTTTTGACAATAAAGAAGACAATACCTATCATGTCGATAGTCTCCTCTCCTCATCGTGCCGAAGAGCCTATAATTCCAACAGGTCCTACGAAGGAGCTCGTTTTTTTTTGAGTTTTGGGCCCGTGCGCTGCCCACCAAAATATTCTGGCGTGTTTCCGTGTATCAAGCGGCAAATGGGCTAGTGAGATTTGTCCCCAAGGTTTTGAGATTTGTCCCCAAAATGAGATTTGTCCCCAACGCTAATGCTAGTGGAAATCAATCACCTAGCTTGGCTTAGCGCGTAATCTATGAACGCGACACTGCCGCGACACCATCGCGTCTCCGCCGCAGGTAACCAGTTAGAAAAGAACGTAGGTCTTAAATGTGTTTTCTTGTCTTAAGCATCTCGGTATGGAAGACATTACCCCCCCTCCAGACCAGCTCTACAGCTCCTATGAAGAAGCGTATAATGCGCTCAAGACGCATAGCATGCAGCACGGCTACGGCTTTGTCCTGAAGCGGAGTTGGCCTCACAATTCAAATGTCAAAACACGTTATTACTACCACTGCGATTGCTTCAGGAACAACTACCATTCAAGTGCAAAGGTTCTGAGTACAAGCACGCGCTCAACAGGATGCCCTTTCAAGCTCGTTATCTTCAAGGTGAAGCTCACCAGCCAGTAGAAGCTAGAGGTGCAGGACAAGCATCACAATCACCCCCGATCAATCAATCCTAGCGCGCACAATGTCTATCGCAGGCGTACATCAGCACAGAAGGAAGTAATTAAGTCAATGACGCACGCTAGGGCGCGGCCGATGCAGATACTAGCGGCGATCCAAAGGGAAGACCAAGACACACTGGTCTCTGCCACTGATATCCGAGGCGAGAGGAAGGCAATTCGGGAGAAACACTTAAACAGCAGGAGTCCAATAGAGACATTATTAGACGACTTATCTATAGCAGACTAGGTCTTCGCAGTGAAGAAGGATGATAATAACCGCGTACAAAATCTCTTCTTCGCCCACCAGAAGCAGGTCGAGTTGCTGGTGGCAAACCCCGACGTACTGTTAATAGACTGCACATACCGCACCAACAAGTACAGACTTCCACTGTTGCACATACTTAGCTGCACCAACCTACAGACCTTCTTCTCTGCGGGCTTCTGCTTCCTTAGCAATGAGACACAAGCAGACTACTATTAGGCAATCGCGAACTTCCTGCTTAAGACAGAGATACAACGACCACAGGTATTCATCAGCGATCAGGAAGAGGCGTTGAAGATAGCAGCTCGCTCGCTACTTCCAGGCGTCCCTCAGCTTCTATGCGTGTGGCATATTAACAAGAACGTCCAGACTAAGGCTCAGCAGACCTGGCGAGACGCCAATAGCGCAACGAAAGAGGAGAAGCAGAGGATCGTTGAACACAGGGCTGCGTTCATGAAGCGTTGGACTCAGGTATGCCCCATGCCAATCGCCCAAGAGACTTTAAGGGAAGCCGTCCTCTAAAAAAGTTGCTTACAGAACTAACTAGGGCAGCTCGTCTACGCAAAGAGACCACTGGAGTTCCAGCTGAAGTGGAACGATCTGCTTAAAGACTACAGCCACCAGCAGGAACTCTGCAGATACCTGCAAGACAATCAATACCTTACACGCACCGAGTGGGCAGCTGCTTGGACTTCTCACCACCAACACTACAATACCATCACAAGTTCGCCCGTTGAAGGAATGCACAAGGTCCTGAAGGACTACCTCATGACTTCGAGAGGCGACTTACTGCGCGTTGTAGGGAGGATTGAGCAAATAGTCAGGAGTCAATACAACAAGTACAGAAAGGAACTTACTTCCTCCAAACATAGCGTCAAGTTCGGGCATAAGCTAGAGGCAATGCCATTCCTGCCTCCTGGCATCCATAACGTCCTAACGCCACCAGCGATCAAGCGCATTAGGCAACAGGATCTGCTGCGCCAGAAGGAGCAGAGAGAGCGTCGCGGCGGACATCCTTGTTCAGGCCTGTTCGAGAAAACAAATAGCCTTCCGTGTCGCCATACGCTGCAAGACGTAAGGAGATCTAGTTCAACGTTACGACTAAATCACCTCTACGATAACCACTAGCGGTATCAACGTAAACAAGGGCCGTCAATCTGCCTGTCTCCAAGGCCGCATCAGTCTGTCCTTGAGCCTCTCACCGCTCAAACAAGAGGTGGGCTGAGGAGGAACGAGGCATCAACTCGACGAGATCCATCAGCTTTCGAGCGACGCGTGCCCCCTTCTGTTCCTCACTTCCAACCTCACCTTCAACCTCAGGGTCAAACACTCGCTGAAGCCCTGCGACAAGTAAACACCTCTGTTACCATGTCGATTCCTACATCTGTGCCAAATGTGAATCCTATAACTACCTGTGTATCTGTATCGATCCCTGCACCTGCTCCTATACCTCCTCCCCCATTCCTCCGTTCGTCTCCGCCTGTAGCTGTTGCTGTGTCTGTCACTATAGGTCCACCTCCTGCTTAGCAACCACCGTCGTTAGAAGAGTTCCTAGCCGACATCAAACGTCAACAGTGTCAGCCCGTTCTATATGAGTGTAATGACATGATCTCAGCGATTAACTTCCTAGCAGAGACGGGGCAGGAAGATAATCCTGCAGAGTTAGTTAAAGCACGGAATATGGCGCTCGCTACACAAGGGCTGTTTGCTTCCTGTACCCCCACAATAGCATGGAACTATCACTTTGGAGACATGGAAGCTTTCTACGCAGAGAGATTCGCGCAAGTCGATGCGCAAAATTCTCTGCTCGAGCTTCAGGATGTACCAAGACAGCGTCCTAAGCGTGCTGCAGCAGCGACGGCTTCTGAAGCTTAGAAAGATCTCAGCCCGCGCAAGAGAAAACGACGTCAATAGAGGATAGATTCAATGAGACAATTAATAGTTTGAGCCACTAAAGACGTCGAAGTGTCGCTACATAGCGTTTTGTAATTTATTTTTTTGCGCTAGTAGAGTTATGGCTAGCATTGGGGACAAATCTCATTTTGGGGACAAATCTCAAAACCTTGGGGACAAATCTCACTAAAGGAAGTAGAGCTTTTGCTACTAGACGTAGAGGAGCCTGAAGAAGTACAGATTCGGAAGACGCTTCCTGCTATTGCTGAGCGTCTGAGCATCCTATAGTAGGGCCTTACGCGAGAGGTCAACGACTGGGGTGCGGAAACGAGAGAGCGGCTTAACAGAATCGAGATACGGCTGGGGGACTTGCTTGAGGGCCGTATCTCCCTGACGCTACATCCTACTACGCGTTATACGACGATAACGGCTTCTTCTGGCTCTGCCACGCCTGCTTTAGCAGTAATGACGGTAAGGCCTGCTGCTGCCGCCGCGCTCTTCTCTTAGGAGCAGCTACAGCCAGAGCCGGAGCCAGAGCTGGAGTAAGAACAGGAACAGGAGCGGCTGCGGCTGCGGCTGCAGCCGGCGCCGCCACCGTCGTACGTTCTCTCGCGCGCGGTGACAACTGTCCCCTAACTGTGGAGGGAGTGGACGGTAGGTCTTACAGGTGGCCCGTCTGTGCAAGGATTAGAGGATCTGTACGGTTCTCGCTGGCGTTAGAAGCACAGTGAGCAGGTGTTCTATGGGCGGCGGAAGGTTATTATTGATGAAGTTCGGAGACGGCAGGCACAGGGTATGAGTATAGGCGCCGCAGTGGAGGAAGTAGAGCTGGTTCGGCAACGGGGTCAATTGTCGCTCTATCAGCTGTACCAGCTACTTAACAAGCAGAAAAAGTGCGCTTCGTAGTGAATGCTATAAGCCATGCGCTCCTATATCGCCTATATTTTTGCCCCTATTTCAAGCACAACATGGTGCAAAAGTTAAAAAAGGGGGCCCTCCGGGCGTGCCAAGACTTTTGGTATACCAGAGGTTATCCCAGAGGTTGGGGGTTCTCGCTTAATAACGCGCGTGATCTCGGGAACAAATCGACCCCCATATAACTCGTAATTATTACGCCAAGCAGTGGTAAGGCGGTCATTTGCCGAATAATTATGCATAACGTTTCGCACTAGCCAGGAGTAGATGCGCTTTAATTAGAAGTATTAACTAGGGTGGCGATCGCGCATAAATTTGCGCGCTACAGTAAATATAAGGCTGATAATAACCTTCCAGCATTACAGTAAGTATTTTAGCCTTAGGTAAGACTTTTTTAAGTATTTAAGGGTAGTAAAAGCTTAATAGTAGCACTCTAAGTTAGAGAAGAGACACTTTTATAGCCCTCTAACGAGTCTCTCTGCGCGTTAAGCGCGAAGGTAACGATGCGCACGTATTTTTTTAGTAGGAATAGTTATAAATGTGTAAAAGTAGGCACAGCACACGACTTATAGAGAATTTAACCTATTATTAACGTGTGCGCGGAATTACAGTCGCTTGAAGTTCAAGTACCCCTTGTATTTTGCGGCACGGTGGGTTTTGCGCGACCCAGGGATGGACTGTCAAACATCACAGTGACTGAAACAGCAATATGTGACAGGGGCCGTGGGCGTATATATAAGAGTGAGGTACCACGCCTGTAGGAAAAACAACAATGAACACAATCACTTGCTTCAACAGGTTATGAGCCCGGGATCGCACGCGACAAATTTGAAACTATATCTACAGCTAAGCTTCCGCAGCAAGTGATATACTTATTAGCAAGGATACTGACACATATAACCTAAGCTAGTACACCAATGAGAGCTCAAAACGGAGCGGATAACCCACTTTCCGCTCACAATCACAAACATCACAAATGTGATATCACAGTGCCAACTCCTAGGACGCGTAAGCCAAAGGCGCACAAAGACAAAAAGAACTGAACCAGCCCTACAACACGCGTAGCAGGTCGGCTACATTAAGACGATGCGTGTAAAAGATGAAGATAGAAAAGGATGTCAACTCCGACGACTAGATCAGGGACTGACCGTCTCGATTTATCACTTCTATCCCCAAAGATACTGACACAAAAGAAACAGCGACAGAAAATTCATCGCTGGACAAAAGAGGAGTTGAACACTATATCTTATGTTCGGCTGCACCGAAAGTGGACTTGGAGTCAAATTCAAAGGACGCTTTTCTCGTCAATGTCAGTTGGCTCAGTCAAAGTCGCGTTCCTCCGCCTACAGCCAGATGAGCGCATACGCCGTGCTTCAATTGTGAGCTCCCGCAACAAGACTATTGAGCACTTCGGATTAGGGAACGAGACAAATCAGGCCCTTTGTCATACTGCTGGTCCTACTCAGCCTAAGCTCAGCGCTATACCAAACGCCCTGCCTACTAGAGCTAGGCATAAATATAGCATTAGTAACAATACTGCTCGCTATAACCTCCGACCAAATAGACCTCCAGAATTCAAAGAGAACCAATCACGATACTTGGTCGACAGCCAGCGATTTCCCCACTTCTCTAGGTCCTGTAGAAAATATTCTAAACTGCGCAACACACACGACAAGGATTACTTGCCTCCATCGCATTCTCCTACGCCAGATTCGTCTGATCGTAGCCTCTCCATCACCTCCAGTACGCCAAGTGACGCATCAAGCCTAGACCTTTTCGGTTTAGAGGTGCGCTCCGTCAACTCATCGAGTCACGCCTCTCCTGTCACCTCAAGCCCACTCAGCAACAGATCAACCTTGGAATTCTTCAGTGCGGATGAAGATCCAACCCCAAGATGACTGATATTGCAAAATTTGAGCAATTTGGCCTTAACACATTTTATAATGCCATCCCAATACTCGATAATGCTAATGACTGGTTCAAATGGAACCAGAAGGTCAATGAATTCATTAAAATATCTACTGTTGCTGAAGACGGGGCGTCCCCGCCAGCAGAGGAAGGGGATGCACAACAATGGGAACGTCGCCAAAGGTTCTACTCAGCAATGATTACGGCAAAACTAACGCACAATGCTGCGCAGCGTATCAATGCTTTTAAAATTCATCGAGTATATCCACTCCTCAATGCAGTCAAGGACAACTTCAAACCAGAAGGCTCTGGGACTTATGTCAACCTTCAACGACGATATATGTCTCTCACGCGAGAAAAGTGCGGGAGCGCCCAGGCGCTTGGAGCCGAGATCAGAGGGATTCACGCTGAGAAACTTTTACTCGATCCTGACTGTGTCACCTCAGAGATTGAGCGAACATTTTTCTTCTTGCATGCGCTGGGTGCCGAGTATGAAGGCTTTCGCGATTATATCTTTAGACAAATGGATCTTGTCAACGATAGAGATTCAGATGGGAATATAGTTAAAGCGGCACCGACCTTCGATTACATTGAAAATAAAGCAATCGAGGAAGAGCATAGAAAAGGGCAGCTAAGAGAACGATCGAGCGTGGGGCAAACACTTCCTATCCTCGCGTTGATCCGAGGACCTGGTCAGAAGAATCTCATACCATCTTCGGATGGAACCACATGCCGAATCGAGATTGATAATGTACCCTATTGCTCCTTCTGCCGAAAGCCCTACCACGTCGAAACCGAGTGCTTTAGGAAAAATCCAAGACTAAAAGGCCAAGGGAAAGACGAAATGGGACACAAGGCAAGGGCACAGGGCTCGCAAGCCAGTGGACACAAGCCGCCAAAGAGACCGTACTCTAGCAACGACGAGGACGACGATGCAGGTGGCCCAAAAGACCCGAAGAAGCCTACCTTCATGGTAATGAAGGTTTCCGGAGAAGACGTCAATGCAGCATTTGAAAAGGACATTGAAAACAACTGCACCACTGTCAGCCATACCCTCGCGATGATGGCCACTAAGATGCTCCCAATTCGCGACGCTTGGATCGTCGACAGCGGCTGTGCTCAGCATGTGTGCAACAACGCCTCGAAGTTTGTCCAAATAGGCACATATCATGGGCCTGCACTCAGGAGCGTTGATGCATCCACATCTCCCTCAGGAGTAGGAACGATCAATATTCTATGCAATTCACACGGCAGAAGAAGATGGCTTATTCTTGATAACGTCCTCTTTGTCCCATCTGCGCATGCAAACCTTATATCCGTGCCGCAGCTGCTCGAGCGCGGAGCTAAGGTCGAATTCTCTAGCAAGGGCGCCAGTATACGCAATAAGTCAAGTAAGAGGAGCTCATATACTGCAAGCAAATACCATGGCGTTTATGCGCTCGACCTATGGACAAATCTTTCTTTTCCAGCCTACCATGTCAGCCCACAATTGACGCTTTGGCACAACCGACTGGCTCATCTGAGCGATTCAAACCTACGGCGGCTCAAAAAGCAAGCCTATGGCATTCGAGATGTAGAGCCACGAGAACCATGCAAGCCATGCCTTCAGGGGCGAATGATCGAAAAGCCACACAACTGCTCAGGTCGGAAGGGGGAATTTCCAATGGAACTCCTCCATATGGACGTCGCAGGCCCATTTGATGAGGGTCTCGATGGCAGTCGCTACTGGCTTACCATCGTTGACGACTCGACTGGCTGGATCGAAGTCATCCCTATACCACGACGGCAGGGATTTGTCATTGAATCGTTGCGCTTCTTTCTTGACCACAATGAGCGCCCTGAACGGAAGTGTAGACGGATACGACTTGATCGAATCCCTGAACAAGTGGGAGAAGAAATGAAATTCATCCTATATTCCCGGGCGATTCAGCCTGAGGTTACAGGTGTAGATCAGCACCAACAGAATGGCGTGGCTGAAAGAGCCCATAAGACAATATATGATCGAGTTGGACCTACACTAGCACACGCAAAGCTTCCATCGAAGTTCTGGCCAGAGATAGCTCGAACGGCTGCATATCTCTCGAACCGATCGCCCTCGTCAAAGCTTCAGATGACACCATACCAGGCATGGTACGGCGAAAAGCCTGATTTATCACGACTAAGGGTGATCGGGTCGAGGGGGGAATACCTGGTCCCACCAAAGCAGAGGAAGAAGCTTACTGAGCCGCGAACAAGACCATGCATATTATTAGGCTATGAGGGGAACACCAATTACCGCATCCTACTAGAAGATGGAAGGATCGTTGGAACCCCAAATGCCGAATTCCAAGAAGCCCTTATGACTTCCTCCACACAGACGAGACTAGATGTGGGAGCCAAACAAGATGGCTTACCTGAGGCAACGGCTGCTGCCCCAGGGGGGAGTGTGACGGTGGGGCTATTAAACCAACCGTCGGTAAGTATACGGCAAGCATCCGTGCCAGCCTCTGGACGTCATGCGTCCGTGGCAGCACCGGAACAGGCCATGTCTGAAACGAGCGCCGGGGACTCGCAAATACTACCTCGGGCGAGCACCAAGGACTCGCAAGTACTACCTTGGGCGGGCGACGGGGACTCGCAAATACTACCTCGCGCGAGTGACGATGACTCGCAAACACTACCTCGACCGAGTGACGATGACTCGGGAGAAGGAGCGCCGTCCCAATCGAGTGACGATGACTCGCAGCCAGTTGCTGAACAGGGAGACAGGACCTTGTCGCCTTCTAGGAGTGACGATACCTTTGGCTCATTTTCAGATGTTTCCGAAGGAGACGATTCACTACCTAATGGCGGCCAGCAACGGGACGACGCTCGACACGATCAAGCTTGGGGAGAACGGCAACGATATCCGGGACACCACCTTGATCGCACAGTTCATGAGGTGAGGCAACAAGCCTTAGAATATCACCCTGAACTCAGAATCAGGGCCCCGCAGGCCACATCAGATACATCCGAATACAGCATGGAAGAGCTTGCACTGATGGATGTACCTGAAGGCAACGTACTCCCAACGTTCTTAACAGTAGCTGCGGAAGAAACAGAGCCCTTTGAACCAAAAACTCTTCATCAAGCGAAGAATGACACGAGCTGGCCTGAATGGGAGAGGTCTATGCTTGAAGAGGTCAACTCGCTCAAACAGAACAAAACGTGGGAGCTCGTCGACCATCCTAGAGACAGACGAGTTCTCAGTGGCAAATGGGTCTTCAAGCTGAAAAGAGGATCGCATGGAGAAGTAATCCGCCACAAAAGTAGGTGGGTTGTAAGAGGCTTCACACAAGAAGAAGGCATCGACTATGACAAGACATTCGCCTCTGTAGTGAAGCCAATGAGCTACAAGGCCCTATTTGCCATCGCAGCCGCATTAGGTCTCGAGATCGAACAAATGGACGTCAAGACCGCCTTCTTATACGGCGACATTGACCACGAGATCTACGTTGAGCAACCCCACTACATGGGGGATGGCACACCAAGGGTCTGCAAACTTCGAAAGGCACTTTACGGCTTAAAGCAAGCGCCTCGCATATGGTATCAAACTCTAACCAACTTCCTGCGCGGCGTCGGCTTTGAGCCAATCAATGCTGACCTCAGTATCTTTGTGCGAAACAATATGTACATTGCGGTGTACGTGGATGACCTATTGATCGTCGGTCCAAGCATTGCAGAGATAAAAAGGATAAAGAGAGCCCTTCGCAACCGTTTCCAAATGACAGACCTTGGACCCTGCAGCTATTATCTCGGGATGTCTATCCAACGAGACCGTCAAAACAGGATACTTTACCTAAGCCAAGAGGCCTACATTAACAAGGTTGTCCATCAATTCGGACTCAGCGACTGTGCCCCTATCAGCACACCGATTGAAACATCACCACCAACAGAAAACAGTCCAGAATACCGCTGTCCCCTTGAACAGAGAATTGAATATCAACGGATTGTAGGATCGCTAATGTACATCATGCTTGGTACTAGGGGGGACATAGCATACGCGGTATCCATGGCGAGCCGGCACTTAGCAAACCCAGGACCACAGCATATGAAGCTCGCACGACGCATCCTGAGGTACCTTAAAAGCACGTGGAGCCTCAGGCTCACGTACAAGGGCCATCTACAGATGTTGAAGGGATACACGGACGCAGACTGGGCCGGCTGTCATGACACACGGCGGTCAACCGCCGGATACCTGTTCAACATCGGAAGCGGAGCCATCAGCTGGCAATCCAAGCGCCAGAGCGTTGTCGCCCTGTCAACCTGCGAAGCCGAATTCATGGGACAGACGCAGGCAACTAAAGAGGCAATCTGGCTGAGAAGGCTCCTCAATGAGCTCAACCTAAGCCAAGGAAGGGTCGCGACCATCATCTGTGGCGACAACCAAGGAGCCATCGCCCTATCCTCGAATCCGCAATACCACTCACGAACGAAGCATATGGAGATTCAGCGCAAGTGGCAAGGAGAGGTTCAAAAGGCTGGGACAGTTGAATTGAAGCACATCCCAACTGCGGAACAAATTGCCGATGGGTTCACCAAACCCCTTGCACGAGACAGATTCGAGTCGTTTCGGCGAGGGTTAGGGATTGAGTAAGGTTTATGGACTTATGCATAATAAATAACGTAAGTTGTCCGGGCACCCTTTCCTTCTTTTCCCGACATAGGGTTTTTTGAAGGTTTTGACGGGGCCTATACACTGTGACGAAGGGTCGATGGCGCTTCTGACGGAGTCATCATCGAGTGGGAGTGTCAAACATCACAGTGACTGAAACAGCAATATGTGACAGGGGCCGTGGGCGTATATATAAGAGTGAGGTACCACGCCTGTAGGAAAAACAACAATGAACACAATCACTTGCTTCAACATGGACATTACCCCTCATTTGTCTCGCCACACAGTGTGTCTCGCTACGCAGTGGGGGACGTTAGAAGAGGTCAGACGGAAGGCGACAAAGACTGTTAGTGCACTCAGCTGCCTCGGAGGTTCGACCTGGGGCATAACCTTTGCAGACATGCGGAAACTGTACGAAGCTACTGCACTTCCCCAGATGATGTACGCGTGCTCAATCTGGTCCAATGCTAGCATCAAGGGCAAGACATACACAAAGAAGACACTTAACGTCTTGCAAAGCATACAGGCAAGAGCGGCAAGGGCTATCTGTGGGGCGTTCAAGGCTACCTCCAGAGTGGCACTCGATGTCGAAGCATACCTTTTACCTATTGAACAACAGATCTGGAAACACAACACGGACGTCATCACCCGACTTCTCTCGTGCAAGGGTATTGCAGATACAGCCGGCCTTCAGACAAGCAGCATGCAATCTACCACCGCAATAAGAAACCGCATCAGACACATCAACTCTTGGCAGAAGATCTACGACGACATGAAGAGCCAACACAGCCAGGGCTTCGACACGCAGGAGCCAATCCCACCCTTCATAACCCCGACATGGCAAACTGGCCCCAGGACATACATAGACAAGAACGCCGACAAGGCACGGAGCCGGCACGACAGAGCGAATGAGACAGGTCAGAGCCTCAGCATCTACACAGACGGCAGCGGCATAGACGGTGAGATAGGCGCAGCAGCGGTATGCCCGCTCACCCAGCAGACTCGCACCGTACATATGGGATCAGACACAATCTCGACAGTATATGCCGCTGAGCTACAAGGTATAAGCCTAGCACTGCAGATAGCACGAACGTACGCAGAGCAAAGGGGCGAACGACGAAACGTCGCCATCTACACCGACAACCAGGCGGCCATCTGGTCTATAGCCAAAGCCGAGGGACGATCAGGAGCCTACATCCTCGAGGAGATCGCACGACAAGTCCAGGAGCTCCAGGATATGGGACGACCAGTAATAGTAAGATGGATCCCCGCCCACGTAGGAATCCCAGGAAACGAAGCTGCAGACAGAGCCGCCAAGGAGGCGACCGGATGGAGAGAAGATGGCCGCAGACGTCCGCCGGTAGGTGCGCCGCCTAGACTCCACCGGCTCAGAACAGCCGTCAAGCGATGGTGCAAGACCCAGACAGAACGAGCGTGGAGAGCCAAGTGGCGAGCAGAGACAAAAGGTCGCGCGACATATCGACACACACCACTGTCTACCAAGAAGGTGCTCCAGCTCCACGAGGGACTCAGCAAACGACAGAGCGCGATGCTGGTGCAGCTGCGCACCGAGAAAATCGGCCTCAACGACTTTCTTTTTAGTCGAAGAGTACCAGGCGTCGCCAGCTCTCGCTGCCCGTGCGGCGAGAGGCGGCAGACCGTCGCTCACGTCCTCCTCCGCTGCAGGACGCACAAGGACCTCCGGAACCAGGTATTCGGCAACCTCTCTGGACGATATAACCACCGGGCCATCCTGAGCAAGCCACAGCTAGCCACCAAAGCCATCCAGTTTATAGAGCAGACGCAGATCCTTGGGCAAGGGGGGATCACAGACGCGTAGACGACAGCCAAGCGCTGGGGGGAGACTGTAGGTAAGCCTGTGAACGAGCAATGTCTATTTCTCCGTACCTGCATATGCCTTTCATGGGAAGTTCCCTTCATTTGAGTGATGTGCTTCCTTCCCATCGTGAAGCGCCTCTGCTTTGTACTTGCCCACGTGGAGCCAAAAGTGGCGCACCAGGATGCCTGATGCGGTCTTATTCTATGTATAGAGCATGTAAATGACAGTTGGAGATGAAGAAAATTCGTTTGAATCTATTTTTACACACTAGTCAGGTTCTGTGCATACGGTGCGGCGAAATAGTCCCCAGAAGGTCAGTTTCTGGGGGATTTAGAAACAAGGCGGCGCCTTGTGATTAGTACAGGCATTTCTAGGATGGGACAACCTTGAAAAGGCTCAACAGAGTACACCATATAGGCTCCCTAATGTATTTTAGATCGAAGAGAATCATCCAAGGAAGGTGCCTGTCTCGGGCCCTCGAAGGTCACAGGGTATATATTTCCTACCACGCATCGCGTTATCTAAACAGACACTCGTTCATTCCACCTATAACCTTATCCCCAGTTTCAAAGCCCAGCTCGGCACAGTTCAATAATGAGGCACACACAGACACAAGCTGACCAAGGAAAAAATTTCCGTTGTACAACCTGCTCTAAGAGGTTTTCTAGGAGATGGAATCTTCAGATGCATACATTCACCCACAATCCCGCTCGCAAAAAAGATTACATGTGTCAAGTCTGTTCAGAGGGTTTTATTCGACGTGCAGATCTGCAACGACATATTAGCAGCGTCCATGAGAAGGCTAAAAGATTCAAATGCTCAAGGTGTCCATATGATTCCACACGCAAGGATACATTAACGAGGTGGGTATAGTCCTATATTAGTAGAACTGTCTAACAGCTCGTAGACATGAAAAAAGTCACGGGAACCCGCCATCCTCTCTAGTGTCTTCAAACACCTGTACTACTATGGCACCTAAACTGGCACCTCAACCGGCGCCTCTTAGACCTGAACTATTAGAACAGACGCGAGTGTTACCTTCATTTTTAGAACTCTTATCCTTTCATAAAAAATAGGTGGCTCTACCAGAACTGCATCTCGCATCATAGTACAGAACTAATGGAGAATGGAAGGTTTGGTATTCAACCCTTTTTTTACAACCGCAGCGAAGATCGCTTCTTAGATAACGATATAACTTAGCCAGGCTTTAAAGAAATCTTTCTTCTTCCCACACTTAAACTATCTGATGTCCATCCCTGGATCACGCAAATGCCCCCGTGCCACAATAATTCTCCAGAATTGACATCATAAGTCTGAAAAATGTCCCTTAACCACATCGTCTTTGAGGTCTTCCTCAATGTCTATCTGTAAATCCTCGAAAATACCCACTGCTTCTTTTCGAGAACGGACTGTAACGTCCCTCCCTGCGTGCCGCAAAACCCTGCGTGCCGCAAACCCACCAGTGCTTTTCATCATAACAAAGCTAACAATAATTAAGAGGCGCACATAATCTCGGAATAGAGACATTGAATTCTAAGCTTTATGCAAACTAACGTGCATCCCTTCGTAACGGAACAACCGCCGTAACGGACAAAATTGTAAATACTTGGACTTTGCAGCAATACAAAAATCTGTACACGCGTTAATAACCTGAAATTCCTCTTAACCCACATACTAAGATGACCCCTGAACCTATCCATGTGCATCTGTACAAAAATTACAGTCGCATAGTCGCTTGCCCTTCCGATCCACGAGGAGACCTTCTTCATAGCAATAACGAACCTCCCCCAACACAGAGCCACCACTATCATTTCCATCAAATCGCAACACATGCGCAGCTTTCGTATACGTCTAGGGATCCAATAGAAACACTTATGAGCCATGATTAGCCGTGAGGGCTGATCTAGGCGCGGATTCATGCGCGATCGCCACGCAGACCAGTACTTTCATTACAAACCCTCCAATCAGAGCAATTCTTGTCAAAGCTGACATAACATTACCCGTTTATGACTAGCCGCACATGAGCACCAATCGCTTCGCGCCAAGTTAAGAACACAGATGCCTGACCTCTGATGACGCGTGGGCTGTTGCCATGCTGATGACAGCTATCATGACAGACCTACATCGTTCGACACCAGTTCAAATTTCAACTAATTAATGATATTCGCAAGGAATAACGTCCGTCATAACTCAGGTTTGGTCGCACGCGCCCATCCAGCGCTAGCTCGTAGTCACCTCGCGAGCTAATCACAGCTGGCCCGAGCACGTGACCTGCTACCGTCCAAGAGGATACTTCTCAGTCATAGTTTAAGCTGGCAACCCTGTGGCAGGAGCGGGTCGGCCCTCCTTGCTGGCGTCGCTGAGATGTTTACCCGTTTCTCAACATCCAGACACTGAAAACCAGTGGCTGCACATCAGCCTTACCACTCACATTCTGGGGCTGTGCAACCAGCCGCATCTAACCCCGCGCAGCCTGTTCCGACACCCTCACCATACCAAGAACATGGCAAAGGACACCAGGTTTAGCTCGCAGCACTATCGTAGTGTCCAGCTTTCCGATGTGAATTTTCGAGCGGTGTAGCGTTCCGCATTCCTCTCCTCTTGCTGACCTTGATCGCTAAGACAGTCTCAACGGTCGAGACAGTTACCGCAGCCACGTTGAGCCTTCCATGCCTTGTTCCTACCGCATGCGCCCACCACACCTCTATACGAAACGATGCGTCTTTTGCGATGTAGTAACGATGGCGATTCCAATCTTACCACCGATATATTCGGCGAGGATAGAATCCCTCCCTATGCGATACTTTCTCATACCTGGGGAGCGGATGCGGAGGAGGTCACCTTTGAAGACCTAGCGAATGGCGATGGCAAGGCGAAGCCTGGGTATAAGAAGATTCGCTTCTGTAGGGAACAGGCACTGCGAGACGGCTTGCAATACTTCTGGATCGACACGTGTTGCATTAACAAAGCAAACAAGGCTGAGCTCTCGCATGCTATCAAGTCTATGTTTCACTGGTACCGCAACGCTGCCCGATGCTACGTCTACTTGTCCGATGTCTCTAGCCCTCTCACCAGAAGGGACGAGCTGTTCCATCCGCCGCTATGGGAATCAGATTTCCGGAAAAGCAGGTGGTTCACCCGCGGGTGGACGCTCCAAGAGCTTCTTGCCCCAAGCTCGGTTGAGTTCTTCTCTCGAGAACAGAAGAAGCTTGGCCACAAGACATCTCTTACACAACTGATCCACGAAATCACAGGCATCCCGCATTTAGCACTGCAAGGAGTCCCTCTGTCTCAGTTCAGCATCAACGAGCGATTGTCTTGGAAAGAACACCGGAAGACCAAACGCGAAGAAGATGGAGCGTACTCGCTGCTAGGCATTTTCGATATCTCCCTAGCGCCTGTGTATGGCGAAGGGGCAGCGGGAGCGTTTAGAAGGCTTCATGACGAAATACACGAGCTAAGAAAATGTACTCAAGACATACGCATCTCAGATCCGCGTGACGACAAGAAGCGCATTGAGGACACCAAGGGCGGCCTGCTACAAGACTCGTACCGCTGGGTCCTTGACAATACCAACTTTCAGCAATGGCACAACGACCCGCAGAGCCGACTGCTGTGGATTAAAGGCGATCCTGGCAAGGGCAAGACGATGCTGCTCTGTGGCATCATCAACGAGCTACAGAAGTCGATAGCTAAGACGGACCTTGTTTCCTACTTCTTCTGCCAGGCCACCGACTCGCGCATCAATAGCGCCACAGCCGTGTTGCGAGGCCTGCTGTACTTGCTTGTCAGTCAGCAGCCGTCGCTCGTCTCGCTCGTTCGCAAGAAGTACGATCACGCGGGCAAAACCATGTTCGAGGATGCGAATGCTTGGGTTGCCTTGACGGAAACCTTTGCCGACGTGCTGCGAGACCCGAACCTCAATACTACATACCTGATCATCGACGCGCTAGATGAGTGCGTTGCTGACTTACCAAAGCTGCTCGACTTTGTTGCAAAGCAGTCATCTGCGTCTTCCCGCGTTAAGTGGATCGTCTCCAGCCGCAACTGGCCGGATATTGAGGAATGGATAGAGCGGGCAGGTCATAAGGTGAGGCTGAGCCTTGAGCTGAATGCCGAGTCCGTGTCGACGGCTGTCAGCATCTTCATCGAGCAAAAGGTGTCTCGGCTGGCGCAACAGAGGAATTACGATCAGCGGATCCGAGACGCCGTGCTGGAGCATTTGGCGTTGAATGCGAACGACACCTTCCTCTGGGTAGCACTGGTGTGCCAAAACCTCGAAACGACATCGAAAAGGAACGTGCTGAAAAAGTTGGACACGTTCCCGCCTGGACTGGACTGCCTGTACGAGCGGATGATGCAGCGGATCAGCAAGTCGGACGATGCTGAGCTCTGTAAACAGATCCTGGCTTCGATCGCGCTTGTATACCGACCAATTACGTTGACGGAGCTGACGGCACTCGTCGAACAGCTACAAGATATAGCTGACGACCCAGACTCGATACGGGAGATCATCGGCCTTTGCGGCTCATTCCTTACGCTGCGTGAAGAGACTGTCTATTTCGTGCATCAGTCGGCTAAGGACTTTCTTCTTGCTAGGGCAGCTGAAGAATTATTCCCATCTGGGAGGGAGAAAGCCCATCACACCATCTTTGTTAGATCACTCGAAATTCTGTCCAGGACCTTGCAGCGAGATGTGTACGGCTTGAAGGCGTTAGGATACCCTATTGAAGACGTTAAACAGCCAGACCCGGATCCTTTAGCAGCATCGCGCTACTCGTGCATCTACTGGGTCGACCATCTATGCGACTCAAGTCTCGGGTCGTTAGGGATCTACGTTGATGGTCTGCAGGACGGAGGCGCCGTTGATGTGTTCCTACGGGGGAAGTACCTGTACTGGCTGGAAGGGCTTAGTTTGTGTAAGAGCATGCCGAAAGGCGTAGTCTCCATGGCGAAACTGTGGTCGCTGGTCGAGGTATGTCATATACAAAAAAATGTAGTTAGATTTTTAACATATTAACATACACTAGAAAAGAGGAGATACAAGTACAATTACTGAGTCTGTTGAAGATGCGCGTCGATTCATTATGTATCACAAAGGGGCAATTGAAAGTAGCCCTCTTCAAGCATATGCATCTGCGCTGCTATTCAGTCCGACAGGAAGCTTAATTAAAAGGCTGTTCCAGCACGAAGAACCAAAATGGATCAGAATCAAGCCGGCTATGGGAGACAGCTGGAGTGCTTGCCTGCAGACGCTCGAGGGCCATAGCGACTTTGTCAACTCGGTAGCCTTCTCACACGACTCGACCCGGCTGGCGTCGGCGTCATGGGACAACACCGTCAAGATCTGGGACGCCAGCAGCAGCATGTGCCTGCAGACCCTCGAGGGCCATAGCCGCTCTGTCAACTCGGTAGCCTTCTCGCACGACTCGACCCGGCTGGCGTCGGCGTCATTGGACAACACCGTCAAGATCTGGGACGCCAGCAGCGGCATGTGCCTGCAGACCCTCGAGGGCCATAGCAGCTATATCAACTCGGTAGCCTTCTCGCACGACTCGACCCAGCTGGCGTCAGCGTCATGGGACAACACCGTCAAGATCTGGGACGCCAGCAGCGGCATGTGCCTGCAGACCCTCGAGGGCCATAGCGACTCTGTCACCTCGGTAGCCTTCTCGCACGACTCGACCCAGCTGGCGTCGGCGTCGGGGGACAAGACTGTCAAGATCTGGGACGCCAGCAGCGGCATGTGCCTGCAGACCCTCAAGGGCCATAGCGACCTTGTCAGGTCGGTAGCCTTCTCGCACGACTCGACCCGGCTGGCGTCGGCGTCGGGGGACAACACCGTCAAGATCTGGGACGCCAGCAGCGGCATGTGCCTGCAGACCCTCGAGGGCCATAGCCGCTCTGTCAACTCGGTAGCCTTCTCGCACGACTCGACCCGGCTGGCGTCGGCGTCATTGGACAACACCGTCAAGATCTGGGACGCCAGCAGCGGCATGTGCCTGCAGACCCTCGAGGGCCATAGCCGCTCTGTCATGTCGGTAGCCTTCTCACACGACTCGACCCAGCTGGCGTCGGCGTCGGGGGACAGGACCGTCAAGATCTGGGACGCCAGCGGCATGTGCCTGCAGACCCTCGAGGGCCATAGCGACTCTGTCAGGTCGGTAGCCTTCTCGCACGACTCGACCCGGCTGGCGTCGGCGTCATTGGACAACACCGTCAAGATCTGGGACGCCAGCAGCATGTGCCTACAGACCCTCGAGGGCCATAGCAGCTTTGTCACTTCGGTAGCCTTCTCGCACGACTCGACCCAGCTGGCGTCGGCGTCGGGGGACAACACCGTCAAGATCTGGGACGCCAGCAGCGGCATGTGCCTGCAGACCCTCGAGGGCCATAGCGACTCTGTCAACTCGGTAGCCTTCTCGCACGACTCGACCCGGCTGGCGTCGGCGTCGAGGGACCACACCGTCAAGATCTGGGACGCCAGCAGCGGCATGTGCCTGCAGACCCTCGAGGGCCATAGCGACTCTGTCAACTCGGTAGCCTTCTCGCACGACTCGACCCGGCTGGCGTCGGCGTCATGGGACAAGACTGTCAAGATCTGGGACGCCAGCAGCGGCATGTGCCTGCAGACCCTCGAGGGCCATAGCGGCTCTGTCAACTCGGTAGCCTTCTCGCACGACTCGACCCGGCTGGCGTCGGCGTCGAACGACAGCACCGTCAAGATCTGGGACGCCAGCAGCGGCGCGTGCCTGCTGACGCTCAGCGTTGGCAAGATACTCAATCACTTATCATTCGATTACACCAGCTCCTGTCTTTACACCGAAGTTGGTTCCATTGCTATAAGCACAGAAGTTTCTAGTATAACGAATATCGCGGAACCTCAGCGTGCACAGTACTTGGACGCAGGCGTTAGCTCAGACAGCACATGGATCACGCATGACGGCAAAAACATGCTCTGGGTGCCATCAGAGTATCGGGCGGCCTGCTCATCTGTGAGCGGGAAGAGCGTTGGAATTGGTGTTGGATCTGGAAGAGTATGGCTATGCAATTTTAATTTTAATAGCTCTGTGGATGTAATCAGCAAGGACTAACAAGGATTGAACCTGGTCTTCTATACTTTATATTTTATAACTGTATTCCATAGAGGGGACGGGGATGCACATGAATATATATGCTAGATATTTGCCACAGAAGCTTCGAGAATCGTCCAAGTTGGCGACAAATTGCCACCCCTAGCTCTTCACATAACGCGGGGCGAACGTCTCGACTGCACTAACAGGAATAAGTGCCGACCCGCTCCTGCCACAGGGTTGCCAGCTTAAACTATGACTGAGAAGTATCCTCTTGGACGGTAGCAGGTCACGTGCTCGGGCCAGCTGTGATTAGCTCGCGAGGTGACTACGAGCTAGCGCTGGATGGGCGCGTGCGACCAAACCTGAGTTATGACGGACGTTATTCCTTGCGAATATCATTAATTAGTTGAAATTTGAACTGGTGTCGAACGATGTAGGTCTGTCATGATAGCTGTCATCAGCATGGCAACAGCCCACGCGTCATCAGAGGTCAGGCATCTGTGTTCTTAACTTGGCGCGAAGCGATTGGTGCTCATGTGCGGCTAGTCATAAACGGGTAATGTTATGTCAGCTTTGACAAGAATTGCTCTGATTGGAGGGTTTGTAATGAAAGTACTGGTCTGCGTGGCGATCGCGCATGAATCCGCGCCTAGATCAGCCCTCACGGCTAATCATGGCTCATAAGTGTTTCTATTGGATCCCTAGACGTATACGAAAGCTGCGCATGTGTTGCGATTTGATGGAAATGATAGTGGTGGCTCTGTGTTGGGGGAGGTTCGTTATTGCTATGAAGAAGGTCTCCTCGTGGATCGGAAGGGCAAGCGACTATGCGACTGTAATTTTTGTACAGATGCACATGGATAGGTTCAGGGGTCATCTTAGTATGTGGGTTAAGAGGAATTTCAGGTTATTAACGCGTGTACAGATTTTTGTATTGCTGCAAAGTCCAAGTATTTACAATTTTGTCCGTTACGGCGGTTGTTCCGTTACGAAGGGATGCACGTTAGTTTGCATAAAGCTTAGAATTCAATGTCTCTATTCCGAGATTATGTGCGCCTCTTAATTATTGTTAGCTTTGTTATGATGAAAAGCACTGGTGGGTTTGCGGCACGCAGGGTTTTGCGGCACGCAGGGAGGGACGTTACAGTCCGTTCTCGAAAAGAAGCAGTGGGTATTTTCGAGGATTTACAGATAGACATTGAGGAAGACCTCAAAGACGATGTGGTTAAGGGACATTTTTCAGACTTATGATGTCAATTCTGGAGAATTATTGTGGCACGGGGGCATTTGCGTGATCCAGGGATGGACATCAGATAGTTTAAGTGTGGGAAGAAGAAAGATTTCTTTAAAGCCTGGCTAAGTTATATCGTTATCTAAGAAGCGATCTTCGCTGCGGTTGTAAAAAAAGGGTTGAATACCAAACCTTCCATTCTCCATTAGTTCTGTACTATGATGCGAGATGCAGTTCTGGTAGAGCCACCTATTTTTTATGAAAGGATAAGAGTTCTAAAAATGAAGGTAACACTCGCGTCTGTTCTAATAGTTCAGGTCTAAGAGGCGCCGGTTGAGGTGCCAGTTTAGGTGCCATAGTAGTACAGGTGTTTGAAGACACTAGAGAGGATGGCGGGTTCCCGTGACTTTTTTCATGTCTACGAGCTGTTAGACAGTTCTACTAATATAGGACTATACCCACCTCGTTAATGTATCCTTGCGTGTGGAATCATATGGACACCTTGAGCATTTGAATCTTTTAGCCTTCTCATGGACGCTGCTAATATGTCGTTGCAGATCTGCACGTCGAATAAAACCCTCTGAACAGACTTGACACATGTAATCTTTTTTGCGAGCGGGATTGTGGGTGAATGTATGCATCTGAAGATTCCATCTCCTAGAAAACCTCTTAGAGCAGGTTGTACAACGGAAATTTTTTCCTTGGTCAGCTTGTGTCTGTGTGTGCCTCATTATTGAACTGTGCCGAGCTGGGCTTTGAAACTGGGGATAAGGTTATAGGTGGAATGAACGAGTGTCTGTTTAGATAACGCGATGCGTGGTAGGAAATATATACCCTGTGACCTTCGAGGGCCCGAGACAGGCACCTTCCTTGGATGATTCTCTTCGATCTAAAATACATTAGGGAGCCTATATGGTGTACTCTGTTGAGCCTTTTCAAGGTTGTCCCATCCTAGAAATGCCTGTACTAATCACAAGGCGCCGCCTTGTTTCTAAATCCCCCAGAAACTGACCTTCTGGGGACTATTTCGCCGCACCGTATGCACAGAACCTGACTAGTGTGTAAAAATAGATTCAAACGAATTTTCTTCATCTCCAACTGTCATTTACATGCTCTATACATAGAATAAGACCGCATCAGGCATCCTGGTGCGCCACTTTTGGCTCCACGTGGGCAAGTACAAAGCAGAGGCGCTTCACGATGGGAAGGAAGCACATCACTCAAATGAAGGGAACTTCCCATGAAAGGCATATGCAGGTACGGAGAAATAGACATTGCTCGTTCACAGGCTTACCTACAGTCTCCCCCCAGCGCTTGGCTGTCGTCTACGCGTCTGTGATCCCCCCTTGCCCAAGGATCTGCGTCTGCTCTATAAACTGGATGGCTTTGGTGGCTAGCTGTGGCTTGCTCAGGATGGCCCGGTGGTTATATCGTCCAGAGAGGTTGCCGAATACCTGGTTCCGGAGGTCCTTGTGCGTCCTGCAGCGGAGGAGGACGTGAGCGACGGTCTGCCGCCTCTCGCCGCACGGGCAGCGAGAGCTGGCGACGCCTGGTACTCTTCGACTAAAAAGAAAGTCGTTGAGGCCGATTTTCTCGGTGCGCAGCTGCACCAGCATCGCGCTCTGTCGTTTGCTGAGTCCCTCGTGGAGCTGGAGCACCTTCTTGGTAGACAGTGGTGTGTGTCGATATGTCGCGCGACCTTTTGTCTCTGCTCGCCACTTGGCTCTCCACGCTCGTTCTGTCTGGGTCTTGCACCATCGCTTGACGGCTGTTCTGAGCCGGTGGAGTCTAGGCGGCGCACCTACCGGCGGACGTCTGCGGCCATCTTCTCTCCATCCGGTCGCCTCCTTGGCGGCTCTGTCTGCAGCTTCGTTTCCTGGGATTCCTACGTGGGCGGGGATCCATCTTACTATTACTGGTCGTCCCATATCCTGGAGCTCCTGGACTTGTCGTGCGATCTCCTCGAGGATGTAGGCTCCTGATCGTCCCTCGGCTTTGGCTATAGACCAGATGGCCGCCTGGTTGTCGGTGTAGATGGCGACGTTTCGTCGTTCGCCCCTTTGCTCTGCGTACGTTCGTGCTATCTGCAGTGCTAGGCTTATACCTTGTAGCTCAGCGGCATATACTGTCGAGATTGTGTCTGATCCCATATGTACGGTGCGAGTCTGCTGGGTGAGCGGGCATACCGCTGCTGCGCCTATCTCACCGTCTATGCCGCTGCCGTCTGTGTAGATGCTGAGGCTCTGACCTGTCTCATTCGCTCTGTCGTGCCGGCTCCGTGCCTTGTCGGCGTTCTTGTCTATGTATGTCCTGGGGCCAGTTTGCCATGTCGGGGTTATGAAGGGTGGGATTGGCTCCTGCGTGTCGAAGCCCTGGCTGTGTTGGCTCTTCATGTCGTCGTAGATCTTCTGCCAAGAGTTGATGTGTCTGATGCGGTTTCTTATTGCGGTGGTAGATTGCATGCTGCTTGTCTGAAGGCCGGCTGTATCTGCAATACCCTTGCACGAGAGAAGTCGGGTGATGACGTCCGTGTTGTGTTTCCAGATCTGTTGTTCAATAGGTAAAAGGTATGCTTCGACATCGAGTGCCACTCTGGAGGTAGCCTTGAACGCCCCACAGATAGCCCTTGCCGCTCTTGCCTGTATGCTTTGCAAGACGTTAAGTGTCTTCTTTGTGTATGTCTTGCCCTTGATGCTAGCATTGGACCAGATTGAGCACGCGTACATCATCTGGGGAAGTGCAGTAGCTTCGTACAGTTTCCGCATGTCTGCAAAGGTTATGCCCCAGGTCGAACCTCCGAGGCAGCTGAGTGCACTAACAGTCTTTGTCGCCTTCCGTCTGACCTCTTCTAACGTCCCCCACTGCGTAGCGAGACACACTGTGTGGCGAGACAAATGAGGGGTAATGTCCATGTTGAAGCAAGTGATTGTGTTCATTGTTGTTTTTCCTACAGGCGTGGTACCTCACTCTTATATATACGCCCACGGCCCCTGTCACATATTGCTGTTTCAGTCACTGTGATGTTTGACACTCCCACTCGATGATGACTCCGTCAGAAGCGCCATCGACCCTTCGTCACAGTGTATAGGCCCCGTCAAAACCTTCAAAAAACCCTATGTCGGGAAAAGAAGGAAAGGGTGCCCGGACAACTTACGTTATTTATTATGCATAAGTCCATAAACCTTACTCAATCCCTAACCCTCGCCGAAACGACTCGAATCTGTCTCGTGCAAGGGGTTTGGTGAACCCATCGGCAATTTGTTCCGCAGTTGGGATGTGCTTCAATTCAACTGTCCCAGCCTTTTGAACCTCTCCTTGCCACTTGCGCTGAATCTCCATATGCTTCGTTCGTGAGTGGTATTGCGGATTCGAGGATAGGGCGATGGCTCCTTGGTTGTCGCCACAGATGATGGTCGCGACCCTTCCTTGGCTTAGGTTGAGCTCATTGAGGAGCCTTCTCAGCCAGATTGCCTCTTTAGTTGCCTGCGTCTGTCCCATGAATTCGGCTTCGCAGGTTGACAGGGCGACAACGCTCTGGCGCTTGGATTGCCAGCTGATGGCTCCGCTTCCGATGTTGAACAGGTATCCGGCGGTTGACCGCCGTGTGTCATGACAGCCGGCCCAGTCTGCGTCCGTGTATCCCTTCAACATCTGTAGATGGCCCTTGTACGTGAGCCTGAGGCTCCACGTGCTTTTAAGGTACCTCAGGATGCGTCGTGCGAGCTTCATATGCTGTGGTCCTGGGTTTGCTAAGTGCCGGCTCGCCATGGATACCGCGTATGCTATGTCCCCCCTAGTACCAAGCATGATGTACATTAGCGATCCTACAATCCGTTGATATTCAATTCTCTGTTCAAGGGGACAGCGGTATTCTGGACTGTTTTCTGTTGGTGGTGATGTTTCAATCGGTGTGCTGATAGGGGCACAGTCGCTGAGTCCGAATTGATGGACAACCTTGTTAATGTAGGCCTCTTGGCTTAGGTAAAGTATCCTGTTTTGACGGTCTCGTTGGATAGACATCCCGAGATAATAGCTGCAGGGTCCAAGGTCTGTCATTTGGAAACGGTTGCGAAGGGCTCTCTTTATCCTTTTTATCTCTGCAATGCTTGGACCGACGATCAATAGGTCATCCACGTACACCGCAATGTACATATTGTTTCGCACAAAGATACTGAGGTCAGCATTGATTGGCTCAAAGCCGACGCCGCGCAGGAAGTTGGTTAGAGTTTGATACCATATGCGAGGCGCTTGCTTTAAGCCGTAAAGTGCCTTTCGAAGTTTGCAGACCCTTGGTGTGCCATCCCCCATGTAGTGGGGTTGCTCAACGTAGATCTCGTGGTCAATGTCGCCGTATAAGAAGGCGGTCTTGACGTCCATTTGTTCGATCTCGAGACCTAATGCGGCTGCGATGGCAAATAGGGCCTTGTAGCTCATTGGCTTCACTACAGAGGCGAATGTCTTGTCATAGTCGATGCCTTCTTCTTGTGTGAAGCCTCTTACAACCCACCTACTTTTGTGGCGGATTACTTCTCCATGCGATCCTCTTTTCAGCTTGAAGACCCATTTGCCACTGAGAACTCGTCTGTCTCTAGGATGGTCGACGAGCTCCCACGTTTTGTTCTGTTTGAGCGAGTTGACCTCTTCAAGCATAGACCTCTCCCATTCAGGCCAGCTCGTGTCATTCTTCGCTTGATGAAGAGTTTTTGGTTCAAAGGGCTCTGTTTCTTCCGCAGCTACTGTTAAGAACGTTGGGAGTACGTTGCCTTCAGGTACATCCATCAGTGCAAGCTCTTCCATGCTGTATTCGGATGTATCTGATGTGGCCTGCGGGGCCCTGATTCTGAGTTCAGGGTGATATTCTAAGGCTTGTTGCCTCACCTCATGAACTGTGCGATCAAGGTGGTGTCCCGGATATCGTTGCCGTTCTCCCCAAGCTTGATCGTGTCGAGCGTCGTCCCGTTGCTGGCCGCCATTAGGTAGTGAATCGTCTCCTTCGGAAACATCTGAAAATGAGCCAAAGGTATCGTCACTCCTAGAAGGCGACAAGGTCCTGTCTCCCTGTTCAGCAACTGGCTGCGAGTCATCGTCACTCGATTGGGACGGCGCTCCTTCTCCCGAGTCATCGTCACTCGGTCGAGGTAGTGTTTGCGAGTCATCGTCACTCGCGCGAGGTAGTATTTGCGAGTCCCCGTCGCCCGCCCAAGGTAGTACTTGCGAGTCCTTGGTGCTCGCCCGAGGTAGTATTTGCGAGTCCCCGGCGCTCGTTTCAGACATGGCCTGTTCCGGTGCTGCCACGGACGCATGACGTCCAGAGGCTGGCACGGATGCTTGCCGTATACTTACCGACGGTTGGTTTAATAGCCCCACCGTCACACTCCCCCCTGGGGCAGCAGCCGTTGCCTCAGGTAAGCCATCTTGTTTGGCTCCCACATCTAGTCTCGTCTGTGTGGAGGAAGTCATAAGGGCTTCTTGGAATTCGGCATTTGGGGTTCCAACGATCCTTCCATCTTCTAGTAGGATGCGGTAATTGGTGTTCCCCTCATAGCCTAATAATATGCATGGTCTTGTTCGCGGCTCAGTAAGCTTCTTCCTCTGCTTTGGTGGGACCAGGTATTCCCCCCTCGACCCGATCACCCTTAGTCGTGATAAATCAGGCTTTTCGCCGTACCATGCCTGGTATGGTGTCATCTGAAGCTTTGACGAGGGCGATCGGTTCGAGAGATATGCAGCCGTTCGAGCTATCTCTGGCCAGAACTTCGATGGAAGCTTTGCGTGTGCTAGTGTAGGTCCAACTCGATCATATATTGTCTTATGGGCTCTTTCAGCCACGCCATTCTGTTGGTGCTGATCTACACCTGTAACCTCAGGCTGAATCGCCCGGGAATATAGGATGAATTTCATTTCTTCTCCCACTTGTTCAGGGATTCGATCAAGTCGTATCCGTCTACACTTCCGTTCAGGGCGCTCATTGTGGTCAAGAAAGAAGCGCAACGATTCAATGACAAATCCCTGCCGTCGTGGTATAGGGATGACTTCGATCCAGCCAGTCGAGTCGTCAACGATGGTAAGCCAGTAGCGACTGCCATCGAGACCCTCATCAAATGGGCCTGCGACGTCCATATGGAGGAGTTCCATTGGAAATTCCCCCTTCCGACCTGAGCAGTTGTGTGGCTTTTCGATCATTCGCCCCTGAAGGCATGGCTTGCATGGTTCTCGTGGCTCTACATCTCGAATGCCATAGGCTTGCTTTTTGAGCCGCCGTAGGTTTGAATCGCTCAGATGAGCCAGTCGGTTGTGCCAAAGCGTCAATTGTGGGCTGACATGGTAGGCTGGAAAAGAAAGATTTGTCCATAGGTCGAGCGCATAAACGCCATGGTATTTGCTTGCAGTATATGAGCTCCTCTTACTTGACTTATTGCGTATACTGGCGCCCTTGCTAGAGAATTCGACCTTAGCTCCGCGCTCGAGCAGCTGCGGCACGGATATAAGGTTTGCATGCGCAGATGGGACAAAGAGGACGTTATCAAGAATAAGCCATCTTCTTCTGCCGTGTGAATTGCATAGAATATTGATCGTTCCTACTCCTGAGGGAGATGTGGATGCATCAACGCTCCTGAGTGCAGGCCCATGATATGTGCCTATTTGGACAAACTTCGAGGCGTTGTTGCACACATGCTGAGCACAGCCGCTGTCGACGATCCAAGCGTCGCGAATTGGGAGCATCTTAGTGGCCATCATCGCGAGGGTATGGCTGACAGTGGTGCAGTTGTTTTCAATGTCCTTTTCAAATGCTGCATTGACGTCTTCTCCGGAAACCTTCATTACCATGAAGGTAGGCTTCTTCGGGTCTTTTGGGCCACCTGCATCGTCGTCCTCGTCGTTGCTAGAGTACGGTCTCTTTGGCGGCTTGTGTCCACTGGCTTGCGAGCCCTGTGCCCTTGCCTTGTGTCCCATTTCGTCTTTCCCTTGGCCTTTTAGTCTTGGATTTTTCCTAAAGCACTCGGTTTCGACGTGGTAGGGCTTTCGGCAGAAGGAGCAATAGGGTACATTATCAATCTCGATTCGGCATGTGGTTCCATCCGAAGATGGTATGAGATTCTTCTGACCAGGTCCTCGGATCAACGCGAGGATAGGAAGTGTTTGCCCCACGCTCGATCGTTCTCTTAGCTGCCCTTTTCTATGCTCTTCCTCGATTGCTTTATTTTCAATGTAATCGAAGGTCGGTGCCGCTTTAACTATATTCCCATCTGAATCTCTATCGTTGACAAGATCCATTTGTCTAAAGATATAATCGCGAAAGCCTTCATACTCGGCACCCAGCGCATGCAAGAAGAAAAATGTTCGCTCAATCTCTGAGGTGACACAGTCAGGATCGAGTAAAAGTTTCTCAGCGTGAATCCCTCTGATCTCGGCTCCAAGCGCCTGGGCGCTCCCGCACTTTTCTCGCGTGAGAGACATATATCGTCGTTGAAGGTTGACATAAGTCCCAGAGCCTTCTGGTTTGAAGTTGTCCTTGACTGCATTGAGGAGTGGATATACTCGATGAATTTTAAAAGCATTGATACGCTGCGCAGCATTGTGCGTTAGTTTTGCCGTAATCATTGCTGAGTAGAACCTTTGGCGACGTTCCCATTGTTGTGCATCCCCTTCCTCTGCTGGCGGGGACGCCCCGTCTTCAGCAACAGTAGATATTTTAATGAATTCATTGACCTTCTGGTTCCATTTGAACCAGTCATTAGCATTATCGAGTATTGGGATGGCATTATAAAATGTGTTAAGGCCAAATTGCTCAAATTTTGCAATATCAGTCATCTTGGGGTTGGATCTTCATCCGCACTGAAGAATTCCAAGGTTGATCTGTTGCTGAGTGGGCTTGAGGTGACAGGAGAGGCGTGACTCGATGAGTTGACGGAGCGCACCTCTAAACCGAAAAGGTCTAGGCTTGATGCGTCACTTGGCGTACTGGAGGTGATGGAGAGGCTACGATCAGACGAATCTGGCGTAGGAGAATGCGATGGAGGCAAGTAATCCTTGTCGTGTGTGTTGCGCAGTTTAGAATATTTTCTACAGGACCTAGAGAAGTGGGGAAATCGCTGGCTGTCGACCAAGTATCGTGATTGGTTCTCTTTGAATTCTGGAGGTCTATTTGGTCGGAGGTTATAGCGAGCAGTATTGTTACTAATGCTATATTTATGCCTAGCTCTAGTAGGCAGGGCGTTTGGTATAGCGCTGAGCTTAGGCTGAGTAGGACCAGCAGTATGACAAAGGGCCTGATTTGTCTCGTTCCCTAATCCGAAGTGCTCAATAGTCTTGTTGCGGGAGCTCACAATTGAAGCACGGCGTATGCGCTCATCTGGCTGTAGGCGGAGGAACGCGACTTTGACTGAGCCAACTGACATTGACGAGAAAAGCGTCCTTTGAATTTGACTCCAAGTCCACTTTCGGTGCAGCCGAACATAAGATATAGTGTTCAACTCCTCTTTTGTCCAGCGATGAATTTTCTGTCGCTGTTTCTTTTGTGTCAGTATCTTTGGGGATAGAAGTGATAAATCGAGACGGTCAGTCCCTGATCTAGTCGTCGGAGTTGACATCCTTTTCTATCTTCATCTTTTACACGCATCGTCTTAATGTAGCCGACCTGCTACGCGTGTTGTAGGGCTGGTTCAGTTCTTTTTGTCTTTGTGCGCCTTTGGCTTACGCGTCCTAGGAGTTGGCACTGTGATATCACATTTGTGATGTTTGTGATTGTGAGCGGAAAGTGGGTTATCCGCTCCGTTTTGAGCTCTCATTGGTGTACTAGCTTAGGTTATATGTGTCAGTATCCTTGCTAATAAGTATATCACTTGCTGCGGAAGCTTAGCTGTAGATATAGTTTCAAATTTGTCGCGTGCGATCCCGGGCTCATAACCTGTTGAAGCAAGTGATTGTGTTCATTGTTGTTTTTCCTACAGGCGTGGTACCTCACTCTTATATATACGCCCACGGCCCCTGTCACATATTGCTGTTTCAGTCACTGTGATGTTTGACAGTCCATCCCTGGGTCGCGCAAAACCCACCGTGCCGCAAAATACAAGGGGTACTTGAACTTCAAGCGACTGTAATTCCGCGCACACGTTAATAATAGGTTAAATTCTCTATAAGTCGTGTGCTGTGCCTACTTTTACACATTTATAACTATTCCTACTAAAAAAATACGTGCGCATCGTTACCTTCGCGCTTAACGCGCAGAGAGACTCGTTAGAGGGCTATAAAAGTGTCTCTTCTCTAACTTAGAGTGCTACTATTAAGCTTTTACTACCCTTAAATACTTAAAAAAGTCTTACCTAAGGCTAAAATACTTACTGTAATGCTGGAAGGTTATTATCAGCCTTATATTTACTGTAGCGCGCAAATTTATGCGCGATCGCCACCCTAGTTAATACTTCTAATTAAAGCGCATCTACTCCTGGCTAGTGCGAAACGTTATGCATAATTATTCGGCAAATGACCGCCTTACCACTGCTTGGCGTAATAATTACGAGTTATATGGGGGTCGATTTGTTCCCGAGATCACGCGCGTTATTAAGCGAGAACCCCCAACCTCTGGGATAACCTCTGGTATACCAAAAGTCTTGGCACGCCCGGAGGGCCCCCTTTTTTAACTTTTGCACCATGTTGTGCTTGAAATAGGGGCAAAAATATAGGCGATATAGGAGCGCATGGCTTATAGCATTCACTACGAAGCGCACTTTTTCTGCTTGTTAAGTAGCTGGTACAGCTGATAGAGCGACAATTGACCCCGTTGCCGAACCAGCTCTACTTCCTCCACTGCGGCGCCTATACTCATACCCTGTGCCTGCCGTCTCCGAACTTCATCAATAATAACCTTCCGCCGCCCATAGAACACCTGCTCACTGTGCTTCTAACGCCAGCGAGAACCGTACAGATCCTCTAATCCTTGCACAGACGGGCCACCTGTAAGACCTACCGTCCACTCCCTCCACAGTTAGGGGACAGTTGTCACCGCGCGCGAGAGAACGTACGACGGTGGCGGCGCCGGCTGCAGCCGCAGCCGCAGCCGCTCCTGTTCCTGTTCTTACTCCAGCTCTGGCTCCGGCTCTGGCTGTAGCTGCTCCTAAGAGAAGAGCGCGGCGGCAGCAGCAGGCCTTACCGTCATTACTGCTAAAGCAGGCGTGGCAGAGCCAGAAGAAGCCGTTATCGTCGTATAACGCGTAGTAGGATGTAGCGTCAGGGAGATACGGCCCTCAAGCAAGTCCCCCAGCCGTATCTCGATTCTGTTAAGCCGCTCTCTCGTTTCCGCACCCCAGTCGTTGACCTCTCGCGTAAGGCCCTACTATAGGATGCTCAGACGCTCAGCAATAGCAGGAAGCGTCTTCCGAATCTGTACTTCTTCAGGCTCCTCTACGTCTAGTAGCAAAAGCTCTACTTCCTTTAGTGAGATTTGTCCCCAAGGTTTTGAGATTTGTCCCCAAAATGAGATTTGTCCCCAATGCTAGCCATAACTCTACTAGCGCAAAAAAATAAATTACAAAACGCTATGTAGCGACACTTCGACGTCTTTAGTGGCTCAAACTATTAATTGTCTCATTGAATCTATCCTCTATTGACGTCGTTTTCTCTTGCGCGGGCTGAGATCTTTCTAAGCTTCAGAAGCCGTCGCTGCTGCAGCACGCTTAGGACGCTGTCTTGGTACATCCTGAAGCTCGAGCAGAGAATTTTGCGCATCGACTTGCGCGAATCTCTCTGCGTAGAAAGCTTCCATGTCTCCAAAGTGATAGTTCCATGCTATTGTGGGGGTACAGGAAGCAAACAGCCCTTGTGTAGCGAGCGCCATATTCCGTGCTTTAACTAACTCTGCAGGATTATCTTCCTGCCCCGTCTCTGCTAGGAAGTTAATCGCTGAGATCATGTCATTACACTCATATAGAACGGGCTGACACTGTTGACGTTTGATGTCGGCTAGGAACTCTTCTAACGACGGTGGTTGCTAAGCAGGAGGTGGACCTATAGTGACAGACACAGCAACAGCTACAGGCGGAGACGAACGGAGGAATGGGGGAGGAGGTATAGGAGCAGGTGCAGGGATCGATACAGATACACAGGTAGTTATAGGATTCACATTTGGCACAGATGTAGGAATCGACATGGTAACAGAGGTGTTTACTTGTCGCAGGGCTTCAGCGAGTGTTTGACCCTGAGGTTGAAGGTGAGGTTGGAAGTGAGGAACAGAAGGGGGCACGCGTCGCTCGAAAGCTGATGGATCTCGTCGAGTTGATGCCTCGTTCCTCCTCAGCCCACCTCTTGTTTGAGCGGTGAGAGGCTCAAGGACAGACTGATGCGGCCTTGGAGACAGGCAGATTGACGGCCCTTGTTTACGTTGATACCGCTAGTGGTTATCGTAGAGGTGATTTAGTCGTAACGTTGAACTAGATCTCCTTACGTCTTGCAGCGTATGGCGACACGGAAGGCTATTTGTTTTCTCGAACAGGCCTGAACAAGGATGTCCGCCGCGACGCTCTCTCTGCTCCTTCTGGCGCAGCAGATCCTGTTGCCTAATGCGCTTGATCGCTGGTGGCGTTAGGACGTTATGGATGCCAGGAGGCAGGAATGGCATTGCCTCTAGCTTATGCCCGAACTTGACGCTATGTTTGGAGGAAGTAAGTTCCTTTCTGTACTTGTTGTATTGACTCCTGACTATTTGCTCAATCCTCCCTACAACGCGCAGTAAGTCGCCTCTCGAAGTCATGAGGTAGTCCTTCAGGACCTTGTGCATTCCTTCAACGGGCGAACTTGTGATGGTATTGTAGTGTTGGTGGTGAGAAGTCCAAGCAGCTGCCCACTCGGTGCGTGTAAGGTATTGATTGTCTTGCAGGTATCTGCAGAGTTCCTGCTGGTGGCTGTAGTCTTTAAGCAGATCGTTCCACTTCAGCTGGAACTCCAGTGGTCTCTTTGCGTAGACGAGCTGCCCTAGTTAGTTCTGTAAGCAACTTTTTTAGAGGACGGCTTCCCTTAAAGTCTCTTGGGCGATTGGCATGGGGCATACCTGAGTCCAACGCTTCATGAACGCAGCCCTGTGTTCAACGATCCTCTGCTTCTCCTCTTTCGTTGCGCTATTGGCGTCTCGCCAGGTCTGCTGAGCCTTAGTCTGGACGTTCTTGTTAATATGCCACACGCATAGAAGCTGAGGGACGCCTGGAAGTAGCGAGCGAGCTGCTATCTTCAACGCCTCTTCCTGATCGCTGATGAATACCTGTGGTCGTTGTATCTCTGTCTTAAGCAGGAAGTTCGCGATTGCCTAATAGTAGTCTGCTTGTGTCTCATTGCTAAGGAAGCAGAAGCCCGCAGAGAAGAAGGTCTGTAGGTTGGTGCAGCTAAGTATGTGCAACAGTGGAAGTCTGTACTTGTTGGTGCGGTATGTGCAGTCTATTAACAGTACGTCGGGGTTTGCCACCAGCAACTCGACCTGCTTCTGGTGGGCGAAGAAGAGATTTTGTACGCGGTTATTATCATCCTTCTTCACTGCGAAGACCTAGTCTGCTATAGATAAGTCGTCTAATAATGTCTCTATTGGACTCCTGCTGTTTAAGTGTTTCTCCCGAATTGCCTTCCTCTCGCCTCGGATATCAGTGGCAGAGACCAGTGTGTCTTGGTCTTCCCTTTGGATCGCCGCTAGTATCTGCATCGGCCGCGCCCTAGCGTGCGTCATTGACTTAATTACTTCCTTCTGTGCTGATGTACGCCTGCGATAGACATTGTGCGCGCTAGGATTGATTGATCGGGGGTGATTGTGATGCTTGTCCTGCACCTCTAGCTTCTACTGGCTGGTGAGCTTCACCTTGAAGATAACGAGCTTGAAAGGGCATCCTGTTGAGCGCGTGCTTGTACTCAGAACCTTTGCACTTGAATGGTAGTTGTTCCTGAAGCAATCGCAGTGGTAGTAATAACGTGTTTTGACATTTGAATTGTGAGGCCAACTCCGCTTCAGGACAAAGCCGTAGCCGTGCTGCATGCTATGCGTCTTGAGCGCATTATACGCTTCTTCATAGGAGCTGTAGAGCTGGTCTGGAGGGGGGGTAATGTCTTCCATACCGAGATGCTTAAGACAAGAAAACACATTTAAGACCTACGTTCTTTTCTAACTGGTTACCTGCGGCGGAGACGCGATGGTGTCGCGGCAGTGTCGCGTTCATAGATTACGCGCTAAGCCAAGCTAGGTGATTGATTTCCACTAGCATTAGCGTTGGGGACAAATCTCATTTTGGGGACAAATCTCAAAACCTTGGGGACAAATCTCACTAGCCCGCGCATAAATCAGCGCCCAGATCAGCCCTCACGACTAATCATAGCTCCTAAGTCTTTCTATTGGATCCCTGGACGTATACGAAAGCAGCGCATGTGTTGCAATAGATAGAAACGATGGTGGCGGCTCTGTGTTGGGTGAGGTTCGTTATTGCTATGAAGAAGGTCTCCTCGCGGATCGGAAGGGCAAGCGACGATGCGACTGTAATTTTCGTATAGATGCACGTGGATGGGTTCAGGAGTTATCTTAGTATATAACTCAAGAGGAACTTCAGATTATTAACGCGTTTATAGATTTTTGTATTGCTGCAAAGTCTAAGTACCTACAATTTTGTCCGTTACAGCGGTTGTTCCGTTACGAAGGGATGCACGTTACTACATTACTTAAGCCCCTACTCAGGCTCTACAACCACTCAGGTTCCTAGGCCAGAACACGGCGTCTTCTTTGCTACATACGCTACTTTAAGTCATGATTACACAAAGGCAATGGCCTTTAATGGACTTGGTATCGGTGTAATTGGTTGCGCAGACGGGTCTACAAGCTCATGGAACCCCGTTATAACCAGCGTCTTCCCAAATCCAGTTGAGGCTACCAAAATTATGTCCTCTCCGTAGTATAGCTCTGTGAGCTACGGTTTGGTCGACTATCGAAAGCTCGATATCGGTGCGCGTTTCTCAACAGGCGGTGGAAAAGAAGAGAGAAACAGGCACTAGTTGCTAATCCGGCTGGCTAGGAGAAAATCACGGGCGTCATCGAGATGGGACATGTGCCTTATGTGCAGTTGAAAAAAATGGTCAATTTCTTCTACAATATGGACTACGACGAAGGCATGCCCGAAGGAACGGGCATGGTGTGCGATACTATAAGCAGCGCTTTATAGAAACTATTTCCTTCTGCGCTATTCATGACCGGGATCAGAAACCGACACTAGATGGCTATTTCTGTCAAAAGAGTTATGTGCGGGTGCATACAAATAGCACGCGCAGTGAAATCGTAAAGGTAGCTCTTACTTGTGTGCCAGGTTCTATACTTAGCTCAGTCAAACGAATCGTCAGCGCTTCTCAAAATACCATGCCGTCAACGTCTATAATTGGCCAAGTAAAGTTAGCAGCCCAGGCTATAAGTGAATGGATATCCGCATCTTGCTGCAAAAAGGCGGTTGTGCCAGATCACCTTTGGAATTATGCATTTATCTCAATCTGTTCTGTCTTTCTCGATACTTCTTGTCAACATCCCTCGAGTAGCTTCTGCGGTACCATTCCCCGTCATACGACGTCAGGTCGGCCCCGAAAATCTCCTACCTCTCAATGACTTCTGCTTCGACTTCAACTTCGAAGGTAGTACTCTGAGTGCGTCTTGTGTATCTAGTGCTGTACCACGCCCGACAAGTCTGGATCTCAATCAATGCATTAAGAACGTCCTAGGCAGCATGGTGTATGTTGAAGGGTAAGACCTCATTGGCACCAAAAGAATAGCAGGATGTATATACTGAAGACTATGCAGACAAGGCGACGCTTTTCAGACATGTTCAGACTGCAAGTTAACTGCGCTGGATCTCACTTGCATTTGCCTGGAGAATGATGGCTTTGCATCCAGAGAGTCAACGATTAAGCTTGGTGAGCCGGCACATGAGCTACTTTACATGAGACGAGTTTGATGATCAATAGATGGAACAGAAGACGAAAATGGACACGGGCTTTTCGTTTCAAGTGATGGCGCAATGGCCTGCCAATGAGGTCTGCAGGTAGACTTGGGGGTTTGCTACAAACCTGAATTTGGGCGCGCTGAGAAGGGGACCAGGTAGTGGTAAGATTGATGTCTGGACTTTGGTAAGTTTTCATTAACGTCTATCAATGTGTGGCGGAAAACTGTTGGTTTGGGACACACACACCTCTCTGCCTACTAGGCTACATCTCTTTGCCTACCAGGCTACATCACTATAATGAGGCAATACCTTAAAAGCCCCTAGTCCACCATAGTTGAATGATCATCACTTCTTCTTCCCATTGTCCAACAGTTTTCCGCCACACAGGGGACGTTACTTTTGCTACACGCTTGGCTGCTGGGCGACTACTTCTTGATTAAACCATAATTACTTTAAACTCGCCCCACTAGCAGGGGGGAGGGCGGCCGAGCCGCTCCGGCCATAGGGTTGACGAGGGGCGCAGGGTTTCCCGTGGTAGTTAGAAGAAGATGGTCTTTGACAGTTGTCAGTGGGCGTCATTGCCGATGGGCACTAAGTTCGGTTCGGCCTGGTCCCCGGAACAGGACCCGTTACGGGAACCAAAAGAGGTCTACTGCCCAACCCAGCATAACCTATAATTAACACCGAGGGCCCCGATCTTGGTCCTGGGCTGGCATGATGAGAATTGAGGAGAAGAGAATTCACAACTAACGTCCCCCACTGCGTAGCGAGACACACTGTGTGGCGAGACAAATGAGGGGTACTTTGACTTTCAGCAACAAGAAAACCCATGCGCACAAAGAGTATTGCTATAATTCGATGAAAATAATCTGCTGTAGCTAATCCTGAATGTTCATGATGCACTGTTTCCTAAAAATTACGATCGCATCGTCGCCTCCGAGCTGGATTTGTACAGCGCCTTCTTTCGTGGCGTAGCAGACCTTCCTCCCCACAGTGCCAACGTCAAGTCTTTATCGCTCCAAATTTTCGTAGAATAGCCTTGTCCGAGCCTCAGAACCTCCCTCTAATGCTCAGAAGCCATCATCAGCCTAGTGCGCGCTGTCGCGCGGCAAATTCATGCAGGGCCGCCATGTTGATTGGTACTTCCACGGAAGCGAATCCCTAATTCTGGCTAATGCGAGATGACCCCGCACTTCTCAGCTCATACATCCGTGGGTAAGGTATGTGGCTGTGCGGGTCGCACGTGCGCTCGGAATATGATTAAATCCGGCTTGGGATTAGGAGCAGTGCCAAGACCTGCACGGCCACGGCGCTTGTCAGTTAGCTAACGTGTTTCCAGCGTCGAAGCGGCTTTGGCACAGCTATCCTACACACTTCGAGAACACGACACACAGCGAGAAATCAATTTTTGGAATTACCATCACAAACGCGTTGAAGCACATCTGCCAGTGGCTGCAACGGTCTCTGCAGGCCATCGCGCGTCCCCCAGCGTCGATTTGGTACCTGTAGAGCCGCCGTTGTGGCCCTGGCAGGCACAGACGAACAAAATTCATGAGCAAGCTACTCAATATGACACGCCCATCGAGCGGAACAGCAGCCACCTAGCCATGATACAGCGACGCGAGACACGATGACGGAGCACAGACACCCATAGAGCACAACAATCACACAACAGTCACCGACGGGCTCCTGGTCAGCCCGTCACCAGCCGACAATGTCTGCAACGTCCCACATCGACGAGCCTTTAGGCCGAACAGCATAACCTCTCGCGCGAGTCAACTCACAGACAATCGGCATGTTACTATCAATGCCAAACAATACTACAGATCATCAGACAGCCTTGTCCACTGTCGCCCCAACCTAGTGTCGAAGGAGTGGTGCCCCTTCGACACACCTGACAAGGTCTGAGGAGAAACGCGCGAGAGCTCTCATGTTCAGTAAGCCTGACGGTACGCACGAGCGGAGCATCGATCTCACCGAGCTGTATCACGGCAGAAAGCTGCTGCTGCTGCGCTCAGTGGCAGGTCACACCACAAAACACAGCTACATAGGAACCTAGTGGACGGCATCAAAACACCAGGAGCATCGAGAACGAGAGAACACATTCTATGCCTCGGGGGCACGGGGGCAAGCTAGCACACACGAAAGCTGAACGCTAGGGGGAGACTGAAGGTATTGCGGTCGCAACACATGAGGCAACACGCCTCTACGAGCCTTGAACCAAAGCTACAAACACAAGGCTTCAACCACGGCATACACATAGGGAACAACAATCTAAAGAACAGAAACACAGGCAAAATACGTCACTTTTTAAGACGAAATGTACATAGTCGTAGATAGAAGCCAGACGACGGCCGACCTCTGGGAACAGCTGGCTCTTGTTTTCAGGAGTGACGTGGGGCGGCACGGACGAACGTGTGCCGCGTCGGCTGTTAGCCAAGTTAGCCAACCGGGCATAGCTGCGGAGAAAACGCGGCTGAAACCGAGTAGGATAAAATCAATCAATCAATCAACCTACACACTTCGAGATGCGGTCCAACGCACGATGACCTCGATGTCTTCCTCGCCCTCAAGCTCCGAAACCCACTGTTGTCCCTCCGCTGACCGAACGAAAGGCCTCTAGTCTCGGCTCGTAGAAGGGGAATACAATTATAAGATAGGATAGAGTGGGACGGCCCTAGTGGTGATACAGCTGTCGTATGGTCAAACGATGAACGGCTCCCTACATGAGCACTGCAATCTTTAGGGTTGTAGAGACGTGCTTTACTTTGACATGTGAGGGACATGAGGGGTTTGGATCGTTCATGTTCGCGATGTATAGCAGAGCTGTAATGGTAGCTATGCTTGGCAAGGCACTACACTATCTAGGGCTCCATGCCGTTCTGTCACCGGAAACGATGGTTATATCTCTTCCTAACGCCATTCATTCTAGACGTTCACGGCAACCCTATGGCCGGAGCGGGTCGGCCGCCCTCCCTGCTAGCGGTGGCAAAGTGCAATCTGCCATCAAACCGAACACACGCCTGGGCAGTATAGGAAAGATGCTAGTGCCACATAGCCGAAGTATAAGTTACAATCAAATCAAGTACCTCGCTGTTTCGTCCCTCTAGGTTGCGCCTCTAGTCTAATACTCAGGTATTTCGTTAGTCCATACACTACCCTGTTGTATGCAATTTTACAAGTCTAGGCCTATTGGGTCACCACAATGGCGTCCTCGAAGTCATTCATCCTTTTCGAGTTTGGGCGAAAAACATTATTTCCTATCTTTTTTTTTTTTAAAAAATTCTTTCTTTCTTTCTCCTTTTAGGGGGTCGGTTCGAGATCTGGATGATCTTTCAGCTTAAAGTTGACGGCTTACTGTGTAAGCCTAGGACACCTAGAGTCACGTGGTTTACTACTGACTAATCTGTCCACTCACACATGTATATTAGCCACACTTCATACACAGACACGCGGAGAATAATACATGAGTTTTCATCACTACCCTGCTTACATACTGTCCTACTCAAATAGCCTCCTCGAGGTTCAGCGAGGACACGAGGCTTGCATTAGGTGCAAAATGGTCCGTGCTCCCGTGGAGACCGTGCATGGTGGGATCGTGCATCAGGTGATCTGGTACTCCATAGTCCCACCCCACCTCTGAAAATTTCAACATTTATCTCTGTGGAATTACTTAACGCATCTACACGGAAATTCATCCTACGTATATGATACACGGACCACTAAACAAAGATAAAAAGTCAAGAGCCGAGTAACTTATATTATACGGCTACTAAATACGCCATTTCAGCCTTTATCTCTAGCGTGAGCTCCGCTCCCGTTTTTACCGTAAAGATAGTTAAGTGACTTATAAGGGATTAGAAACATGGATTTGCTTCTATCATTACTTACTCAGAATAGTCAGATCACAGAAGAGGGGGTCAAAGCAGCGGCAGGGAATGAGTGGAGAGGAAAGGAAGTGATGGCGCTTCTACTCGACCGAAAGGGAGACGAGATCCAGATCACAGAAGGGGTGGTCAAAGAAGCGGCAGGGAATGGGCGGAGTGGAAAGGAAGTGATGGCGCTTCTACTCGACCGAAAGGGAGACGAGATCCAGATTACAGAAGGGGTGGTCAAAGCAGTGGCAAGGAATGAGTGGAGTGGAAATGAAGTGATGGCGCTTCTACTCGACCGAAAGGGAGACGAGATCCAGATCACAGAAGAGGTGGTCAAAGCAGCGGCGGGGAATTGGCGGAGTGGAAAGGAGGTGATGGTGCTTCTACTCGACCGAAAGGGAGACGAGAACGAGATCCAGATCACAGAAGGAGCGGTGGTTGAGATCGCAAGACGGTTTGATAAAGAAATAATGGCGCTTCTACTCGACCGAAAGGGAGACGAGATCCAGATCACAGAAGAGGTGGTCAAAGCAGCTGCAGGGAATAGTGGGAGTGGGAAGGAAGTGATGACGCTTCTACTCGACCGAAAGGGAGACGAGATCCAGATTACAGAAGGGGTGGTCAAAGCAGTGGCAAGGAATGAGTGGAGTGGAAATGAAGTGATGGCGCTTCTACTCGACCGAAAGGGAGACGAGATCCAGATCACAGAAGAGGTGGTCAAAGCAGCTGCAAAGAATAGTAGGAGTGGGAAGGAAGTGATGGCGCTTCTACTCGACCGAAAGGGAGACGAGATCCAGATCACAGAAGAGGTGGTCAAAGCAGCTGCAGGGAATAGTGGGAGTGGGAAGGAAGTGATGACGCTTCTACTCGACCGAAAGGGAGACGAGATCCAGATTACAGAAGGGGTGGTCAAAGCAGTGGCAAGGAATGAGTGGAGTGGAAATGAAGTGATGGCGCTTCTACTCGACCGAAAGGGAGACGAGATCCAGATCACAGAAGAGGTGGTCAAAGCAGCTGCAAAGAATAGGGGGAGTAGAAAGAAAGTGATGGTGCTTCTACTCGACCGAAGAGGAGGTGATGTCAAAACCATAGATCAGTATGCCTGGATAGCGGACCTTGAAGATATCGGCTACACATACAGCGATGTTGCGGATCTTCTCTACGAGAGAGCTTATGATTCTCCCTGGATTTATTTTGAGCCCGCTAACATTCCACTTGTCCAAGTCCAGCAGGACTACCACTTGGACGGTTGCGCCCATCGCCTTGGTTCTCCTTCTAGCCATAGATATGATCTAGCCTCGTCGCCGGCATCGCAGGTAGATCAGGATAGAGATGTCAGAAGATACATTGAAGAGCTATGCGGGCTCGGTGGTGTTTTTCCCTCCTCACGAGACGCAAGTCGCTGGAACGGGACGGTTCAATTCGAAGAGCAGAACTCAGTTGCGTTGTTATCACATTCATCTGCGACTTCGAGCCTGAACGACGTTAGAGATGTTGTATCTCGCCTGATTCGGGTGGCTGAGAGATTCAGCACCGCTGCACGCGCGGTTCAAGATGCCGGTTTCTGCTGCGACTCCTTCACTATCTTGAGGCACTGCAGCACCGACGGAGGCGGCGTCTCTCCCCAGGTGCAACTGGTCCGGCTCGACTTTTCATCTGCAGTGCGAGTTCTCGAGTATCTGAGGACTCTTGAGAAACTCCATAAGGATGGAGTCGACCCGCAGCCAGAACTGAGGAAGTTGCAGGACACTTCCCAAAAAATCCTTGGCCAAACAATCCCAGAAAGCAGCACAGACCTCCTACAACATTCCCTTCACCTCTCTTCCTTGGCAATGCAATTTCTCTGCGTCGGCTTCCTATCATATTCTCAGGCTCACGTAGGTAACATTCAACCGTTCTTCCTTGACACTCCATTGCAGCGGATTGTACTTCTTGGTATGAAGACGTCGGCCGATGTTAATGTCCACCTCACAGCTAGCCTTGTCAAACTCACCTGCCTTGATGGTATGGTTCAAGGCCCGGTACTTGCTTTCAGTGCATTGGAACCACTTAACAACCTTCCAGCTGTACAACTGACTGGGCCGTTTGATGTTCGCGCGTATCTCAAAGACGTCTTGGATACCTGGGGGCCGGGACAACTCGTCTTCCGACCAGAACCTGTCATGTCCCCACTTGCCATCAAGATTGGCGGAGGATACATATTCCGTCCACCGTCGCATGATAGCAATAGAAAATATCACTGGGATAGCGTCTCGAGGCTGTCAGCTGCGTTCCCTCTGGACTTGGAGAAGGAAACTGTTATTGGAGGCTTAGTCGAGATCAATACCAGCTGCAGCAACGACGAGGAACAATGCTGGAAGGCTTCGTCGGGGAAATTCGAAGAGCTTGGAGCGTATCAGTCTTACTCTGAGCCCATCGAGAATCAGCTTGCGGTCCAGGGTGGGCCAGACCATTTGGCCGTCATAGCCACCAAGGTTTGGGCAAAGCGGCGGGGAATGACTGTCAAGGCCAAGAATCTTGAGCACGAGGACCACATGCTGATACCATTTCTGGATTTCTACTGGGGTGTTAGGGTCAGCTTCTGCACAGGCGTTGCTCAGAGGGTTTCGCTGAGGGAATTGGTAGCCGACGTGCTCCCGGCATTCGTGAAGACAATCACCAGCAAGAAAGCGAAGGAGTGGTGGGCGGACCTCGAAACCAAGTATAATGTGGTTGAAAGGTTCAGAGGCACGAATCCGAGCCCGCAGACTATAACTGATTGGCTGGAGGGTCTATCCGAGGAGCTCCACCAGTTCGTCCACGTCCTTATCCGCCAGATACTACGAACCCTCAAGGACACGGGTCTTAGTCCGGACGGCACATACTTCTCAGTCGCGTGGCCGTGGGATGGCGTTGTCACCCGGTGTTTTCGAGTCCCACTCAACGACTACAGCAAGTGGACGCCAATGTTGGCAGATTCGGACGACTGTGCGACATTCGCCTACGTATCGAACGCTTGCCTGCAAGCCGGACCCATCAGATGCCGTGGCCCAAATCCGACCTGGCGGAACCAAATCTGCCTGCTCGAAACGGCCGTGCTCTGCCCGGCAAGCACGGACTCGTGGACCCTGTGCCACGAGCAGACCTATTTCTTCCGCAAATTGGACAATAAGCTATTCTGGGTCAAGGTTCAGAGGGGCACAGGCAATAGGAACATGCCAGCAACGCTGGTTAGGCTCATTCTCAGAGAGTCTTTCCCCCGAGATATCAAGTGCAGATTGCTCTTCAAGGAAGAATGGAAGGAGAAAAGAAGGCTGCGAGAAAAAGACCTCTCGTTTGTCACTGCGGAGATTGTTTCGGTTTTGTCCATTAGGAGTTCGTAGCTACCTGCCATAGAGTTGCGCCGCTGGTACGGCGCTCAGCTACGGGTCTCTCGTACTTTTATGAATAACGAACACGTGTGTTAAGTTCCTCCTTGAATCGACTACTAGATCATACTGTTATCACTGTGAGTTCACTCTGATAGCTTAATCAACCGCTAATCTCAATCTTTTCTCGCTACTTACTGCTCTACCTATCAATCCGACAAATAGCAAGGCAGAGGTCAAAATGTTTCAAAACGCTTTGTACAGATAATATAGTGCCTATTTTAGTAGATAAGAAGAGCATAAAAACAGGCTAGTGTATAGACTAACGAAATACCTAAGTATTAGACTAGAGGCGCAACCCGAAAAGACGAAACAGCGAGGTACTTGGTCTGATCGTAACTTGTACTTCGGATATGTGACATACTAGCATCCTTCTCATACTGGCTAGGCGTATGTTCGGTTTGATGGCAGGTTGCACTTTGCCACCGCTAGCAGGGAGGGCGGCCGACCCGCTCCGGCCATAGGGTTGCCGTGAACGTCTAGAATGAATGGCGTTAGGAAGAGATATAACCATCGTTTCCGGTGACAGAACGGCATGGAGCCCTAGATAGTGTAGTGCCTTGCCAAGCATAGCTACCATTACAGCTCTGCTATACATCGCGAACATGAACGATCCAAACCCCTCATGTCCCTCACATGTCAAAGTAAAGCACGTCTCTACAACCCTAAAGATTGCAGTGCTCATGTAGGGAGCCGTTCATCGTTTGACCATACGACAGCTGTATCACCACTAGGGCCGTCCCACTCTATCCTATCTTATAATTGTATTCCCCTTCTACGAGCCGAGACTAGAGGCCTTTCGTTCGGTCAGCGGAGGGACAACAGTGGGTTTCGGAGCTTGAGGGCGAGGAAGACATCGAGGTCATCGTGCGTTGGACCGCATCTCGAAGTGTGTAGGATAGCTGTGCCAAAGCCGCTTCGACGCTGGAAACACGTTAGCTAACTGACAAGCGCCGTGGCCGTGCAGGTCTTGGCACTGCTCCTAATCCCAAGCCGGATTTAATCATATTCCGAGCGCACGTGCGACCCGCACAGCCACATACCTTACCCACGGATGTATGAGCTGAGAAGTGCGGGGTCATCTCGCATTAGCCAGAATTAGGGATTCGCTTCCGTGGAAGTACCAATCAACATGGCGGCCCTGCATGAATTTGCCGCGCGACAGCGCGCACTAGGCTGATGATGGCTTCTGAGCATTAGAGGGAGGTTCTGAGGCTCGGACAAGGCTATTCTACGAAAATTTGGAGCGATAAAGACTTGACGTTGGCACTGTGGGGAGGAAGGTCTGCTACGCCACGAAAGAAGGCGCTGTACAAATCCAGCTCGGAGGCGACGATGCGATCGTAATTTTTAGGAAACAGTGCATCATGAACATTCAGGATTAGCTACAGCAGATTATTTTCATCGAATTATAGCAATACTCTTTGTGCGCATGGGTTTTCTTGTTGCTGAAAGTCAAAGTACCCCTCATTTGTCTCGCCACACAGTGTGTCTCGCTACGCAGTTGGGGACGTTACTGTAAATAACGATGGACATTTTGTGTCGCCAGATGCTATTTTTACTCATGTTGACAATTGTCCAAACGCTCCACACCACAGGGCCCTCAGCCACGATAGGTAAACAGAGCGCCAGTGTTGACCGCAAGACCGACGGTGTCATGGTCGCCGACACGAGCTCCGCATTTGTCGTGAGGAACCCAAAGTCAGAGCCCAGATCTCCAGAGAGCTCAGATCTCCGAGGTAATTTTCTCATAAGATAGACCCCGGTGTCTCCATTGTATTGCCTTCGGCTCATGCATATGATTACTGTAGCTTCTTCAACATGCATACCACAAAAATGATGAGTTTAATCAGATAAGCTGCAAGAAAATGATCTTAATTAGTTGTGGTTAACAGGGTGTAGATTTGGGTAAGATTATGAAACAACTGGAAGGGGCATGTAAGAGAGAGCGAGACTGCGACCTCTGCAGAACTTGCGATTTGCCGCTCTCTAGTAATCCAAGCCAAGAGACAGCTATGCTAATATTCCCCCACTAAAAATCGGAAACCGTGAGGTCGCTGACAACAACGACAAGGCCCAAGCACTGCTGGAGTGCTTCTTCCCGAAAATGGCTGAGCCGACGCCAGAACCGATCGTTAATGCGAAAGATGAAATCCCATGGGTGCCTGTCACAGAGCTGGAAATAGAAAGAGCACTTACAGTGGCAAAAGGGAATACTGCCCCAGGAGAAGATGGCCTTCCTACCCTAGTCTGGAAGAAAGTCTGGAAGTAAGTTATATATCGCATATCGTGACCAAGATCTTCACAGCATCCATCAACCTAGGATATTATCCTAGGAGGTGGAAAACAGCAACGATTGTTGTCCTGAGAAAGCCTGGAAAGCCTGATTACTCCATGCCGGGAGCGTACCGGCCAATCTCCCTACCCAACACACTCGGGAAGTTACTCGAAGCAGTAATGGCGAGACGCCTATCGTACTATGCAGAAACATACGGACTACTACAGTACCAGAAACGCAGTTCGGTGGACGACCTGGACGCACAACAGAGCAAGCTCTTCTTGTCCTGGCCAACGCCATCGACCAGGCCTGGTTAAAGGACAAGGTGATCACGCTGGTGTTTGACCTCAAAGGTGCCTTCAACGGAGTCAACAAGTCGACGTTAGACGCACGCCTAGAGGAGCGAGGCATTCCTGCCATAGCAAGGAAGTGGATACAAAGCTTTATGGAGGGAAGAACGGCTAGCATAAAGTCCGACGACTTCAAGACGGAGGAGGCGCCCCTGGAACATGCTGGGCTGGCCCAAGGAGTTGAATCCCATGATCACGTGTGGCTGCCTATAGCTGCCTAGTAGGCAACCAGGTCTATTGTCTATATAAAAACACCTAGATGGCTAGTCTTTACAATTAAGCCTGCTACCACATTCCAACTCAAGGCTCCCCCTTATCACCAAACCTATTCGCCTTCTTTAATGCAGACCTAGTGAACTAGCCGGTAGACCGAGCATCCACATACATCGACGACTACTTCCGCTGGAGGGCCGGACCATCTGCGGAAGCGAACATGAAGAAGATCCAGGAAGAAGACATTCCACGCATTGAAGCATGGGTCCAGTAGCGGGTTGGCTGATACCGGAGTGCGGTAGATCGCAGGCTCTGGGGGGAGGTCGCCAGCATTGACTGAGTCAAACAGAGTCGAACAGTCAAACAAATGGCACACAGCTAAAGCCAAGTGGAGAACACGTACCTGTGTCATTGCTGAGCCATCCATTTTCTGACTGCAAGACGAAGCATGGTTTAGGCGGAAAGCTTATCCAATCTTCAAGGGATGGCGAAGGTATGCCAGACTCATGGGACATGGTACTGGCAAGAAGTTGGGATGGGGCAAGGATGATCTTCGACTCTTGACTGGCAGCTTTTGCCAAAATCCCGTTCTCATGGAAAATGAAGACGGCCAGCTTGTTATTGGCATCTGATGAAAAGAAAGGCCTATATAGACGATGGGATTCCCAGCGTTTGTTTCAGCCCGACGTAGGCAATCCTTAACGATCACATTGCTGAATGGAAGGAGTGCAGTGCTAGCAGTCACGCTGACAGGGGGCACTCGATAACGCTAAATCAAGCGGGGGACCAGCGGCAATTTCACCATGGTTCCGATCCTACTCCCTGAATCATGGTCAGTTCAGTTCAAATGCCTCCGGTGCTTCATCATACGTATATGCTTTGACAGCTCTTCGCGGCACTTGACTCTCAGTTTGTGACCTTTAAGATTGCTCGTTTGCACAGGCGCCATTGCTCAGGCTCAATCGAAAGAGAAAATTGGAGTTTAAAGTTTAGACGTTACGTCAAGCGCAACTATGATTATTGTCAACATGACGCTCCCTAGGTTAGTGTATCCGATAATAGTACATGTGTATCACGCCGGCAGGGGTTGTGTGACGCAACTGACGGCCACACTAAAAACTTACGACGGCAACGACCGTATGGATAGCCATGGGTCAGCTCACAGGTAAGCAATGACAAATTTGAATTCAGTTTTGATGCTCATCACTTGCTGGAATTAGTAGCTGAACCTTGAACGTGGTTCCTTGCCTTGTACTGTGGGAGAATGGACTTCTGCCATGCCCAGGTTCAGCTGCAGTGATGGCACCTGAGAGCCAATCTGCAGTTCAGTCTATAAGCGCGAGACTAGGCGTTGTTGCCTCTTTGTTACGTCAACGACAACAGACTACACCGCAGCATTCTCGAACCTGCACATGCGAACACCAAAAACAGTACAGCGTGCATCTTCGAAAATAGATCACTGGCTGTGTTGGGTTTGGCTCGTTATGACCAGCCACCTTAAAAGCCCCTTTAACCCGGCCAACGTTTACCTGAACTTCACTGCACTCTTCCACAAAGCACTAGCCAAAGGACAGTCTGATCGTGCTCGCAATGGCTTCTCAGAGTACAGGAGTAGAACGAGATCCGTCTCAGGTTTGCTGATCCGTCTTTCTAGCATGGAACCCAATACTCATAGTCCGCTGCAGATTGATGATCGCCAACTTGACTTCCAACTCCAACACATCACGTACTACGTCAACGAAGCTCGAAGAAAGCTGTACGAGAAAGAGATGACGATTAAGGGCCTTGAGCACAAAAGCACTAAGGATAGGGAGCAGCATAAGAAAGAGAAGATCGAGTTGGAAAGTCAGATACTGGCTTTGAGACTACACCTTGAAGTGGCAAGACAGCAGAGCATAGCAACAGAGCAGGCACACATAATGCGAGAAACTCAGACCAGCGAGCTCGAAGGGAGCTCTGATCAAGTACATGGTATTCCACTTGAGAAGCTTGGAGTAGATGGCATGGAAAGGCGGTGTCAAGAGCTTGAGGCTGTGTTGCGCTCACTGCAGCAGGAGGATAAGAATAGGTCAGAGCAATTCCAATCAGAGAAAGCCGAATGGACAAACTTGCTTGCGGGCCTTTCCCACCGTTGCGAGTCCATGGAGACTATGCTTAGGAGTTTGGGATATGAGATGGACTCGTCAGGAAAGATGAAGCGTACCAGGCGGACTGCTAGAAAGCGCAGTGGCAACGACAAGAGCGAGTAACCGGCTGAGCGCGATCTCGCCTTGAATCTCATTTGCAGGTTGATAAAGTTCAATTGGTCGACGATGCCCAAAGGCTAGCATATAATACCATACACCTGGATCTATGCATTACCTTAACACCATGGACTACCCACTGTCAGACCCAGTCACGCTCGCACATGCTTGCAGTAAATATATGTACAGTACGTCCAGCGGTTGAACCACAACAAAGAATGCATCGTGCCACACATAGAACATCGAGGCAGTGGCAACCATACGCCGTCCGGTAAGATGGTGAATGCCACAGTTATGACAGTGCACTAACTCAAAGTCCTGGGCACCGTACCGAGTATTTGGTGAGCACGCGGTGAAAGCACTGCTATTCGAGCACCTCTGGCGCGTGAAGTTGTAGAATGTTGACAGGTCTAGAAAATACGGTGATATCTGACTAGGAGAGACCGAAATTCTAGACCTTCGGTGAGGCCGAGAATATCGGATTGACCGTCGGCCAATCCGAAGAGCTGAAGTTGAGACCGTAGATATAAAGACTAGGCTGCGCTCTGAAGGAAGAGAGAGATTCCTCAAAATTAAGATAGTCTAAAGCCTATTGAGACTTTACGAACGTAGAGATCAAGCATTCTTTCGGAGGCTTAAAACATAATTGGACTGGACGAAAACGCACATTCAGATTAGGAGTTCGGTTTTTACTGATTTCGTTTTACACGAAGCTAATTTTACACGTGCAATATGTCTTGACAACTTCTCGCTTTACCACGACCGGTAAGACGGCTTCAATTCGAGTTTATCTGCTATTTGTCTACAGGCCTTTACATTCAGTGCCGTAATGTCCCCTCCGATCTCTCTTCAAGTGCATACTGCAGTATCGACGACTCGCTCTGCTTCTGCTACCATGCATGCCCTCGCGCTCCAACTCAAGCTCGCGCCCTAATCGATCATTGTCCTATGTCATCTGCTGAATCCGTTGGACAACGTCTAGCCTGAGTGCCATGTTTGTCTCTTCCCTTTTTGCGTCTTCTCGCGTTCGGCGCGGCTGGGATACTAGGGAAGCATGTCTCAACTGTGCCTCGGTGAAGAATGCTTGGTGTGACGATCAGAATAGTTGCGCAGGGATCTTTTGACGTACGTCTGGGGACATGGCTTCGACAATGTTAGCTAACGGTTGTGCGTTGGTTCAGTCACTTTGTATACCGCAGATTACTTTCGGTTTATGCGGGTGGACGCTGGGCCCTTGTGTCTAACTTTAGAACATGGCTCTCCATTTAGCAAAAGGGACCAAAAATCGTCATGCTAATGCGTGACACATGTACCAGCCCCGCTCTTCCGCCGACCCTTCCTCTTCACCGCTAGCTTCCCATGCCTGCCGCTCAGCTCGCAAAGACTCCGTTTTCGAAGTGTATCTTGGGGAACAAACAGGCTATAATGGTTGGCACGATCGCAGCATGGGCATCATGTGTTTGGATGATAAGTGATGATGTAAAAAACACGAAGTTTTTCGCTTCAAGTATTTTGTCAATACGCCCTATGTTGACTTCAGATCACATGATCTCTGCACAGACTGCTGCTCGTGAGCGTATGATTAGCTTAATTCTGTAGCTCTTGCAACCAAGTCAGTTCTCTCCTTCTACTTGCGCACATATCGCTCGCCATGACCCTGAGACCCTAGAATGGAGTTTGAACGTTGCCACAATCGTCGCCAATGGACTGCAAGAGCTCTTCAGCTACCGGAACGCTGCTAGTCGTCAGCTCTGGGCCTTTCAGGTGTTGGATTGTTATGTTTAGGGAGTTGGAAAGCACCAGGTGTGACTTAATGCTTGGGACGAGAGCTTCACCTGGACAACTGGGCCGTGGCATTTGGGTATCCTATTACAGAGCTAGAATTTCCTGCCATTGCCGCATAACCAGCGCTGAACGGACTGATCTCTTCGCCAACAGTATACCTGTTTGTCAAAGAATGAGGAGGGTCAAACAATGTGCTGGGGTGAGTAGAGTGAGTAGGTGTGGCAGATGTAATGAGTGGCTCGAGGCGTGTCGAAGCTGCGGAATCCGATGCTGGAGCGGTCGAATCTGAACATAAACACAGCGTTGGAGAGACCGAGCGAGTTTCAGTGTACATAGGTATAGTAAAGTGGTGTTCCGCGTGTGGAGGACTGTAGTGGCTTCCTGCCCAATTTTGACGGGGCACTCGAGGTGTAGAACGAGACTCTGCATACTGATCTCCTGCATCAGGATCAAGTGCGGCACGACCCTGCATGTCTTCTAACTTTTTCTTGAGCTTCTTGCCTAGACGAGACTCAGCAGATCGTTCTGGAAGATGTCGTTACCTAGTACAGTTCTTACGGGAAAGTTTTGGTTGCCAAGCTTACCCCACCGATCACTAACACAGCAGCTGTATCACAACTATATAGTAAAATAGCCTCAAACGCGATAAAGAGACTGATTTTTTTATTTGAGGAGATAGCTAGGTAGCTAGTACTTCGTCTGCCAGCCGCGCGCTTTTTTACAGGCTTGAATCCGGCGAGGCATACTCAAAATCAGCGCCTTGATAAGGTTACTAGGTATACTGCGCCAGCACCTCTTTAAGGCCTTACAGAAACCATCCCACTCTTGTTCAGCTACGCTATAGTTGTTATATTGAGGATAGAAGCGATTCATGCGCTTCTTAAGGTGCCACCAGAGGTGCTCAATTGGGTTGAGATCTGGTGAGTAAGGTGGCCAGATGATAGTGTTGATATCCTGCTCAGCTAGCCAGCTCCTTGCCCTTCTTGATGTATGGATGCGCGCGTTATCCTGCATAAAGAGCTGTGAACGCTGGTGGCTAGGCAGGAGACCCTCTGTTAAGGCTTGAATGTAACTTTCAGTGGAGTAGCCACCTTGTGGAGCATTAGGATCGCGCTCCATTATGACTAGCCTGCTCCTCCTTGCCCGCCCTCGTTCATCAGGCCATATAGCCCCCCACACCATCTGCGCAGGCCTCCTGCTAGTACTAACTGGAGTAATCATATCTTTTTTCCATTTCTCCCATGGAAATCGAAAGCACCACTCTTGGTTGTGGCCTGAACCCTTCTGAACAGAGCACTCGTCTGAGAACTTGAGAGTGCGGCGATGCCACTGAAAGTTTGAATAGGTCCTACAGAACGCACGACGCTGCTGAGCATGACGTTCAGACAGCCGAGGGCGCTTTTTACAGCGATGTTTAGTGAGACCTTGGCTTTTAAGTGTCTCATATAATGTGCTGTGGCTGACTGGCTTTGAGGATGTCCCATCTGGATATATGACTACACTAGCTTGAGCAAGCTCTGAGTACTTAATCTTAGGCTGGGCGCGCGCTTTGCGATAGATGATCCTTTTCTGATGAGGCGATAGAGCTGGCGGACGCCCAGAACGAGGAGCTTCATCTCGTGTTGTTCGTGTTCGACCAAGTCGGATAGTGGTGCGGATGCAATTTGGTGAACGCTTGAACTCAACCACAAGGTCTGCAACTGAAACACCAGCCTCAGCTTTAGAGATGATTGCTTGTCGCTGCAAAGGCGTTAAATTAGGCCCTCGGCGGGCATTTCCTGAGATTTCTGCGCCAAATTGACGACGTGGTGGCATTGGTAGTACTGGCTTAAATGAGCTGGTTGTGCGCAGCGTGTTAAGCGATCTCGCTTAGCAACTCAAACTTTCCCAGAGTGACTGTACCTGCGAAAGCCTACGGTAGTTGCGCTGGGCAATGCGGTTCTGTATCTTGCGGCGCTCAGCGAAATCTGAGACCTTGGGCCAGTCGTCTGATTTGGGATCAGTGTGTGGCATGATAGCTGGTTGGAAGAAATGAGAGTTTTGAAAGGTGAAGAGTTAAGTGCTGGGTTTATTCAGGTTGAGATAGGAGGATGGTAAATAGACTAAAGACAGTGCTATGACATGGATGTACAACTAGGATGGTCGAACGCGACGCCCGAAGGAGCCCGTTGTTGAAGAGGGGACGGCGCAGGCCGAAGGCACTCAAAGTATTTGGACTCGTGCTCTCATTCGGCAACGGGTTTCTGACTGTTGCAGAACCGTAGAGGACAGTTACAACCGGGTATATATGGCGGAAATAGGCTTGCGTATGTTTTGAGTTGTCGACTGCACCATGCACGGCACTCAATCTGTCAGATACAAGCGAGGGTATGCGATACTGTATTGTAGTACAAAGCTCGGGTGTAACCACTTGGCACACACACTCTCGATAAAAGGAGAAAAGAGGTAACACAGAATCAAGAAACAACGTTCATCATCAAAATTCATCAAAGATTAAGCTAAATAGTCCTTGAATCTGACACAATCTCCCTCTTTGGCCTATCAACTACTATTCCTGACTTGTGGCCACCACACAATGCCCTTGCACGTGAAATAAGAAATGACTTTTGATCCCGAGGGTCTGTGCCAGGAGTAACGATCTATCTTGAAGCTAGCTATTTTCCTTTAGAGAGCGGCTTATATTGAGGACTTCAACTGGGAGAGTACATTCATCCTGGCAGGGTCCTTACTGCATCTCAAAGCTACTGGCCCTGCCAATGCACTGATTTCTAGCACGGCACCTGATGCCTGCAAGCGTGATCGCTTAACCTTTGTTTGTGGTCTTGGTCAACTTGACTGATAGTGCCCCTCTCGACAGCGTCATTTCTGGCGCCATAGGGTTTTACCACCATTTTTCTCAGGTGGATGTTGGCATACACGACGAAGACGCTTCGATCGTTCCTCAAATGTACTCCTCAAAAGGAGGAAAAAGTTACTATCGTCCATATCTTCGCTCCGTACCCAATCCGGAAACGTATTGCAATAAATATCAGCATGCGATACTGCAAAGCTCATTATATTACGGATTGTGCGTCGCTAGTGGTTGACAAGTACCCGCTGGGCACCGCGCCAAAAATCACGCTGGCGTGTCGAACAACGGCAGCATCGGAACGGTTGGGCGCGGGACGTTTGGACGGAGCACGGACACGCCGAACTGAAATACGCAAGGAGACGCTGACGCTGCTGATCTATTTTAGTATGAGTACTCTAATAATGTGGCACATGTGATGCAATTCTCAATAGACTTGAAACTATCTTTTTTTTTGAGTTGTCTCTTCTTTTTTTCTTCAAAGCGCAGCCTAGCCTTTATATCTACGGCCTTAACTTCAGCTCTTCGGACTGGCCGACGGTCAGTCCGATATTCTCGGTTTTACCGAAAAGTCTAAAGTTTCGGTTTCTCCGATCAGATATCACCGTACTTTCTAGACCTGTCAACAATCTAGGCCAGTGTCATTTTCTGCAGACAACCCGCTGCCCTTGCAGAAAGCGGCACATGTCAAAATTTTGGGGGTGTAAGAGTCATCAAGTAAGTTAGTTATGCAGACAAGGTCGCATGATCACGGCCTTCACGCCCATCTTGACAGCACAACCTTCAGTGACAAAGAAACAACAAGACCGTCTTTTGGATATTGGTATGAGTACTCAAATACGTGGCACATGTGATGCAATTCTCAATAGGCTTGAAACTATCTTTATTTTGAATTATCTCTGTTTTGAGTTATCTCTCTGTCTTTCTTCAGGGCGCAGCCTAGTCTTTATATCTACGGTCTCAACTTCAGCTCTTCGGACTGGCCGACGGTCAATCCGATATTCTCGGTCTCACCGAAGGTCTAGAATTTCTGTCTCTCCTAGTCAGATATCACCGTATTTTCTAGACCTGCCAACATTGGACATGCCTAGCTCTAGAAGAAGTGCTCAGCAGCGTATTCTCTCGTCTATTCTACGTCTTTAGAAAATCACTTCGAGGGTCGTGGACATTACATTCGAGAAACGTTTATTCTTGATTTTAGAGGCTATGCATCTCCATGTATGGTGTGGCCTACCCGAAAGCAAGACTGGGACAATATCTCAAAGCGACTAGAGCTTGGCTGACCCATCCACTTTCCCGCGCGCGAGCCTCTCATGGCTCTGTGTGAAGGTCCCACTTGCTATAGCTGCTGTTGTACTCACATCCAAGGCCAAGGCGAAACACGCCACCAGCCCTGCTAGCCGTCGTTTGGTTCCTGGGCCCTGGCATTTCAACAGCTCCAACGATACCTTTTGTGCTGTGTACGACGTTCCGCCGCCGACCACTCCAACGGGCAAGGACGGAAAGAATAGCGACAGCTTGAGGGTCTTCGTCTTCCAGTCGAAATCCGGTGTCAGCTGGCTCCACGAGGCCTCCGCTAAACTCCCAGCGTCTTGTCCGCATGCTATAAACATAGCTGCGATGGCGTTAGCTGTGTTTATGTTGCTTCCGAGTTGCCCGTTGCGTATCTGGCCTTCCTTGGCCCACAAAAGGACAGTATAAAGACGTTCGGTGCTGCATTTGAGCACCTTTTCGCAGACACTGTTCGATAGCTCTCCCCACGCTATGACCTGCACCCCTCTCGGCTCCTTCACATTTCCCCAAGATGCCTTCTTATCCGATGCCAGCTCGCCCTCGATGACGAAGTCTTTTACACCGAGATCCCGCGCTGCATCAGTCTCTAGGAAGCGGTCACACGCCGCTTGGGTGGCAATGGTGACCATGTTCTGTCCGACCGCATCTCCGCAGAAGTAATTGAATTTAAGGTGGACGTTCAAGGCGATGATGTGCGGTGTGAGCGTCTGGAGGCGGGCGTATTTACTGGTCTTCTCAGCGTCTTTGGCGAACTGATTGGTCAGAGCTGGCACGCGTTCGGCGAACGTTGCAGCCTCGCTTAGGCTCGAGAAGCGGAATATGGGTGCTCGAGACATCCCTTCTCTGAGCACCTGGAACCGTAGACCACCGCATTCATTGAATGCTTTGCAGCCACGCGAACAACTCGCGACGAGAGTTGGCTCAACTGTAGCCAACGGAGCGAAAAACTTAGCATTTGTGTTTTCAGATCCCTGGATTTGGAGCGGACCTGCCAACCCTACAGGCACTCGGATGAAGCCGACGAAGTTTTCGATGGTGATCTTGGAAGGTTCGCCAAACTCAGAATAAGCTTCAGATACGGTGGGCAGGATGGCGCCAAATTTGTCAGCTGACGTCAAGAGGCTCATGTTGAGAGACTGCAGGGTGAATCAAAGTTGCTTGTGACGGTTGATTCCAGGTCTTTCGCGTTATATATAGCTTTCTACGGCCCTCCGGGTAGCGACGGGATTGTAGCTCTCCTGACAATGACAACGCACCATACACAGTAAGAGTGCAGCTCCTGGAAACCATCATTGCCAGTCAGCGAAGACAAGGAAAGTATGGAAGCGACATTAGCGTACTTCCGAGGGTCTGTCTTGCCGATAATGACGTCCAAATAGGTCGGGGGTCACAGCCAATGTCGGTATGCTGGTTGGCCTCAGAAACACCCAGCGTGATCTCCTTGTATTGGCAATCGAAATTGTTCTCTCTGCAGAATTGGCATGGCCGGGCTTCGTCACATTTTTGCTTGCGGGAACGGCAGTGGTTACAGGCTTGGGTGGCCCGGACTTGCTTGCGTCTGACTTGCTGTGCGGTGCTCCCGTACCCAGGCACGTGTGTGCTCTGCGCGTAAGGATCACTGAGTTGGCCATACGCGTGACCTGGGGCCGAAGGGTGAAAGACGGGTCCATTGGAATGAGGAGGGCTGATGGTGTGGTTGTTGCCATTTGGTACGCTGCCATCGGGGCGATGCTCCGGGTTCATGGACCAGTGACCTTGATGGCCACCATGCTCTATGCCTTGAGGTGTCGTGATACTGGTAGAATGAGAGCTGTGAGGTTCCGGCGCAGAAGTTGATTGAGGTGTAGGCGGTGTACGGTAAGTGGAGATGCTGTCGGGAGCAGGGCCGGCGACGCCATAAGGACGCTGTCCAGGCGGGGGGATGTTTCTTGGGTCCGCAAGGGCGTGAATGCCTGAAGACCTCTCATCTCCCTCAACTTCCACTGTATGCTGGATATCTTGAGTCAAACCATCCGAGGCCGCTTTAACGACAATGGCGAGCGCCTTTTCTTGTGTCCTCGGTCAGATATGAACGCAAAGACGACGGGCCTACGTACTTGCGCCCTGCGGGTCGATGCAGGAGCTTGGGTCATTCTGCTTGGGCGGGGGTTCGAAAGAAGGCAAACGACGATGCAGGACTTTCCGGTGAACGCTCAGAGAGGCAGTAAGGCAATGAACTGGAGGACGTCTCAGCCTTGTTGGTGTGCGTGCATGATATATCTTAGACACCAGCCCTAATTATCAATCTCGCTCGGACTTGAAGTCTCCAAAAAAGTGCCCCTTACTGCTCTAGGAGTTGTTCCCCTGTGTGGCGGATGTGAGTACGGAGCACCCCTCACTCTGTCAGTCTGAGGGTCAAGCTCAACCAGTCCTATGCTTTTCGAGGGCTCCATCTCTGCCGGGGCAGTGCTTCTGGCCGAAAAGGTTGGCGTGCTTTGCGACGATGTGCCGCAACATACGAACTAGCCATCGCTAGCGCATTTTCGTGATTGCTGGGCCGGACGGTCACAGCGCACGCTTGCATGCATTAGCGAAGTGGATGGCCAAGAAAATTTCAGACATGATGTCTGAAATTTTCTTGGCATTTTTTGGCATCAGCAATGTGACCACTGCATCTCTTCAGCTCTCATGCTGCCAATGGCGCCTTGGACTGCTATTCCGAGATGAGCACCTGCGCACCCGATGTGGAGAAGATAGAGTGTACGGTTAGTACTGGCCAAAGAATTCAGTGCAGCGCATCTCAGGATGGTTTCATTACCATTGAGACTTCAACTGGTTCGATCGCCATTCGGTTGCGGCGAATCATCAATAAGAGAAGTGTTCCTTTCAAATATGTTGCTCAGCGACCTATCCAGACACCGCCATCTTCTTCTGTAAGTTTTTGGTTTGCAGGAAACAGGGATCCGGAGGAAGCACCACAAGAAGACGAGGACCACGAGAGCAACGGAGAAAGAGAAAGCTTAGCAAGTTCAGCAGAGAATCATGCTGGCTTCAATGAAGGGTGCAGAGAAGAAGAGGACCGAGAAGAACACGACCGAGAAGAACACGACCGAGAAGACGACCGAGAAGACGACCCTGACATGAGCATCGATGATGATTCCAACCAGAAAAGAACGAGGCGAAAAAAGCCGATTTCTGACGACGAATTGGCGAACTTTTGCCAAACACTCAAATCCAAAACTTTGAAACAATGGAACTCAAAGCAGCAGAAAGTAGATGAGAGCTTAACAGCATTATATATCGATCAGTCGGCTTTCTTTGGCACTATTATTCATGCCTCCAGCCCCCAATGGTCGTACCAAACTCTCAACAATTCAGACAGCTATGGGATCTTCCAGCAGCCCTTCCATAAAGTTAACCTTGCCAGCTGGTGGAATCGATCTTTACACAAAGTATCTGAGGTTAATACTACCACACGTATAAAGGCAGCTATGTTAGAGGCCTTGGTGCCAGGTTTCAACAAGTTCGAGCCCAAAGCAAAGGCCAGGAAGCGAAAACAGATCGAGAGATATGTACTTCAGGGCGATATTCTCTTGCTAATGCGCACGAAAGCCCCTGGACTGATCATCACCGTCTCTGACTCCATCACAACAACAGAGTATACGTCTCACCTTCATTTATCCTTCACCGCTAACGTCACTAGCTACGAAAAATTATGGCAAAACAGGCATAGGTCACATGTGTCTGGGTTATGTTGGTTAGATGAAGAATTGGTCCAGGTTTCTCAGTCTTACTCTGGCCTAGTAGAAAAACTCTTCTATCGTATGCTGTCTCACTTTGGTAAGTTGAAGACTCATAAAGTAAACCCTGCGACTTTCACTCATCCTCTTAGTGTCCATTCAAGGGTTAACTCAGGGGTGCCGGCACTGGCAACGAAACAACCACTTGTATAGGGACTCGTGCAAGCCGCAGGCGTTCGAAACCAGCACAGTACAGAACCCAGTCGGTTCAATCCAAACTCATCCTCCGGGGTGTGTTATGCGAGTACAAGCCAACGTAAAGCCCGTACAATCCAACTGTTCCTCTCTACACGTCTCATCCATCCTTGATTCGCCCACAGAACAGACACTGGACCAAGAGCAGCCCATACCCAAGTGTGTTCCCGATCTGTCAGACGTGCGGATCATAGCACGATCAAATCCACCGAGTTCTGGCCTCGACGATAACCGAAGAGTGATAGAAGAGAGCGCCCATACTCGACCCCAAGGTACTTGTCTTTTCTGGTGTGACCTTGTCCTATCACTAAATTTTCACAGATGTTACACGCCGTGATTCCGTTCCGCATAGGACTTCAAGCACCCGGGCCATTGAGGGAGGCGATGTTTCTGTGCACGCCCAGAAGAGACCAAGATTAGATAGTAGTCCAGTTGGACATATAGGTGAGATGATTAGCGCTGATATGACAACAACCTCAACAAGGGAAGGGGAGGATAGATCAAATCTAGTCAAACATGCCACTTTTGCCACCCAAGATGCGAATTCTTCAACTGAAGCCAGTTTAGCTTATGGAGTTGGCCATGGCTGGCCGGAAGGACCCACCCCAACTTCTCTCACTGCATAAATGGAGTTCGTCGATAGCAACTAAATATAGACGCTTTTGAAACTCAGGGTATTGTAGCACGGAGGTAAACGTTCCATTGTCCTCGTATCCAGTAGGGAAGACGTGTCGCACCCGTCGAAGGGGTCCACCGGCAGTGGCCTTGCCCTCGGCCCTAGGCTTCGTCTTCCTTGATCGCCCCTGGTCCTTCTCGGGTAATTCTTCTCTATTTCTCTCTAACAGCTCTCCCAATGCAATTTCAGCAGATACCCAAATATGCGTGTAGTCTCCACGAGCGATAGCATGGCGGTTGGTAAGTGTATTAGTGTCTCCGTCGAGCACGAATCCACGATAGCTTGAAGAGACCGAATTCAGAGTAGTACTTTGATTGTTCTGGATAGCCTTGAGGGGGCTAATAATTAATGTGATAGATTGCCGAGACGGTGATATAAGGTTGTGGAAACCAGTTATAACCAGCGTCTTCCCAAACCCAGTAGTAGCCACCAGCACTACATCATTGCGGTTATACAAATCTACTAAGGCCTCACGTTGCTGAGACCTCAATCCATGCCCTGTGAGCGCTTCTAGACTTGTTATACCGTCATCCAACGACCAGTCGGGGTTTGTGAAGGGGGTGTGGGTATGCATGGTTTGGGCGGGACACGGGTCGACGGCAACGTCATCAATGGGGTCACTGAAAATATCGTAGTCGACATTTGCATCGTAAATCAGGGGTGTAGATCCCATTTCTGCGAAGAAACGCGCGATTCAAAGGTATATAGACGAACTATCACGAGTTTGTTTTTAGTGAGGTGTCCTGGCGCGTGTTTTCGGCAAACCGGGTACAAGACCCTCTGTCGAGGATTGTCCCGTCTCGGCGCTTGCGCAGGGCCACTACCGTGTCCGTGCGCGCAACGCCCGGAGTCGCGCAACGCCCGATCAACAAAAAAGTACCCCATACTCTGACGCGTAACAACACAACAACGATGACTGCAATTGATAATGCGCTTGCAGAGATTAATGCTCTAAAGTCCGGCGAAAAACTTTGCTATCAAAAAATAGCTACTAACCATGGTGTTGATCGGTCAACGTTGTCGCGGAGGCACAAGCAGATTCAGGCACCACGCGCAATTAAGGACACCAACCAACAGAAGCTCAACCTATAACAAGAGGAGGAGCTTGTGAAGTATATAGAAGGACTTACAGCGCGTCGCCTGCCACCTACAAGAGACATGATACGAAATTTCGCCTCGACAATTGCGCGAGAGGCAGTATCTGATAGCTGGGTTACGCGCTTCATGAACAGGCACAAAGATCGCCTCACACCACAATGGACGACGGCCATGGACTCTGTTCGCCACGCCGCTGATTCTGGTGATAAGTACAAGCTGTACTTTGATCTACTGCAGCACAAAATAACAGAGTATGACGTTGACGCTGAGCACACGTATAATATGGATGAAAAGGGCTTCATGATTGGAGTCGTTGGCAGGTCAAAGAGGATCTTCAGTAAGAGGAGATGGGAGAAGAAGGAGGTTAGGGCATCACTCCAAGATGGCAATCGTGAGTGGATTACACTCCTGGCATGTGTGTGTGCCGATGGATCTGCGTTGCCGCCAGGCCTTATCTATCAGGCTGCCGGCAAGGCTGTACAATCGAGCTGGGTACAGAGTATAGACCCAAGAAAGCACTCAGTACACTTCACTACGTCCCCCTCTGGCTGGACGAACGATGACGTAGGCCTGGCTTGGCTTGAACAGGTGTTTGATCGCTACACCAAGAAGAAAGCTCGAAGAAAGTACCGGCTATTAATCGTTGATGGCCATGGGTCTCACCTGACGATGGATTTCATTAGGTACTGCGACGACAACAAGATACTATTGGCTATCTTTCCTCCACATTCAACCCACACGCTTCAGCCGCTAGATGTAGTCTGCTTTAAGCCTCTTTCATCAAACTACACAAATGAGCTGACTCAACACACTCACCGAAGCATGGGATGGCTCCCTATTAAAAAAGGCGACTTCTTCCCTCTATTCTGGAAGGCCTGGGTGAGCAGCTTCACTGTAGCGACTGTACTCAGGTCCTTCGAAGTTACGGGTATAGCACCTATTAACCCTAACAAAATCCTTAATAGATTCACTGACGACGCCTCAGAGGCCTCAATGTCACAAGAGTCCTCTACTTCGTGCTACAGCGGAGAGGATTGGCTTAAAGTACAGTCGCTCATTCGCTCTGCAGTGAAGGATGAGCGCAGTAAGGAGTCACGGAAGCTTGGCCGCTCACTCCACCATCTCTCAGTTCAAAATGAGCTACTCCACCATGAGATGAAGAGCCTCAAGGAGGCGTTAACTACTAAGGAGAAGCATAAGAAGAAGCAACAGGTCTTGCCTCTCCAACAGCGCAAGGAGTACCATGGTGGAGCTGTTTTCTGGTCACCAAGTAAGAGGCGTGAGGCTGAGTTTCGTCAGAGAGTGATGGAGCGTGAGGAGAAGGAGGAACAACTCAAAAAAGCTGAGATGAAGGAGTTGAAGCAGTCCAATAAGCTGTACAAGGAGAAGCTTGAACAGGAGAAGCGTGTTGCGCGAGAGGCACTCAAGATAGAGAGGGAGAAGGCGAAGGCTGAGAAGGCTGAACAAACAGCTGAACGCGCACGTCAGCGAGCAGCGCGCACCGCTGAAGAAGCTCTACAATTATCCCAAAAGGGTAAGAGGAAGGCTTTATGGCCACCCACACAGAAGAACAAGCGTCAGAAACGTGTGGTTGATGCTGTGGGTGGCGGCGCAGCTACAGAGGCTGTTCCTCCCGCCCTAGCTGTCACCACGCGCCTCGGCCGCAGAGTCAACCTTCCAGAAAGATTTGAATAGGCTAAATTGATCGCAAGCATCACTATACTACTCCACCACAAAATCTCGTGATAATAGCTATTGTGTGTGGCTCTACAGCCTCATTTTTGGGTGACCTGTTGGGATGGTTCGCGGGCGCTGCGCGACTCCGGGCGTTGCGCGCACGGACACGGTAACCTCTTTCAGATGGCACGTGATAACTAGACTACCTGAGATGATGCCTTGGCCTGCGACAGTTAGGTATAGCTGCATCGGCTGTAGTGTAACAAACTCGGCCACTCGCATTCACGCCGCCTTTTCTTTTCCTTTCTCGTCAGCCAACTCTACTGCCTAAGGCATCATTTTTGGCAATCCCCACTCCTACTGCCGCCATCGAACAACACACACGACACTAAAACTGTAGCCTGATCACTGTACAACTCTCTTCTCTATACCATGCTGTCTATTGCTTGATTCTGGAGAGATTCTTCCATTTTGCTATTATTATACTATTTGCTTCGCCACGCCGGGGAGGTCCAGTCCCATGCTTCCGCCTCTTTGATCGTTGCTTCGCTGCAATCCTCTAACCTCTTCTCCGCCACAATCATGTTCTCCGGCACCGTGTTGCCGATGATGTCCCTCTCTCGTACCTTCGACAGCAGCATTATACCCTCCATCAGCTCATCGTCTAAGCGCCAGGACATAAGCATGCGCTAGAACTATATCCAAAATGAGACTCATCACAAAATTTCTAAGAATCCAGAATCCAGAATCCAAGCCACTTACATCTTGATAGCGTGACCATAGCTAGCTGAGTATAGTGCCACCAATAGCATCTAGAGGCCCCACTTCATTTAAGCTACAAAAGAAATTATGAAACTCTAAATCTAGACCCTACATACATATCTCACCACCACCTCAACCACACTTCGCCATTCACATTGAAGCGAGCCCTGTACGAGCCGGAAGCCTCCGTCGTGTACAGCATAGTTTCATGGTATCTCATTACCCCACCGATATCTGTCTCCTGGCTGTTACCCCGCCCACTTGCTTTTCATCGCAATATAACAGCCTTGCGAACTGACATCTCATATATAGTTCGCCCAAAAAAGAAAAAGAAAAAAAAAATCCAAAAAAGATCCCCGCAAGCCCATTAAGGAATCCTCTCCAGAAATGGCCTTCACATCTACATCGCCAGATGCCTCACCACATCAACACGCCCCCTCCGAGGCCCTAAAGGCTGCCGGTGGTGACATGCCTATCTTTTTCATAGCACGCGTACCGCCCCTTAACAGATTTGGATCTCCTGAAGAGCAACAAATCAAAGGCCTCAATTTCGAGACCATTGCAACAGTCAACTTCCCTTCACCAGCTTGGTTGCACAACCCTGAATATGCGACTCTTCAGCCCAAAGAACATGACGAGAATATCGGCTCAGCACCTTTTAGTCTGAAATTGTCTATCTATGACCAACCAGTCATCGATCCGTCAGACTGGAACAATCAGTGCTTCGTCCTCTATGGGATAGTTCACCCATACGCATTGACATGGGAGATTGGTCCCAACAACGACTCGGACGCACCCGATGAAGCACAGGATTACACGATCCCATCTCTCATTGTCCGTGATCAATGTTACCAGCCGTATATTCATCCCCCCAGCTTCATAACCTTACATACACTGACTTTCACTTACTTTACAGGATTGGCCCCCGCATGTTCAATACAGCAGACTGCTTCCCCAATATCTCGCCCATTGTCGCTTTCACAGGCCCTATAATTGGCTCAGGCCTAACATTACTCCATAAAGACCCCGCATTTGGTCTCTCAGACAGACAACAAAAATGCTGCGGCTTCGTACAGCTTTCAACCTTCATCAACCCGGGCAACCCAGCCAAGCCCCCTTTCAGAGGTTCCCATCAGTTCCAGGTCTTTGTGATCTTCCCCATTCATGTGAACCCTTGGATGATGCGCTGCAAGAAGATGGCGGATAGGCCTAACACGCAGTTCCAGGCTAACACAACGATCAACTGCACAGGCAGAGTTATCGGTTTTCTTAACCACGATGTAATGCTTCATCCGCCACAACTTCCACAGGACTACGTTTTTATCGTCGTTCCTGACTCCTGATCTTTCCTGGAAAGACCAGGTCGAAGTACTATGTCAATGTCACTCTCAACAGCCTCTTCAGCTAAGCAGTCCTCCTCAGACCCCCGGTCCAACTTTCTGTCCCCAGCCAAACGTAAATCTGATCAGCCCCCCGAACCAATCACTCCCGAAACCCCCTCGATGGATGGTAGGATTGCAACCATACTGCCATGTGAGATACGCTGGCAAACTACCTATTGCCTTGTTCTAATTTGCAATCCAAGCACAAACACGTGACACTCCATACACAGAGGATATGTCACCACCGCCAAAGCGCTCACGTATAGTTGTGCTGATGGACCAATCAGCGTGTTCTTGTGCGAGATTGCACTTTTGCGAACGCGGACGGGGCGACAGCTGGTGAAGTGCTTCGGCGGCTTTGAGCACAGGCAGTCGCAGAGCGCCACGCCACGCCTCCACGAGCACTAGCGCGCCCCGCCCGCCGAGTGACAATGGCAGTTTTGAGCTGTGCCCAATCGCCCTTCCTCCTCCCAATGCCTGCGGTTTGCTCGGCGTGCGACACATCTTCAGAGCCTCTTTGCTGACATGTTCTGCTTTGCAGCATCTGGCAACAGGACGATTCTGCTTTCTCACTTCCCGCCGCGTACAGCCCCACCCTCCCCACCAGTTCCGTGTGTCTCCAGCGCTTCCCAACGACAAGCAACATGATGTGGAGCCTGTTGGTAACTTTCAGTCTGTGTTTGCAGCGCCCGCATCGCCCATGGGTCCGCCGGCCCGGCCGCGAAAGCGCAAGGCGCCGACTCTGCATGTAGACGCCTGGGAGCCCTACAAGCACGGCATCCTGGAGCTCCACATTTCACAAGGACTGCCGCTACTAGAGGTGAGGCAGAAGATCGAGGATGAATACGGGTTCAAAGCTAAGTATGTTGCTCCCGCCGATAGAAGGTAAAGTGAGTCTTCTCCTTGTATTTGACAATCTAACAGCTCCATACAGCTTTTCCTTCAGAGCTTCCTTATTCAATTTATACTACTGCTTGACGATCTTCTCACTACGCCGAGTTTGTCGCTGAGGATCTTCTTACGTCAGAGGACTGGGACCTACTAAAGAATATCGTTGACTTCTTACAACCCTTCAAGCGTGTTACAAAGGAAACTGAAGGTGCTAATGCAACACTCGATCGTACACTATACAATGGATTTCTTCGTAAAACATTATAAGAAGTCTTCGGCCAAGTATGCTGGAAGCAAGCAGCTGCTTAATTGTATCACTACGTCCTGGTATGTCTTCGATAAATATTACGCTAAGACCGATGAGGTAGCCGCATACGGAGCCGCATTACTACTAGCTCCGCATCGTCGCAAAGCCTATCTAGATCGCAATTGGCAGGCAGATTGGGTAGATAATACGATGGCAAAGGCTCAGGCAATATGGCTAACTTTCTACAAGGATCAATTTGGTGTTGAGGCTACATATCGTCACCAAGCCGAAGGATGGAGCCTGATGAGTTTGATAAGTGGGACCAAGAGCAGCTTATATGGACATGTACGAAAGATGAGTTCGAGAAATTTATCTTAGGGGATCCCACTACTCTTGGGTCTCATTCTACCCTGGATTGGTGGCTCCTGGAGATCAACCGAAGCAGCTTTCCCTGTCTTTCACGTATGGCCATGATATGCTGATGATATCGGCTTAAACATCACCACATCAAGCGGCTGAAGCGTCTGGGTTGAGTGTGGCGGGTAAATACATAACTGGATATGGTGTTTATCGCAGTAACTGATAAACTTCATCGTTATGTGCGAGCCGTGGCCATCCATTATTAAGAGGCGCTGCCTTCTTTGAGCTTTCTTGTTGGTGTAGCGTTGAAACACCTGCTCAAGCCATCCTAATCCTACGTCATCGTTGGACCAGCCTGTGGGTGACACTGCGCAGTGAACTGAGTGCTTCTTTTTATCCACATCAGCCACCCAAGTGTCCTGTATGTTCTTTGATTCTGCTGCAAAGATGAGGCCTGGAGGAAGAGCAGATCCATCCGCGCAAATACATGCCAACAGCGTAATCCACTCACGATTGCCATCGTGAAGTGACAGCCGGCTCTGCTTCCGTTCATATGCGCTCTTTGCAAACACTCGTTTTGACTTGCCAATAACCCCAGCCATGAAGCCCTCTCATCCATATTGTAGGTATTCTTAGGCTCAATCTCATACTGAGCGATCTTCTGTTGCATGATGACAAAGTACTCCTTGTACTTGTCATAGGAATTAGCGGCGTGACGTTCAGCGGTCATAGGGTTGTTCCATTTAGAGGTGAGTCGGTCAGGGTGCCGGTGCAGGGAGCGGGTAACCCAGCTCTCGGAGACTTTGTCGTGAGCGATCTCTGCTGCGAAATTCTGGATCATTTGCCTTGTAGGTGGAAGACGACGCTCTGTTAGCCTTTCTATATACTTTACAAGCTCCTCCTCTTGTTCAGGGCTGAGTTTCTGTTGTGCAAGTGCTGCCTCTTCCTGCGGACGCGTCTCACCTGTCGCGTTGCGTGTCAAAGTTGAGCGAACAACACCATGCTTGTCAGCTATTTTCTGCCATGGGATTGTTGACAGGTCTAGAAAGTACGGTGATATCTGATCGGAGAAACCGAAATAATAGACTTTCGGTGAGACCGAGAATATCGGATTGACCATCGGCCAGTCCGAAGAGCTGAAGTTGAGACCGCAGATATAAAGACTAGGTTGTGCTCTGTAGAAGAGGGAGAGACAACTCAAAAAATAAAGATAGTTTCAAGTCTATTGAGAATTGCATCGCATGTGCCACATTATTAGGGTACTCTTACCAACAGGGATTTCATCGCCAGAAGGTATTCTTTCAACTTCTTTAAGCTCTTCTTCGATACCTGTCATCGTTGTGGAGAAATGGTGTTATTGCATAACAGAACAGAGAATGCTACCACATAACCAGTCCAGGTGGTTTAAACCAATCTTCGTCCAAGTTGGGACTCACCTTAATCGTGCCTAGCGACTCTCTTATGAACAGTCTCTTCACCTTCTAAATCGTCCTCTGGATGGTCCTCAGACACAGAAGTTGGAAGATTGTCCGTATCGATGTCCCATTCAGGAATCAAAAGTATTGTGTTTGTGCCATCTGCAGTAACATCCTCAAAACAAGTTTGTGGTGTTAGCATGCGAAAGCTTGTGTCGAACATGCGAATCCGTTTTCTCATGTACTTTATCGCTACTCGCCTGGCCTGCGATGAGTCGGAAGCACCAACCAGAAGGGTATGTGAAACTTTCCAAACACCGCGATCACGGATCTTATATTCTATGCGAACCTTTGGAAGGTCTGGTCCCTGGTCACTCAATTGTGTTGTAGTCTGCAGATATGTAAGCTTGGCTATAAGCAAAAGAATTCAAGCCCATACCTGCGGCTCAACTGCCTGAATATGTTCTTCAGAGTCAGTGACATGATCTGGTATCTTACCTGAGGCAGATATTGAATTGCTATTATTAGTTGCTGACGAGCCCGTGCCAGACTGCGTACTGTGGATGGGATTTCCGACGACTTCTTGGTCTGCCGTGGTTTGATTTTCGTTCGCCGTAGGTTGAGCTGATCGGCCTTCTTGTGTAAGTTCTTGAGACTCGGCGTTTCTGAGACTCTCAAGTGCGAACTGAGTAATTGGCCTTTCTCTCCTTTTCGCACCTAAACCTTTTCGCACGCCGTTTTGGCTTCTTGGCGTTTTAGATCCGGGTTTCTTTTGCTTGGGCTTGTCTTTCCATTGCTTTGCAAGATTCTCGACGAGTCTCTCCTGCTCTTCTCGTGTGACTCGCTCTTGTTCTTCTCTTGCTAGCCGTTCACGGTCTTGTTCCTCTCTCGCCAGTCTCTCTTGTTCCTCTCTCGCCAGTCTCTCCTGTTCCTCTCTCGCCAGTCTCTCTTGTTCCTCCCTCGCCAGTCTCTCTTGTTCCTCTCTCGCCAGTCTCTCCTCTTCCTCTCTCGCCAGTCTCTCCTGTTCCTCTCTCGCCTGTCTCTCCTGTTCCTCTCGCGCCAGTCTCTCCTGTTCCTCTCTCGCCAGTCTCTCCTGTTCCTCTCTCGCCAGTCTCTCCTCTCTCGCCAGTCTCTCCTGTTCCTCTCTCGCCAGTCTCTCTTGTTCCTCTCTCGCCAGTCTCTCCTGTTCCTCTCTCGCCTGTCTCTCCTGTTCCTCTCGCGCCAGTCTCTCCTGTTCCTCTCTCGCCAGTCTCTCCTGCTCCTCTCTCGCCAGTCTCTCCTGCTCCTCTCTCGCCAGTCTCTCCTGTTCCTCTCTCGCCAGTCTCTCCTGTTCCTCTCTCGCCAGTCTCTCCTGCTCCTCTCTCGCCAGTCTCTCCTGCTCCTCTCTCGCCAGTCTCTCCTGTTCCTCTCTCGCCAGTCTCTCCTGTTCCTCTCTCGCCAGTCTCTCTTGTTCCTCTCTCGCCAGTCTCTCCTGTTCCTCTCTCGCCAGTCTCTCCTGCTCCTCTCTCGCCAGTCTCTCCTGTTCCTCTCTCGCCAGTCTCTCTTGTTCCTCCCTCGCCAGTCTCTCCTGCTCCTCTCTCGCCAGTCTCTCCTGTTCCTCTCTCGCCAGTCTCTCCTGTTCCTCTCTCGCCTGTCTCTCCTGCTCCTCTCTCGCCAGTCTCTCCTCTTCCTCTCGCGCTAGTCTCTCCTGCTCCTCCCTCGCCAGTCTCTCCTGTTCCTCTCGCGCCAGTCTCTCCTGCTCTTCTCGTGCCAAGCGTTCTTGCTCCTCTCTCGCCAGTCTCTCCTGTTCCACCCTCATCAATCTCTCCTGCTCCTCTCGAGCAAGTCTGTTCTGTTCACTCGCAAGCCGCTCCTGTTCCGCTCTCCATGATCGCTCTTGTTCCTCCCTTGCGAGCTGTTCCTGCCGTTCCCGATTCTCCCGTGCAAGTCTTTCGAGTTCTTCTTGCGTGAGCCGTTCTTGTTCCTGTCGTACAAGCCGCTCCTGCTCCTCTCCTACTTGATCGTTTCCTAGAGGAGTGGAAATGGGAGCATCCAATAGCGACACCTCTTCAGGAGAACGAGGAGTGAGGCGACTCGGCTTACCGAAAAACGCAAAGTACACAGACCTGCGGATGAAGAAAGACGACATCTCATCGCATTGTTCCTCGTCGGTATTGTGTAACTTGTCTACGAAAAGGGACAACTTATCCCGTTCGTGATCTTGCATAAGCGGAATCCCGCATCGTCTTGGTGATATGTCAGAGTAATCAATCTCCACTGCGGCTCTCGCCTGCTCCACTGTTACTGGCTGGGCCGCAGAGAACAGATTCACTATTTGTTTCACGCAGTCCTCAAACGCCGCTTCACTGTACTTGTAGCGGGCAGGTTTCCGAGCCTTCAATAGGGCACTGCGAGCGATCTCCCTGTCGGGTGACCGCTGGGTTAGGCGACGTATCCGCTCAGAGTCATATCCTAGGCGGGAGGCTAGAGCAGCAAACTCACATAGGACGATCTCATCCGCCTTTTCGCTAGCTGGCTTTGTCAACAAGTTCTTCTTCTTTGGCTCCGCGGGAATCTGGGGGTAGTCGCGCATCGCGAACATCCATATCTGTCGTCGTCCAAGGTCTACCCGGTCCGCAAGGCTCCCAGGCCGAAATACGCAGGAAGACCCCGATTCTTGGACCAGGCACTGACCAGCTCTATGGTTCGCATCGGAGAACGCGTCTTCTATGGCAGAGGAGACTGTGCCACGAGGCGACAGCGGGAACAATCGTTTCATGCCGTCGGCGACGTTTTTGAGGTAGTTGAGGTCCTCGAAGAAGCTGAAGAGAGAAGGGACTAAGCGATCAACAGTGGCGGAAAGTACCCTGCTCCATATATCTTCGCGATCTTGCTCGCTGAAGGCACCGAGGATCTGGCCGCTTCGCACTTTGCCATACAGAGCCTCGAAATCCGCCCTACAAGCACCTGGTGCAGTGAGTTCGAAGGCTTTCACCGTCACTCTATCCACTTTCTGCATTGCCTCTTGGTCGTCGCGAAAGATTTTCTTGGTCCAGAAGTCCCTAATGGTATCAAGATAGCAGAGATTTGGCTATTTGGTATGGTCAGTACTTTCGAACTGCTTGCAGATATGGAGCTTACCTCGTGGCATTTCATGGCAAACATTCTATGCGTCGTGCCCAATCTCATCCCCGCTGCCAGCCCCGGGACGTCCAATTGAACATCGAATGCGGCCCTATAATCCGGGTGGCGGAAGATCTTTTCGAGGTTGTCCTTCTTATGGTTCGATATAGCGGCCAAACGAGCCCACCATCGTTTCTCGAAGTATGGATTCCCCGCTCCCCTGTATCCTTGATATTCGCGGATTTTGCTATAGATCTCGCCATCGTCGGGCTTCTTTTCAGCCGAGTACTCTTCGATCAGAGTCGTCTTCAGTTCCTGGTTGAGATCTAAAATAGAAAAGAAAATTAGCGGCTTCTCTGGATTCGGAAAAGAGAGGCCATACCTTCAAGATACAGGTCCACTGTCCAACGCCTATCCTCTAGAGGAAGGACTTGGGCTGCTGCTAGCGTTCGGTGGCGTCCGTGGAGGCACTCCAAGCGATAACCAGGCGGAAAATCTAGCTCCGGATAATCATCACGTGCATCTTCCTGGAGCCGCTCAGCGGAGGTCCTAGAAGCTTCTATGGCAGCGTCTAACTGCGCCTGGCTGATCACGGCAGGAATGTGATTTCGAAGGTCCAGTCGACGGCAACCACCCTCTCCGCGAAACAAATTTCTCAGTCTCTCGACATTACTCTTATCCGGCTGTCTCGACTCTTCACACGGAAAATGAAGCAGGTCGAGCTTGATGCTGGCTGTACCTCTGTACTTGATGTTCCTCTCCTCCTCTTGTCGTCGCTCCTGTTCCAGGAATCGGGCGCGTTGCATCTCGAGATGATTGATCTGCAAGATCTTATTCTCTCTTGGGGGGATGGGGTCACTTAGTACTTATTACCTCTTAACAGTTCCATCTCTAATGGGAAATCAACTCCGTATCGAAGTTGACCTGTGATGCTATGAATAGCAACATGGGAACCCATTCCGGCTCCTTTTGGTCTCCCGTCTTGGTCCTCGAACCCTCCCTATAAGAGGGGTACGTCGAAGGCTGCCCTTAGACCTGTTCTCTCCAACTAACGAGATCCTCAGGACTCTTCTCGCCATATTGCGCGTACTCAGAATGACTTCCAACCCAGACAAACGTCATACGCGGTTCTTGTTGAACACATTGAGGGAACGTGGGCTATATCCGCATTCTGGGAGCGGCACGGAGCAGCCAGACGGTAACAGTGACCGCACAGGTGCTAGGCAGGCTAGGGAGAGAGCGTCGTCCTCAGAGAGCGATACCATCGATCCCAAGACGGGTATGATGCGTCTCAGGCTGGTGGAAGCTGTCAACTCTAGGGCTAGAGCACATGAATACATAATGACCAAAGAGGGGGCTCCATGGAAGAGCTACGAGAGGATCTATCAGCTGCGGCTCGGCGTCGGCGATCGCGTCAACATAGCAGAGCGCAAAAGCCCCCCGTTCGATATTGTCACAGTGAGAAGCTTCTCGGGGCCGCGCATTGAGGACAAGCTTCATATGTTGCAACAGATCCAACACCCCAACTTCGTCTCAGCCTTCGACGCTTTTAAGTTTGAGCAATCGTTATACATCGTTTTCGAGCACATGCCTATTTCTCTGCAGTACATCGCCGGCAATCCTTACATTAACGAACTTCGCTTGGCTTCAATACTTGGACAGGTTAGTGTCAATGGAGCAATAAACATAGAACGGGCGCTCACTGTAGCAGGTGCTTGAGGGTCTTGCCTACCTCGCAACGAAAGGATTAGAGCATGGTTCGTTGACTTGTTCAAATATTCTTATTAATCCAAATGGGGATGTCAAAATCGGTTAGTAATGAACTCCGCGTTAGAGTGTCTCTATTAACCCAAAAATCACAGCGGACCAAGAATGCTGCCATACCCGCCCCCTAGGAAGCCCTGAGCCTCGCGATGTTAGAGCCTTGGGCTTGATTACGATGGAATTAATGCAGGGCTATGCCAAGGATGGCGGAGCTATTGGTGTGGATGATCTGCATCGTTGGCCTGATGGCTCCGACGCTGTCGGCTTCCTCTCGGAGACAACATCTGCCAGCTCGGTGGGCGAGTTGATGAAGGTAAGTTGAAGACTCACGTTTTCACGTTGTATTCTAATATTTTCTAGCACTCGTTAATGCGACTTCCCTGGCGAAAAGAAATGCTCAAGGGCCTGGTGTCTCTCGCCAGCCTCTGGGCGCGCAGAGACTACAAGTATACACCAAGTTAGGTTTTCATGGGAGCATACATTGTCGTGAGCGTGCTTGGAGTCTTAGTAAGCTGTTTGTCCTTGATAGTTATTAGATCAATGTAGTCGTTTACGACTTTCAACTAGATTTGCTATGGTTTGTCGAGCAGTGGGAGCCATGAAGCTAAATTTTACACTGTCTCTTCCCGGCCCCATAGGACCGTTTCCGGCTCCTCTTTTAATTCCAGGGAAGCCATTCTACCTCCCTCCTATTTTTAGTTTCAGGGGACTATTTCTGGCTCTCGTCTAATTCGGACTTCTATTACGGCTAGCCTTCACACTATACATTCCTTCTCAATCATCTCAATCTCTCTGTCTTCTTCCTTCCTCTTCTTTCACTCACTTCTCATACGAATCCTATACTCGCCTTCCGATGGAGATCACCCTAGGGTTTGGTATCGCCGTAGGTGGCATCTTCCTTTCCCTTACACTTTTTAAGATACGCCACCGCGTAAGGCAGTTACTGGAAGCTTTTTTGCTTTGGACGAATAAACATTTTGTTTATCCGCCGCTCCTTCGCCGTCACCGATACCTAGGCCCATGGAGTCGAGCCGATGTTCTTTTGCAATCCGCCTACATTGGGATAATTGTTTTCTGCCTTAGATATAAGGTGTCGTCTATATCGAAGGCCGGTCTGCGGGCTGCAAATCTCTCGTTGATTAACCTAGTCCCGCTCCTTTCTGGCCCCTCCTTTAACATTCTCGCAGATCTCCTCGGTATTTCCTTGAGCAAGCTCCGACGATTCCACCGCTCGGCAGGGGTAATTTCGTTCGCCCTCCTTGTTTTCCACGTGATTATAGTTGTGGCTAGTCAGACCAATCTCTCCCTACACGTACCGGAAAATCTATGGGGAGTAATCGTAAGTTTCAATCAGTTCTACCGTGTGTTTACTATAACTAACTCTGCGTAGGGAGGATCGTCGCTATGTCTTCTCATGCTCTCCCTACCTCTTCTCCGCGCGCTCTCGTACGAAGTTTTTATCCGCACGCATCAAGCATTGGCGGTGCTCGCTGCCTATTCAATTTGGCGACACTTGGTGTCGCAGTCGCTCCCTCCCCGCATATATACCTACATCTTTGCAGGAATATTCCTTTCGGCGTTTCTCCTCCAGTGTGGACTCATCATCTGGCGAAACAAAGCTGTTGGCCGCAGTTTTCCTCGAGCTTCTATCAGCCACATGAACGACACAGTTAAGGTCCGCTTAACTTTATCTCGACCGTTAAAAGTCAAAGCTGGACAGCACATTGGGCTGTGGATCCCAGTCAGTTTTTGGTCTTTCTGGCAAAGCCATCCATTCGTTGTGACATCATGGTCCGGGGCCGAGCAGAGCGCTTTGGATCTATTTATAGAGCCACGCCAAGGCTTCACTCAAAAACTTCTGGAATACAGCAAGTCCAATCGCCCCCCCTGCTTAGCTCTGTTCAGTGGGCCACACGGTAATAGTGCACCGGTAGGCGAGTACGAGACCGTCCTCATGGTAGCGAGCGGCTTCGGCATAGCTGCGCAGCTATCTTACCTGAGGCAACTGATATATGGGTACAATGCCTGCAAGACGCGCACCCGCCGCGTTCATTTGGTTTGGCAGTTGGAGACCCTAGGCAAGTTAGAATAAGGTCGGATCGGAAGCTCAGGCTGACTGTGAACCAGACATTGGGATTGCAGTGGAGTCTTTACTTAACAACCTTCTAGATGACGACACTCTAGACGAAGGTTATGTCAGCTACCCCCTCACTTACGTTTTCATACAACTTCTAACTTGGATAGATCCTCAGCATCTCACTTTATGTTCAATCGGGAAAGGCAGACCGGGTGCCTTTTGGACGACGTGCTATAGTGTACAGTGGCACGGCCGACCTGACGACGATTGTTCAAGAAGAGGCGGAAGGGAAATATATCAAAAGGGTGCAAGAGGAGACGGAAGAGCGGGGAAGGATGTTGGTAATGGGTAAGTTTTTATCCCCCATAACAGTATTCATTTTTTTCTTCACTTTTTCATTTGATCCGCTGACCAGTTTTAGTCTCAGGAATGGACCAGCTACGTGATCAAATGCGAGATGAAGTACGTAGGTACCTAGATGATAAAGTAAGCCTGTGGGAGTTGGAATACCAGCCAGCGTAGCTGGAAATGTAATAACAGTTGGTCACTGGGAGGGCAACAGAAGGGATCACAGTATGGCAGAATAGTGAGAATAATAGAATCGGAGTAGAAAATGTTGTTCCTCCAATTAGAAAAAAACTCAAGCTTACTCTCCGAAGGAGGGTTAAACCTCTTCTTTTATCTCTGACTCCAGCTGCCTGCCGAGTCTGTACCCGCCCATACGGCGATAATATTTAACAGCTGCACCTATGAGCATCTGTCAGCATTTATAGGCTTAACTTAACATTTCTTTTGGATTTATGATAAGTACCTTGAGATATTATAGCTCATGAGACCCTACTGTAATACTCTCAAGATCATAGATATCCTCAACGAATTCTCTCAAGACTATGCTCTCGCAAGATGATTATCTTAGGAGCCGTATTCTCATAAGAGCCGTACATGGAGAGAAAAATCTAGAGAAATTTCTAGGAAGTCCCTAGAATCAGGAGTGCTATTTTAGGCATCTCCCAGGAGTGTCCTCCCAGGAGTGTCCTCCCAGGAGTGTCCTCCCAGGAGTGTTCTCCCAGGAGTGTCCTCCCAGGAGTGTCCTCCCAGGAGTGTTCTCCCAGGAGTGTCCTCCCAGGAGTGTTCTCCCAGGAGTGTCCTCCCAGGAGTGTTCTCCCAGGAGTGTTCTCCCAGGAGTGTCCTAGGAGTGTTCTCCCAGGAGTGTTCTCCCAGGAGTGTTCTCCCAGGAGTGTTCTCCCAGGAGTGTTCTCCCAGGAGTGTTCTCCCAGGAGTGTTCTGCTATGTTTAGATCAGGAGTGCTATTTTAGGCATCTCCCAGGAGTGTTCTCCCAGGAGTGTTCTATGTTTAGATCAGGAGTGCTATGTTGAATATCACGGTGCTGGGACGTGACGTGTATGGCGGCACCACGTCTCCACTATACTAGCCTCTTGGCACTGTACATATATCAGCTCTTGCTAGACCTCTCTACGATACAATCAATGAACCAATACAACAAGAACTACTCACTCAACATGCTATTTAGGCATCTCCCAGGAGTGTTCTCCCAGCTCCAGGAAGTTCATGCGAGAGGTCTTCGTCGTGGTGCAGCTGTTTTAGACCCGTAGAAACTTGCCACATTGTGGTGTTCCTGGTGTCAACGCTAATGGCTTGAAAAAGTTGTGTTCTTGTGGCCAGATTGAAAGGCTGCAGGTGAGGGATGGGCAGGGGATTGAGGGGTTGCGGAGAAGGGTTTCCCCTCAGTAGTAGAGACGAAGACGAGAATGGTCTCTTCGTCAAACCATTCGAATGTGAGATAGACGTCGTCTGGGGACGATGGTGGGGTAAATAACTGCCCCATGGCTGAGGTACAAGTGCTCAACAAATGTTGAAACCAAGCGACGTTGGAAAATATGAGCGCGGCACTCGACCCCTGTCAGCGTGAAAACTAGCGCGTACCAAGTCTGCGCAACCCACCCAGCGTGATCTCTAGCGCGGCGGCCTCCAATCACCATGATCGCAAGGGTGGCCGAGATTGGCCATCTTGCGGTCATTGCAGCGGGATGAAAGCTCTGCTGGAGTTCCCAAGCAAAGCCAGAACCGCCATGGGGCTGTACCGTACAGTACTACCGCTCGCATCATACGCTCGCATAGATCGTATAATGGACTGACGCATCGCACAAGCACTGAGTTCAATGTAGGTAGTGATACAACAAGCATCGTGGAGCCGCTCAAGCATACATGGTCGCAGGATAGGTTCTAGAGTGTATGTAATTTCATTCCATTCCGTCTTCCTTCACACGAATTGAGCTTACCCAAGAACGTGTTCGTGACTATTAAAGCGTTACGAACGTCTGTAGTGACAGTCCAGACCGTAGTCACACAGATCCGAATAGACGATCGGGACTGGGGTGAAGGTTGTGGACTGCGGCACAGCCAGCTTCAGTCCCAGATGCTGATCTGATCTCGCTCTACTCTCCCACTTTGGCTTACTTAAACGGGAAAAGCGAGAATGCTAGGTGCAGTCAAGGTGATCCACAGACATCTGACACATCACTTCCAGACCTAAATAAGACAGATGAACAGCAACATACTGCGTCGTTGACTTGACATGTAGGGGCAATGCTGCAAAAGATTCACATATCACGATGGCATGATGATCAGAGACATCTCTAGAGCGTTGAATTGCTTACACATAAGCAGCTAAGGATTTCAGGAACAGGTGGCAGCGAGGAAAGATAACGACGCCAATCAAGTCATCTGGATCCGGACTTACTTGCCCCTTTTGCGCCCACCGTAGCGCTATCAGATATAGGCTGATGTGAGAGACAAAGCTGAGAAGTACTATGTGGGTCTCGCTCAGAGTGTGAGGCACGATCAACTTGGTGGGTGGCTATGTTATCGACTAGGCATGATCGAGTTGCCAAGACGGTGAAGAAAGCCTGAGGAGAGGCTTTTGGGAGGCATCTGCTGTGGCGAAGGGACAAGTTTGCTGACGTCAATCATTCTGCTGCCTGTTAGCATCGCCCGGAATTGTGGTCCACTATAAAGAGCCTCGACAACAATCCTATACAGTACCATCCAAACTCTTTGCTTGCTTGGAAAGCTCGTAACTTTCATCTTGTCTCAAGGATCGCACCGTACTTTGTACCGACCCCGTCGTCTCCGCCCGCAACAACTTGCCGGCCCTACAGCAACGGACAACACGATGACTTCCTTGTGCTTCAGGGAGGATACACGCAACACCAGCCCAACGAAGGCGACCGTGACCGCCGGAGAGCCAGTATCAGCCAAATACCCAACATGGAAGGGCTCAGGATCAGTTGAATCGACTGAGCCCGACGCAAAGCAATCTACATCGCCTAAATCCGGAGCCGTGGACATCAACCAAGCAGTGTTCGACAAGTATCAGCAACTCCCCGACCCGCCATCTCCTCTCCCAGTACGTCATCGCGACTTTGTGCACTGTATGCCCCCGGAGCCCCCTACGTACCGCAAGTTCTCTATCTTTACCGCAGGAAGCATCGAAATGGGCAAAGCCGTACAATGGCAACCGCTAATGGTTCAGATGCTCGGCCACCTACCCATAACCGTAAACAACCCGCGTAGGGGCCACTGGGATCCCGATGTCACCCCAGAAGCCAAGGACGAGGCTTTCCGACGACAAGTAGAGTGGGAGCTAGGGGTAATGGAGCAGGCAGATGTAATTTGTTTCTTCTTCGACGTCAACACGCTGAGTCCCGTGACAATGCTGGAGCTGGGGCTTTGGGCGGCTTCAGACAAGGTGGTTGTGTGCTGTGATCCGCGGTTCTGGCGAGGGGGGAACGTGCACATTGTCTGTGGACGGTATGGGATTCCGCTAGTGGAGAACTTTGAGGAGTTGGTGCCGGCGATTGAAAAAATGCTGGTTCAGAAGGGTATGCAACTTGACGAGCAAGGCGACCTGGTGGGGGCGAATGTGCACACGGAGAAGTCGAAGCCAGTCAAGAGGTCCATTCTGGAGAAGGAGAATACCGATTTGCTGAATCAGGTTGCAGACTTGCAGGCACAGCTGATGCAGTTGAGTGGATGATTGCTCCTCAGCGTCATTGACGATCTGCCAAAAAGCGCATAGACCTCTTAAAAACGGAACGCCGGATGTGTGATTGTTATCAATGTTGTAAACTAGTTCAATTATGCCAATTCTTGATACCTAGACGGACAGATAGCATATGTACAACTCATTGAAAGAATCGGTGAAAGAACGATCCATGCTTATCACTGCCGGTCGACGAAGTACCATCACTCACGCCAGTCGAATCCTTGTGTCGTACAATGGCGAAGCTACACGAGCGAGAGACATACAAGCGATCTTCTCCACCGCTCCGGTTGGCGGCTGGCGACCAGCATACCGAACCGGACCCGTAGTAGGTACATCGGTGAGTAGACTTTAGATTCACCCGTGTCGCGCATACGGAAGGTTCGGCGGTACACGGCAGCGGCGCGATGTCGGAGGTCTTTACCAAGCATAAAGGTATACCGCCCTCTAAAATATGCTGAGTAGTGATTCACGGTTGTGAGCAAGATATGTCCTGCGAGTGTGCGATCTTGCATAATAGGAAGAAGTGTCTAATGTACAAGATGTTGCTCGTCGCTCCACAAGCATGCATTCCAATAAAAACTTGTTATCAGCCTTCCATTGAGACGATGACTCACAAGCACGAGAGCCTATCCAAACAGCCGTCAATCATGTGTAAGTTAGCCGTTATAAAAAGTCAATCGAACAAGTCGTTCGCAAAAATTTTCTTAACCATAACTAATTAAGATCATTTTCTTGCAGCTTATCTGATCAAAGTCATCGTTTTTGTGTGCATGTTGAAGCAGCTACAGTAACTAATCATATCAGAGCATGAGCCGAAGGCAATACAATGGAGACACCGGGGTCTCTTCTTCGTCAGCCTTATTGAGCTTTATGTGAGGAAGAACATGGCGAGAACGTATTGGAATTGCGACAGCAAAGCTGCCAATGAAGCTAGAAAAGAGTAGTGTTATAGTTACCAATAAGGGATGTAAAGGAGTACATTTTTTGTCAAACATCACAGTGACTGAAACTGAAATATGTGACAGGGGCTGTGGGTGTATATAAAAGAGTGAGGCACCACGCCTGTAGGAAAAACAATAATGAACACAATCACTTGCTTCAACATTTTTCTTCGTGTCTCAATGTAACGTCCCTCACTGCGTAGCGAGACACTGTTAGTTTATGACGCACACACCTAGTTGGATACCAGTGTTGAAGCAAGTGATTGTGTTCATTGCGCTTTTTCTACAGGCGTGGTGCCTCACTCTTATATATACACCCACTGCCCCTGTCACATATTGCTGTTTCAGTCACTGTGATGTTTGACACTCCCACTCGATGATGACTCCGTCAGAAGCGCCATCGACCCTTCGTCACAGTGTATAGGCCCCGTCAAAACCTTCAAAAAACCCTATGTCGGGAAAAGAAGGAAAGGGTGCCCGGACAACTTATTTATTATGCATAAGTCCATAAACCTTACTCAATCCCTAACCCTCGCCGAAACGACTCGAATCTGTCTCGTGCAAGGGGTTTGGTGAACCCATCGGCAATTTGTTCCGCAGTTGGGATGTGCTTCAATTCAACTGTCCCAGCCTTTTGAACAGCGTCTTCCAACCCCGAGCGCCCTGAGCTTGCAATTTTCCAGGGGGCTTGCTCGTACCTTGAGAGCAGGGCATGAAGCATTCTCTTGTATCACTGTCGATCTAGATGCGGAGAAGAAGTTACCTGCCAAGGGGGTCGCTGACCTTTTGTACCGCATACACGAAAAGCAATTGAGCCCAGGATCTTACTCTGTGTCTGATGACGGCGAATTCATTGAGAGAGGGGGCGTGCTTCATATCAAGCGCGCAATTGAGGATGAGACGTCGAATAAGTTCGTTGCCAGACGCACCGATCCGTTATCGCTGCCACTACAGCTGGAGGATATCGTACAAAGAGATCGCCGGCTGAAGCTCAAAGTCTCCGACTCAGGCCTGAAGGGGCCTTTTGTCTTCGAAGACGATCCGATAGCGAAACGGCCGATGTTGCCTCAAGAAGTTGAGGTCGAAGTTCAAGCTGCCAATCTCGACTCAAAGGGCATCCAAATACTTAGCGGTGAACTTTCGAATCAAAACTTAGGCCAAGAGTGCGCGGGTGTTGTTACAAAGATTGGTAATACCATTTCAGGTCTCTCGGTGGGTGATTGTGTCACTGCCTGGTGCACCAGCACTTTCGCCACGCATGTCCGCACTCCAGCAACTTTTGTGCACAGAATTCCCGATGATGCGAGCTTTGAGGCCGCCGCGAGCATTCCAGTAGCTTGTTCTACTGCCTTCCATGCCTTGGTACACACAGCGTGCATAGAGGCTGATGATACAGTCCTCGTTCACGAAGCTGCAGCTCCTGTCGGTCAAGCTGCCCTTCTGATCGCCTCGATGCTTGGAGCAGTTATCTTCGTGACTGTCAATTCGGCCGAGGAGAAGACTCACCTCACAGAGTCATACGGCATTGATCCAAGCCGAATCTTCGCCAGTCAAGATCTGAAGTTTGTTGTTCCAGTCCGGCGAGCAACAAAGGGCCGTGGTGTGGATGTGGCTTTGAATACGCTTTCAGGCGAAGCAATTCAGGCTACATTCAGCTGCGTCGCACCCTTCGGCAAATTTATTGATCTTGCAAAGGAAAACTCACAGACCAATGCGCGGCTGGAAATGGCTCCATTCGACAAGAGTGTGTCGTTCACGTCCGTCAACATGGCATGCCTGCGTCAACAGAATGTCAAGCTTGCCGGCAGAATCTTCCAGGAGGCGATGAAGTTCGTTATGAACGGGAAGTTGCAAGCAGTTTCGCCGATCGACTTGAGGTCATGGTCAAAGTTGACTGAAGCAATCGAAATGGAGCAGAATGAGAAGTATACGAGCAGAGCGATCATGGTCCCGACCACAGGTGATCAGGTCTTAGTAAGCACCTCATATTACCATTTCTTTCGAAATGGAAGGCTGACAGGTTTTAGGTTGCACAGAAACCGCCCGAGAGCATCCTCTTTAACTCAGACGTATCCTACCTCCTCGCCGGTGGTCTCGGTGGTCTAGGGCGCAGCATATCTCGCTGGCTAACCACCCACGGTGCCAAAAACCTAATCTTCGTCTCCCGCTCTGGTGCTTCTTCCGCCGAAGCATCGTCTTTCATCTCCTCCCTCGAAGACTCCGGCATTCGCACCGCAGTTCTCCAGTGCGACATCTCCGATGCATTCGCCCTCTCATCCACTCTCTCAGACAACTTGAAGACCTTCCCACCTATCCACGGCATCATACAGGGCGCCATGACACTCAACGACTCGCTGTTCAGTAGCATGACGCATGAACAGTGGATATCAACCATCTTCCCCAAAGTCCACGGTTCAAAGAACCTCCACGAAGCCACACTCTCCCAACCCTTGGATTTCTTCATCCTCCTCTCCTCTCTCCACTCCTTCATCGGCAATGCAGGACAATCAAACTACGCCGCGGGCTGTGCCTATCAAGTCGCACTGGCCAAGTATCGCAATAACCTAGGCTTGCCGGCCACGGCAATTGATCTAGGTATTGTCGGCGGCGTGGGATATGTGGTAGAGAAGAAGGAGAGCGGAAAAAAGATCAAAGTGCAAGAGTTCAAACACATTAACGAAGCAGAGATGCTAGCACTTATCGAACTGGAAATCCGATAGCCAATGACCGGCCATTTAGTTACGGGACTGGACTCTTATCTCGACATCGCAACGATGGAGAAGGAAGGCAATATGCAATTCTTCGCAAGGGATCCAGTACTAAGTCATCTCCACTACCTTCGCCCGCATCTCAAGACCGAAACTACAGTGCAGTTCTACAAACAACGAGGCAACGCCAGCTTCCCTCTTGCTGGCCGCTCAACTCGCCTCCGCGCCGTCCACCGAGCAGGCGAAATATTATATCTGGACTGGCCTCATCAATAAGCTTTCTCGTAGCTTAATGACGGATCCGTCTGAGCTGGATACTATTCGCTCGATGAGCGCGTATGGAACTGTCAGATAAGAGGCATAAAAACTGAAGTATACGAATACTGCATCGTGTACGGTATCACCTATGTATCATCGATGTATCAGGTCTGTGTTTAAAAGGAGAGAGAATAGAACCAACGAACAGGACAATCAATTCTGATCCACGATCATGACCAAAAAGATTCATTAAATTCTGACAATTAAGAGTCTCACTGACCCTATAACGAGCGAGGACCATGTCTCACGCAAATATTACCGGCGTACGCGACGCTACGATCATCCTCACCGACTACACGAACTACACGCCATGGTTACTACAACTCAAAGCAAAAGCAGAGTTCCACGACGTATGGGCAATCGCAGACCCTGATGGAACTAGAGAACCTTTGCTGGAACCGATCCCCCCAGTCCTACCACGATTAGCTGACTACGTACCGGCTGTAGCCCAACGACCGGCACCCAGCGCGTCGTCAAACTCTCGGGGTAACCGGGTTGGATCATCAAGCCAGCCAACAAGATCAAACCCGTCCCGAACCGATGCAACTCCAGCTACACCGACGAAACTATCGGACTTATCACCTGAAAGCCAGGAAACATACAAGGCCGATCGAGACGACTACAAGGTACAGCTCGAAGCCTACAAGATCGACGAGAAGAAATACGACAGAGAACGGGCTAACTATCGGTTACTTGCAACGCACATTCAGAGCACAGTATCAGCGCACATTCAGCGCAACTGCTGCCTCCCTGGTACCACGATTCGCCGATGGATTATTGATATCCGAAGGACAGTAGGAATCAACCCACTCGAAGAACGCCAACGAGCACGAACAAGATATCACAATGCATTGAAGCCAATGAGGACCCCAGTAAACTGGGATATCTGGCTTGCCGAATACGATCGAGCAGCAACTGACGCTGAGACCGAAGGAGTCGCGGAGGTACAACATAATGACGACATTATAGAAGATTTCTTGTCGGCAGTGGAAAAGGTAGCACCTATGTGGGTGACTGCCTTCTCTAGCCAGGTGGCCAGAGGTGACCCAGACCATGACAGAAAAGAAATGATGAAACTCTTCCGGGAGCATATGAGCCGCTCCTACCCACAAAAGGGCAAGCAGAAGAGCGCTTTCGCTGCTGGAGACGCTGCATACCCCGCTGGCGGTGAATCCGACCAGGGCGCACAGAGGGACGCCTCCGGTGTAGCTGAAGAAGCATCATCAGCCTTACGGGGCAAGAACCGTGGTAGAACACGGGGAAAACGCAAATTTGGGCAAAGCAGCACCAGATCCAAGCATTCCTCTCTGGAGGATACGGCGGCAGTCGAAGGCACAACATGCCATGCTTGTGAACAGCGCCACAATCTTTTCGATTGTTTCTATCTAAACGAAGATAGGGCACCTGCGTGGTTTACACCGGATTCAAGGATAGCCAAACTCGTTGAGTACAAAAGAAAGTATGACCCAGAGCTAATCAAATTATTAGACTCAAAGCGCCAACGATCAAAGACGCCGCTGATTAAGAATTCGCAAACACCAACACCCGAAGTCTTAAAAGATTGACTAGAAGGAAGAGTTATATCAACAATCGAAGCCGCGTATACCGCGTCAGTGTTCTCAATGAAGAACCAACCGTATCCGCTAAAGAATGCATTCATCCTCGATTCGGGCGCGACAATACACATCTGCAACATGGCGCAACGCCTAACTCACCTCCGTCCACCTATCCCCGGTGACTGCGTGTGGACAGGCGACGCACGAATATGGATTAAAGGGTATGGCACCGTACATATCAAAGTCAAGTCACCATATGGCACAGAGATACTCCGATTAGAGAACGTTGCCTTCTGCCCGGAGATTCTATGCAACCTCGTCTCATTTAGACTACTCAGACGGCAAGGAATTTGGTGGGATAATAAGAATGAACCTACGTCGTTAAAGAGATGGGACAACTCCATCATCGCATACCTGACGGAAGCACACAACCAATGGGTACTCCAGCAATCAGATGCAAAACGACAGTGCCTTTCACACCCGATTCAACTCTCGAACCAAGCGGTCGCCACAAAGAGCAAGTGCGATACTATGGCACAAGCGCCTAGGGCATCCAGGGCCCGCAGTGATCGAACACCTCGTCCAACAATCTGAGGGGGTGCGCATCAAAGACGTCACTACAGTCGAGTGCGACGCATGTGGGAGAGCCAAATCAAAGCGCAGGATCCGCAGAGAACCTCGACTGAGCGAAGAAGGGCCGGGAGAACGAATCGCGATCGACTTTCACGACTACGAAGTCGGGAGCTACTCAAAGGAAAAGAGCCAAATGCTTATCAATGACCGATTCTCGGCATATAACTGGGATTTCTACTTTACCGACAACAGACCAGCACGATCTATTATTCGATTACTGGATAATTTCACTTGCTTCCTATATACGCAGTTCAATATTTCTGTAAAAGTTATTGAGACGGACAACGAGATAGTGACCGTCAAGCCAGAAGTTAAGAGATGGTGCACGTCCAAAGGCATAAAGGTCGAGCCTTCTGCTCCTGATACCCAATCACAGAATGGCGGGGGAGAACGCTCAGGGGGTGTGATAAAAGAAAAGGCACGCACGATACGACTGGATGCTAATCTTCCCTGGGAACTATGGCCAGAAACCACAAGAGCGGCAGTATACCTTTACAATAGAACGCCGAACTACTCAAACCGCTGGAAAAGCCCATACGAGGTATTCTTCACAAGAGTCGCTGCTATGAATGGTATCGTCACTGGACCACGGAAACCAAACCAAGCTCATCTTAAAGCATATGGCTGCAAGGCATTTGCAATGACCGACGATACCCACCGAGGAAAGTCGCGACTGCAACGCTTGGATCCAAAGGCCTGGATTGGCTATCTTATTGGCTATCAATCTACAAACATCTACCGAGTTTGGATCCCGTCACTAGCTAAAGTCATCAGCACAAGAGACGTAGTCTTCGACGAAAGCGTAGTGTTCAGCGGCAAAACGGAAGACCTCATGGACAACCTTATGCACAACACCCTACAGGAGATTGCAACGTGGGTGAAAACGATTGAACTGCCTACACCACCGCGACAGAAACAGCCTGAGACTGGGTCGTTCTACGAAGACGATACAATAATGGGAGAGAGTTCAAGTCCACAAGGTCAAAAGTCAAGAGGTTGCCGAAGTAGAAAAGCGATGGACTCATACCCAACGCCGCCAGACACTCCGCCACCTGTAGCTCTCCTTAGCCAGGCGTGGACCGACGAACTTGAAGCTAATAGCATGACGACACAGGGCTCGTCAAAAACAGAACCATGGGCAGTAGCATTTATGGCCGGCACTCAAGCAGGGCACGTAGGGGAACACGAAGGCAAGCTCATTGACAAGGCACAGCTGAAGAGAATGCTGGCAAAGGGGGTGAAGCCTCACCGAAACCAATTGCCACCTCTGCCGACGACTTACTCAAAGCTTGAAGATCATCCTCTGTACGAAATGTTCAAGGAAGCAGAACGAGAACACCTAAGGAGCCATGAACAAATGAAGTCCTGGGCTGAAGTGCCAATCACTCCCATCAAACGGAAAGGTCACCAAATATTAGACTGCATGTGGGTGTATACTTACAAATTGGACAAACACCATCGCCTTATTAAATGCAAAGCACGACTGGTCGTTCGCGGCGATCAGCAACGAAACATCACGTCACAAGACACATACGCAGCCACTTTAGCCAGCAGGTCTTTTCGAATGCTCATGGCAATCGCTGCCAAGTTCAACCTTGAACTCAAACAGTACGACGTTACTAACGCATTCGTGCATGCAACCATAGATAGAGAAATCTACATGAGAATGCCACGAGGATACCAGAAGCCGGGAACGATCCTTAAGCTTGAAAAGGCACTTTACGGTCTTCGAATTTCACCGCTCCTATGGCAGAAAGAATTCGTCTCAACCCTCGCCAAACTAGGCTTCAAACAAGTGCCACATGAGGCCTGCTGCATGATCAAGGATGGCATTATCATCTTCTTTTACGTCGATGACATTATCTTAGCCTATCACCAGAAGAAGGAGGTAGAAGCTCAACAAGCTATCAAGGCTCTTCAAGAAAGATACACCTTCACAGGTGGAGAAGACCTGCAATGGTTCCTTGGCGTTGAAGTTATCAGAGACCGAGAACAACGATTAATTCAACTCTCCCAGTTGGCCTATGCCGACAAAATTAGCAGACTTGCAGATAGGAAAGATGTCCGACATGATACCCCAATGGCAAGCGTTGAACTCCAGCCACGCGAGGGATTAGCATCACCTTCAGAAGTCAACAAATACCAGCGTAAGATTGGTTCCTTACTATTTGCCGCCGTTACAACACGACCAGATATAGCCTTCGCAACATCGCGCCTTGCACGCTTCCTCGTCAACCCTGGCACGGAGCATCAGGAGGCTGCTGACAGAGTCCTGCTCTACCTTGCAGCGACAAAATCAAGAGCACTCCAATTGGGAGGAGGCAACAAGCTTGAAGTAGCCAGCGACGCATCATTTGGCGATAATACAGTCGATAGAAAGAGTTCGCAAGGTTATGTGATTAAGCTATTCGGTGGTCTTGTTACCTGGAGAGCAAGTAAACAGGGCACGGTCACTACCTCAACGACTGAAGCAGAACTGCTCGCACTCTCCCAAGTAGCAAAGGAAGCTATCTTTACCTCGCGACTTCTCAAGGAGCTCCAGATATCATTGCCGGAGTCGACTATTACAATTCAATGCGACAATACACAGACAATTCGACTTGTTACGGAAGAGATTGCAAAACTTCGAACCAAACTTCGACATGTAGACATCCACAACCACTGGCTACGACAAGAAGCATTGCTGGGACGAATTCAAGTCAAATACGTAGAGTCCTCGCAAATGCTAGCAGACGGACTTACCAAAGCGCTGCCCTCAAACAAATGGGAGAACTTTCTTAATCAATTAGGACTGGTAAACAAGAAACCGGTCTTAGCAAAAGAGTTAAAACTCGAAGACATACAGACTCAAATAGAGGATCTGACAATCGCATAAGATATAAGTTTGTGACAGCTTAGAAGATCACTCTAAGCTGAGGGGGTGTGTCAGATAAGAGGCATAAAAACTGAAGTATACGAATACTGCATCGTGGACGGTATCACCTATGTATCATCGATGTATCAGGTCTGTGTTTAAAAGGAGAGAGAATAGAACCAACGAACAGGACAATCAATTCTCATCCACGATCATGACCAAAAAGATTCATTAAATTCTGACAGTAGTTAAGGTTGTTAAGGTAGTTAAGGTTGTTAAGGTAGTTAAGGTAGTTAAGGTTGTTAAGGTTGTTAAGGTTGTTAAGGTTGTTAAGGTTGTTAAGGTTGTTAAGGTTGTTAAGGTTATTAAGGTAGTTAAGAACCTTAGTGTCACGAGAGGCTACGAGTAGGGATTTCAACGCTTAACTAATAGCTTGATTATTATACTACGTACAATCTCAGGTGTAATACAAGACGTTGCGTAAAGAAGAGAAGAGAACAGAAACTCAGGTGCAGAAGAATACTCAGGGGCTAGGCCTGTGCTCGAGCTCAGACCTCGACAGGACTAGCCAATTCAGGTGTTGCGGGAACCACGGTGGTTACCGTGACACTCCGGAAGCAAAGCACTGATAGAAAGGAGGGGAGAGAACACGAAAATCAAATCAACCACGTTCATCATCAAAATTCATCAAAGATCAAGCCAAAATAGTCCTTGAATCTGACAACGACCATAATATCGACGTAGTATAGTAGTGTAGAGGTTAATTAATTTAATCGCAATTTGTACAGCAATTTGTCTCCTGTAGCTAGACACTAGAAAATGCTAAAGACATTAGGATATTAGAAATAATATACTAGTATACTAGTATACGGATTTCAGTAATATTAGTATATTATGATAGGCATTTAGAACTGATATACTAGTATTACTATGTCTGACTGTAAGCAGCTGAGGGCTAAGGTAAATAAATGACAATATTCAGCACTAACCACCACATATAAAACTCAACTTCGAACCTCATCTTCAACCCCAACCCGCATTCACCCCCAACGCCTGATATTCTTTTTCCAAAAGAGGTCACTGTCTTTCTCCCAACCAAAGGAATAGTACTTCCTATTCAGCGCAGTCCATTCGTGCGCTGCGAACCTTACTTTGGGTTCTCCTTGATCACCCATCCGCGCGCAATGCAGTCTAGGTCTGAAACTTATTAGTAAGGGAAATGTACAGGCGAGCGGCAAGGGAGAGGGAGGAGGGACTGACCTGTCTGTAGCTAGCATCGTTGCATAATCCAAAGACGAGACCTTTACCTGCGCCGATAGCGCACCATCCTAGGTCGACGCTGGTGCAGTTAATTTAATTGATCTTTTGTTGTACAGAGAGAACAGATGGGTCTAGTGCTTTGCTAGGAGAGAGAGTTTCTTTGTGGGTAGGTAGGGGATGGACATACGTGAGTTCATTTTTGCCCAAGAGTTTGTTGAACTTGGCATGGACTTTTCTAAGGCCTTTGTTACCTGATTTTTGTTAGTGATGTTGTGTTGCGGTTGGGAGAGGGATGGAGGGTACCGGGTCCGCCACAAGTGGCACAGCTCCGATCGAAAGCTGCTGCTGGGCTGCTGAGGATCGCCGTCCTGTACGGCAGGATTGAGCGATGTAGGCCAGAATTATTATTTCTAACCTAACTTTAATCGGCTCAATTACTGGAATAGCCTTCAAGGCGCTGTCATCGATATAATAGAACAAGAATGTTAATGCGACTGACGCTATCTGAAGTAAAATCACTGTCATGTTAATGACAATGATAGTTCTGATATGGATAACGTCCGAAAAGTTTTTTCGAGCCACCATAATAAAAAAGACATTGATGATGACGTCTTGCACCATCAATATGACTATTCCTGTCAATTGCAAAATGTATGCAACGCGATAGAAATGCTGATCCTTTGTCAAGGCGAATTTTGTTTGATAAATGCCTAACACCAACCACAGAATGCCCTGTAGCGTAGGCGCGCATAGAACAAACAGATGTAGGTGATATATAAGCCGTAGTCGTAACAAGATCATTGTCGGGTAGCTCACGACCATGAGGATTTCGACTATCGTGTTGACGGTGTAAAGCGGCACTATCTCCATGGCCGGTGTGAAATAGGCATACGCAGATATGGCGTTGAATAAGGCGCTTGATAAGATGGCTATTTGACATACGTAGAAAAACAAAGTTTGCCGTCGTTGGAATAATCTCCATGCTGAATATTCAGACTCAAGAAAGATGACTATCCCCGCACCAACAGAGGCAGCGATATAGTTGTGGATGAATTCCATTCTAGCCGTCAGTTATGAGCGTTAACGTTCCATTTTCAATTTTCAAAGATCAGCTCAGGTATTAATGCCCTGTGGGGTTTCGATGGCAACCGCCGTTGTTAGAGCTGTAGTCTTCTTTTTCTATTGTGATTCGTCATACTCAGAACTAGGCCGTCTGCAGTTCGCTCTTTGAGGCAAAAAAAGAATTAATGCCGCCTTCGCCGCTCCAATCGCCACAGCAGCCTCCCTCCAGCTCACCAGCGAGTTTCAGGGATTGCCATAAGCCACAGCAAGATCTGGTGGTGTGATCGAGGTGTGGTACAGTATGCAGAAACATACTCTCACCCACCCCTTTTGAGGATGTCACCGTAACTAAACACGTTAGGTGAGACGAAGCCTATCCTCTCCTCTACCACTCAATCTCAAGGTTTATCGTTGATCGGCCTGTCATTGGAACCTCACCTGTTATGCGCAAAGTGGAATTCAGGGTTTTTGTTGGACATTTTGGAATTTACCGCTGCCAGATGCCGCAAATTAATCAATGGTGGATGGCAGCACAGATTTAGTAGGGCAAGTGAGGAGAACGGAGAGCTTGTCGTAACCAACCGGAAAATCACCAGTCATCGTAGTGATATGTTCTTTGGGCGCGGCACCGGCATTGGTTACCGGGCACTTGGGATTCTCCAATCCTTCTCCTTGACCGACCGTTCGAACCGTGAAATTGGGAACCCATTATTAACCTGACGTAAATTGAAGGAGTTCCTGGCCCGTGCGCAGGCCGTGGCCCGGCCCCTATACGAGTGATGGCGCCAATAAAGCAATTAACGCTAAACTAAGATGAGATGGATATAAGTATCCTCCCGGAAAACACCGCTAAGGAAATAAAATAACAAAAATGGGCCTATACCGATGCTTATAGTGCTCCACGGGCCAATTGTCCCGTCTTCCCCGCTTATGTGGTTGTAGGTGTAGATGCCGGATTGACAAGTCATCGGCCAGAAAGGACCCACCCTTGGTTTAAACTTTAATACAAAGGGTGCAGTCGGAAACTCTAGATCAAATACGAGGTGCCCCGCGCGCAAATTACTAGCACACTCTCAGCGTACCTAAATTTAGACTAGCGCATAGTTTCCAGCCAATAAGAGCCTATAATCTTATAGGTAAACTCTAACCTTGTTTGAGCCTCGATCTCAAGTATCTCAACTTCAAAAAATGACCTTAACTTTATAACGTACTTAAAGACACCACCTTATGCCGCGACTTACCAACAACACCAATTACTCGCCCGCCCTCTAAGGTGCTATTATTGCCCTCCCTAAGATCGCTGGCTACAGCATTAGCGATATAGAGGCTGCCATTACCAGCGGAAGCTCAGTGGAGGCTTCGCTAGTCGTCAAGCGCGCGGCGAGCGAGCTAACGATCCTACTGACGTAGCACAACTTCTACAAACCATCTACGACCAGTGTGAGTGTACTGGTCGCCTAACCGAGGCTCTAAACAGTTCTAATGCCTCCGCGAAGGTAAGGAAAGTAATAGTCGGCCATCCTGAGCAACCTATCTTTGTAGCTGCTCGCCCAGCGCTTGCTGAGCTTGATCTCAACTTACTTGCCAGGTCAACAATTAAGCATACTGCTCACTCTTATTGCAATGAGAAGCACAATTACAAGATTGTTCAACGCGTACAGCTAAAGAAAACACTGCTATACGAGGGCACTATAGAGTTGAGACGACGCCACTCAGGCTAGTTGTTGTAGCAGTACGCAGTCCACTGTCTCTTAAGATCCAGAAAGGTTGTATTTATCTGCTACAATAAGACTAGCAAACCCTTTGGCGGTGTCAATTACCGCGGCAGAAAGCAGAGGATATTTATGCCTAAAAGGGCGCAACGTTAATACCAACTACTACGTTCTACCTGTTAAGGGCCTTATTTTAGCCTTATGATTTGTACTGCCTCATTATCCTATACTAGATGCTCTATAAAGGCGTCCGTGTGTTGTTGTGGTGCTACCCTTAGAGAATAAGAGGACTTGTATACACACTTAAGTAGAAGAGCAAAATAGAAGAGCTAGTAAGAAGGCTGGTTAACAGCAACAACAGTGTTTTAAACTAGGGACCCCTGAGTACAGGAAACTCTGCGCCGTAAACAAGCAGGTCGACAATTACAACGCTACCTTAAGACGTTAGGGGAAGCAGCGTTGTCGCGATAAGGCTTCAAAAACTGTGTACAACCACATCAGCTCTACAAACCTGAGAGTTTTAAGTACAGAGAACAAAAGGGTATGGACGCCATCTAGTACGCTGAAGAAGTATTTTAGAAGCACCTAATTCTGTACTACAAGACGATACGCGAGGAGAATCCTAGATGTATTGTTTACCTTACTCAGGATAACGTCTGCCTCTATCAAAAAGCTCGCTGGTACCTAGCTGCGGAGCTTGAAGCTGAGGACATACGATTCGCTCCTCACCCTCCTTACTCACCTGATTTACACCCAATTGAGCGCTGCTTTGGGAGGCTTGAGGGTTTCCTAAACACTACAACGTGAAGAGCGCGTCTAAAGCTTCAAAGCTTGCCGCTGAACGCCAGGTGCAGCTTGTTTGGCAGTCTAACAAGGAGATGGAGGAGTACATGGGTAAAGTGCTCGCTCCTGAGTACTTCAAGGACGTTGCGCGCAAGTGTCTCGCAGTAGGAGGTAATAAAACTTTAGAGGTTGGCTTTTGTACCTCTCCTGCACTCCAAACAGTCTAAGTACTGCCTATTTCAACCGTTTTCTGATGTTCTGAGCATGCATACTGCATTTAACAGTGATCTCTAGCTAAGACGCTACTGTATTCACGTATTTGATAGAGTTTCCGGTGGCAGTCTTTGTACGACTATCGACAATTCCAGACGCCTGGGAATGAGAAGTGGCTCGCCTACCTACCCCGGCAATAAAATCGCTTACTATGGTGGCTCCAAAAGAGAGGAGACGCTTTCTAGCGCGCTGTGTAAGGCATAACCCTCCCGTTCGCGGCAAGCACCTTTCGTTCCCGGAATTTCACATGCAATGAAGATTAAATAAGCAAGCCCCTGCAAGGGTGTCAGGCCTTGCCGCAAATCCCTCTCATGTGGAACACATTCTACGCAGGGTAAAGTAGCGTGAACTATGTCCATTCCTTATCGGCATTGGCTGGCGACTTTATGTTCAAACATCGAAACGCTAAAAACGATGTGCCACATTATCATAGAGTCCTTATGAACTACATACTAGGTTGCATTTCTTTTTGCATGCGTTGCGAAAGGGAAAGGAGGAATTGCAGATCCTTTGCCTTCACTTTCAACTGGCCTGCACTAGTTCGTGCTGCGGAGCGAGATACCAACACTTTTGATCAAATCCCTCACGTCGGCGACTAGCAAATCTGGTTTCTCATACGCAGCAAAATGACCGCCTTCTGTGTGGCATTTCTCGAAAGCTACGGGCCCCAGCATTCTTCCCATGAACTAGGTAGTACAATGACGTCCTTCGGGAAGTACGACAAACCCAATGGCACACTGTTGTACTTCATGAAAGTCTCAACCTTTCCATCCACGGCGGCACTAGCGGTCGGATTGACAATGTCATAGTAGAGACGAATGCTCGCGTCTGGGGCATCGCTGAACAGATAGATGCTAACCCACGTCAACGTTTCGTCATCGTTCCATTTGTACTCGTCGGTCCAGTCACGAAGCTTCTCATATAACCACACAAGAAAGGCGACCGGACTGTCAGCAAGGGCAAAACCAAGTGTGTGCGGTCTGGTCTTTTGGATATTGTTGTAACCGGAGCTATGCTCTGTGAAATCCTGTGTCCTTTTCAAGCCTTCTTTTTCGGCTGGAGTAAGTCTACCCATCAGATATTGCAGGCCTAACAAAGGTGTAGATAGTGGTGAAGG